>CM038680.1:618311024-618829340 GCA_021605205.1 Aegilops longissima
CGCCGCTGGGCAGCGAATATTCTCGGCGGCGTGGCGTATCTGGCGGCGGCCCCAAGCAGGCTGGCGAGGGCCGCACGCTGCCGGACCGCGCCTGGCGGCTAAACCCGGCCGAGCCGGCGAAGCCGCCTGGCGCGATCCATCTGTGATAGGCTTCGACAAGCGTCTCATGCTTGCCCGGCTTCTGCAGCGCCCTCGAGCTGGCGGCGCGCCTCAGCGTTTCGGCATCGGTGTCCTCCGGAATGGAGGCGGTCAGGTCTTGCAGAACAATGTCGAGAGGGTCACGAGCCCCCGCGCCGGAGGGCTCGCCATGACTGATGATGAGTACTTCTGTGACGGTGCTCCCGCCGCTCTCCGCGCGAGGGAGAGGCTCGTCGTAGAACACCACGTTGGTGGGGAACGCGTCGAGCAACGCGGTGTCGGTGTCGACCAACATCGGGTCGGTGGAGCCTACGGACTCCAGGTCGGCGGCGGGCTCGCCATCGACGTGAAGCTGCTCGAGGAGGCCCGCGAGGAGGCTTTCGGGGCCGTCCGTGCCTGCGTCGGATGCAGGCTCGTCGGAGAGGCGAACCTCGCCGACAAGTTCGGCGAGGCAACTTGCCGCGCAGGCAATCTCAGCGCCATGCATTGCGTCGGCGCAAACTCCATCTGGCGTGCGAACTGGCTGGCGCTTCGCCGGGAGGAAGAGGTTCCCGTCGAGCGGAGTCTCGAGACGGCGGTGCACCAGGCCCCACGGTGGGCGCCAAATGTCGGGGTTGGGTGCGACACATGCCAAAGGATGGCTTATCATGGAGGCGAGTAGAACGTCGCTGGTGCACAGAAGCGGATAAGGCGAAGACATGCACGCCGGCGAATCTTACCCAGCTTCAGGGCTCTCCGAGGAGATAACACCCCTACTTCAGGGGTCTCCGCATGATCACTATGGCAAAATGGGTACAAGAGGTGTAACGCCCCGGATTCGATGCGCCAGTTGTCCGCCAGTTATTCGCCGTCGTTGCCATGTCATGTGCTTGCGTGTTGCACTTTGCCATGTCATCATTTGCATTTCATATCATGTCATCATGTGCATTTCATTTTGCATACGTGTTCGTCTCATGCATACGAGCATTTTCCCCGTTGTCCGTTTTGCAATCCGGCACTCCTGTGTCTCCCGGCGCCCCCTTTTACCTCTTTTCATGTGCGGGTGTTTAACGGTCTCGGAATGGACCGAGGTTTGTCAAGCGGCCTTGGTATAGCACCGGTAGACCGCCTGTCAAGTTTCGGATCATTTGGAGGTCGTTTGGTACTCCAACGGTTAACCGGGTAACCGTAAAAGCATCTTTTGTTGCAGCCCAACTCCCCTTTCTAAGTGGCCCAAAACCCACCTAACTCCCCTCCATGCTCTCGGTCGTTCGATCACGATCGCGTGGCCGAAAACCGCACCTCATTTGGACTCTCCTAGCTCCTCTACCTATATATATGTCCTCCCTCCATTTTTCGCGGATGATTTCCCCGAAACCCTAGCTTTTCCTCTCCACGCCCGGACGCGTCGCCTGGCGGACACGCCCCGCCTCGCCCCGCATGTGCAGCTCGCCACGTGTCCCTCGGCGTCCGCCCGCCCGCCTGCCCACTGGGCCTGGAGAAGCCCTTCGGCCGTCCCGCCGCCGCCCGCCGCCATAGCCGCCCGCCCGGCCTGTCGCCCGCCATGACGCCGCCTCCTCGCGCGCGAAGCTTCGCCGCCCATCTCCTCCTGGCCTGGCCGCCGCCTCGCGCCCAAAGCCCCGAGCTCGCCGGAGGCCTGCCGCCTCGCCGGAGTTCGGCTCCGGTCGGACCCGTCCAGGTGGGACGAGATCCACCGGGGTCCCGAACCAAACGCACCCGCGCTGACCGGATCCCTCCGTCCCGCACCTTCCCGTCCCGTTGACTTTCCCGGAGGTGAAATTTCCTCTAAGTCTCGAATCTGTCAACATTTTGTTCCATTTTCGTTGCATCATATCTCTGTCATCGTTGCTCCGTTTTGCGCGTGTAATATGTCAAAATGTTCGCCTCGATGAGTAGGTCATTTCGTCTCATTGCATCATTTTCATTTGAGCTCATCTTGATGCCCGAAATGCTGTTGGAAGAGTGTTATGTGATGTTAGTTTCTGATTTTTATCAGAACATGCACTTTTGTCATTTTTGCCATGATTGATGTGTGCATCCTATGGACTTGAGTCCTACATGTGTTTTGTAATATGCCATGCCATCTTTCCAGTGGTGCTTGCTATGTATTTTTGTGATCTATTTGGTGACTAGCACAAGCATGCAAACTAGGTGTCTTGTTGTTGCTGTTTTCAGCCCTGTTTTGCTGATATTTTGATGCCATGTTAACTTGATGCTACCGAGAGATCTATGCATATTTTGAGATACTTCAGTAAGGATGTTTTTTTATACATGTCTTGCTCTATCCATCCATGCCCTTGTTTGCAATTATGGAGTAGTATAGCTTGAGTCAATCGAGCTCTACTTTTGCTATCAAATGTTTCCTGGCAGATTGTATACATGTTATTCAATTTTGCCAAGGTTGTTGTGGTTGATCCATGTATGCTATGTTATTGTTCTTGCCATGTATGTCTTCTATGCCATGTCTTCTTGATGTATGTATGCTTAGTTTTTCATATAAGGATCTGTAGTGAGAGTGCATTGAGCTTGTAAACATGCCTACTTGTTATCAGTTTTTGACATGCCATGTTGCTGAATCTGTTAACGAAACTTTCGATATTGACATGGGTGTTACTATATTTTCTGATCCTTTTTGGCTTATGGTCACTAAAGGACTTTTGTTATATGCAATTAGTAGATTCATTCCATGCCTTTGTTTGCCATGTTAAGTTCCTGTAACATGTTGTTTCATAGCTCTAAACATTGCAACCTGATGTTAATTTCTGCAATGCCTGAAACTGTTATTAGTTGCAATCTTGCCATGTGTTTTTGAGCATGTTCTAGCCATTTCTGGAGATAGCTCAGTGTTCATGTTTTGTAATGCTTTACCTGTAAATCATGCCCATGCCTTTTGTTTTCACATTGAGGTGCTGTAGCATATTGTTTTGATGCTTGCAATATGCCTACTTGCTGTTTTGGACAGATTGTTGCTATGACTTGTATAGGGTGTATGTGTTGAACCGTTGCTCCGTTTTGAGTGTGCTCTATATGAAACTTGCTTGATTTTGCATGTAGTTTCATATTATCATGTTGCATCCTTGTTTTGAGGTGTTTGCTTGATGTTTGTATGCATTTTGCATCAATGCCATGCTTATCTTGTTTTGCTCATATCTTCTAGGCCGTAGCTCCGAATCTAATGAACTTTATATGTAACTTGACTAGAATTTCGTGTAGATCATCGTGGTGCATCTTAACTTTCTGTTTAACAACTTGAACATAAGGTTTATTCAGATCTGGACCAATTTCGAAATTTTGCATATGAGGACTTACCGGAATTGTTATATGTTGTTTCCGGCCTCATTTAAACTTGTCTTGATGTGTTGCTCTTGTTTGCATCATCTCTTGCCATGAGTAGATTCATGTAGCCCTTGTCATGCATCATGCTTGTTTGTGCATCATGCCCTGTTCATGTGTGGTGTGTTTACCTATGTTGTGTGCTTCTTCTTGTTAGTTCCTGTTGCGTTGCGATCGTGAGGATTCGTTCGTCTACGCTCGGTTCGGCTTCATCCGATCGTCTTCTTCATGGACTCGTTCTTCTTCCTTGCGGGATTTCAGGCAAGATGACCGCTACCCTGGATCTCACTACTATCATTGCTATGCTAGTTGCTTCGCTCTTTCGCTATGCTGCGTTACCTATTACCTGTTCCTCAAGCCATCCCAAATTGCCATGAACCTCTAACTTTTGTCACCCTTACTAGCAAACCATTGTTTGGCTATGTTACCGCTTTGCTCAGCCCTCTTATAGCGTTGTTAGTTGCAGGTGAAGATGAAGTTTGTTCCTTGTTGGAACATGGAGATGTTGTTCCTTGTTGGAACATGTTTACTTGTTGGGATATCACAATATATCTTATTTAATTAATGCATCTATATACTTGGTAAAGGGTGGAAGGCTCGGCCTTATGCCTGGTGTTTTGTTCCACTCTTGCCGCCCTAGTTTCCGTCATATCGGTATTATGTTCCCGGATTTTGCGTCCCTAACGCGGTCGGGTGATTTATGGGACCCCTTGACAGTTCGCTTTGAATAAGACTTTTCAAAGAAGGCCCAACATTGGTTTTACCATTTGCCTCACCTATGCCCTTTTCCCTTGGGTTTCGGAGCCCGAGGGTCATCTTTATTTAGCCCCGGGCCGTTCTCCTTCGAGTGCTGGTCCAAACCGAAGCGATGTCCGGCGCCCCTGGCAATCAGGGTTTATGCCAACCCGACATCTGGCTCATCCGGTGTGCCCTGAGACCGAGATATGTGCAGCTCCTATCAGGATTTGTCGGCACATCCGAGCGGCTTTGCTGGTCTTGTTTTATTGCTGTCGAAATGTCTTGTAGCCGGATTCGAGACTGATCGGGTCTTCCCGGGGAGAAGGAATATCCTTCGTTGATCGCGAGAGCTTATCATGGGCTAAGTTGGGACACCCCTGCAGGGTTTGAACTTTCGAAAGCCGTGCCCGCGGTTATGTGGCAGATGGGAATTTGTTAATGTCCGGTTGTAGAAAACCCGAAGTTGATCTCAATTAAAATGCACCAACCGTGTGTGTAACCGTGAGTGTCTCTTTTCGGGGTTGATCGAGAGGAGAACACGATTTCTGGGTTATGTCTGACGTAAGTAGGAGTTCAGGATCACTTCTTGATCATTACTAGTTGACGACCGTTCCTTTGTTTCTCTTCTCGCTCTCATTGCGTATGTTAGCCACCATATATGCTTAGTCGCTGCTGCAGCCTCACCAATTTACCCCTTCCTTTCCCTTTAAGATTTGCTAGTCTTGATACCCATGGTAATGGGATTGCTGAGTCCTCGTGGCTCACAGATTACTACACCACCAGTTGCAAGTACAGGTTTGCGATGATCATGACGCGAGAGCGATGTTTGCTTGTGTTGGAGTTCTTCTTCCGCTTCTTCTTGATCGGGGATAGGTTCGGTCGGCAGCCTGGGCTAGCGAGGTGGATGTCGTTTGAGTTTTGTTTATGTTTCATCCGTAGTCGGATGTTGATCTTGTATATGATGTTGATGTATTCTTGTGGCATTTGTGCCTTATGTATGTATCCCCATCTATTATGTAATGTTGATGTAATGATATCCACCTTGCAAAAGCGTTTCAATATGCGGGTCTATCCTTGGTGGGACCGTCGAGTTCCTTTTGGATAGGGTCGCATATTGGGCGTGACAAGAGGCTCCTTGAGCTGTTCGGGGTGAGGAAGGAGAAGGGCTTGGCTTGCTCTTCTCTCCCTCTATGTGTGTGTCTAAAACTACTAGCCTCCAACCCTTTGCATGGGTGCCTCGGAGGGTTTATATAGGCCTACCCCCCCGAGGGTACAATGGTAATCTGGCTGGGTGTGGGTCCAAGCCGTCAGTCTCTAAGTCGCCGGCTTCTCTGCCGACTCCTGGGGCCCGCCGACTAGTGGGCCCTGCCGACGGCCCAGCATGGGGCCGACAGCCCTTGTCACCCATGGCGGGTCTTGCCGGCTGCAGATCATCCTTTGAGCCGTGCTTCTAATGACGCTTGACTTGGTCGCGAGGTTATGGCAGCAGCCGCCGCTTTGGCGGGCGATCACTGTTGCCATTCCCTGTCTTGTCTGGTTAATGGCGCGTGGATCCCGGGGGAGGAGCCGGCCGGCTTCCGGAGGCCGACTCCATCGGGTCCGTCTTTGGGGTGCTCTCGCCGTCTTCGGTACTCCCGCCGACAGGCGGGTCCCGCCGTCTTCGGGTCGTACAGACAGGCCAACATGGGTACAGGAATCTGCCCACGGTGATGATGTCAGGGCCGGCATGGCAACAGTGTTGCGCCGCATGGAGATCTCCGTTGGTACGGTGCCCTGTAGCCATGCCTGCCCTTTATGGACTGGGCGGGGATGGGCCGCGAGGCGGCTTTACCCCGTACTCGCCCAGGCATAAGGCGATGGAGGTCACGGGCCGACTCCGCGTAGCCGGCCTCGCTGGAGGTCGCTGGCTTGGAGTCGGCTTGTTCTGAAGGCGGCCCCTGGGACTCGGCCCTGAGGGGTAGTCGGTCGGCGCTGTTGCCGACTATCTGGAGGCGGCTCTTCGCCTTGGGGTCTTGAGGGGCGCAGCCTGCCCCGATGTTTTGAAAGGTTCATGGGCTCGGGTCTGCCTACCCGTGGTCCATTACTCCGACACTATTGGTTATTGACCAGAAACAGTTCTAGGTCATGTCTACATAGTTCTCGAACCCGTAGGGTCCGCACGCTTAACGTTACGATGACAGTTTTATTATGAGTTTATCAGTTTTGATGTACCGAAGGTTGTTCGGAGTCCCGGATGTGATCACGGACATGACGAGGAGTCTCGAAATGGTCGAGACATAAAGATCGATATATTGGACGACTATATTCGGACACCAGAAGTGTTCGGGTGATTTGGAGAAAACCGGAGTCTTGGGAGGTTCTGGAACCCCGGAGGAGTATTGGGCCTTATGGGCTTTAGTGGAGAGAGAGAGGTGCAACCAGGATGGGCCGCGCGCCCCCTCCATCTCTGGTCCGAATTGGACTAGGAGAGGGGGGCGGCGCCCCCTTCTTTCCCTCTCCCTCTCCCCCTTCCTTTCCCCTCCTAGTAGGAGTAGGAAAGAGGGAGTCCTGCTCCTACTAGGAGGAGGACTCCTCCTCCTTGGCGCGCCCACAAGGGCCGGCCGGCCTACCCCTTGCTCCTTTATATACGGGGGCAGGGGGGCACCCTAGAACACACAAGTTGATCTTCGTGATCGTTCCTTAGCCATGTGCGGTGCCCCCCTCCACCATATTCCACCTTGGTCATATCGTTGCGGAGTTTAGGCGAAGCCCTGCGTCGATAGAACATCATCATCGTCACCACGCCGTCGTGCTGACGAAACTCATCCCCGACACCCTGCTGGATCGGAGTCCGGGGATCGTCATCGAGCTGAACGTGTGCAGAACACGGAGGTGCCGTATGTTCGGTGCTTGGATCGGTCGGATCGTGAAGACGTACGACTACATCAACCGCGTTGTCATAACGCTTCCGCTTTCGGTCTACGAGGGTACGTGGACACACTCTCCCCTCTCGTTGCTATGCATCACCATGATCTTGCGTGTGCGTAGGAAATTTTTTGAAATTACTAGTGCCTCCACTTGCCCACGACGCCTCGGCAACTGCACGAATTGACAAGTCCCTGCATGCAAAGCGGGTCATGATTACCTGCGATCGTGGAGGTCGGTGGTTGGCCTCCCCTGGCTTTAAGTACGGAACAGTGAGCGCTCCTCTGGTCCGTTTTTGCTTGCTTCTCCTTCTTCCCGGTTCTTGCTCCGTCTTGCTGCAATGGCTCCGATCCGCCGGTTCTCTGCGGCAGAGAAGGGAAAGGCTCCCCGAGAGGGTCCTGGCCCGCTTCCGCTGAAGAAACGGCTAGCCCTCTGCCATCGGAATGAGGGTGCCCACCAGGTGGTGTCGAGGCCCTGGTGCGAGCGGCCACCACCTGGGTTCCCGCTTCCCTTGTATGCCCACATCGAGGGCTATGAAGGAGTTGATGCCGAACGCCACGGGCGACGCCACCGTCGGCGCCGGCGGGTCACGAAGGTGTGTGTCGTTCCTCCTGGAGTCCACGCCGAGGGCTCCTCCCGAGAGTTCGTGCTCCACGCCGCCATGTCTCCTCGGTCTTGGATTCGCCTTCCTCCCTTCTTCGCCTCCGCGATTCCGCGGGGAGGATCCCTGGAGCTCTGGCTGCAGCACGCCGGCTGCGGCACCCTTGCGACCGGGGCAGAGGTTGCGGTCGTTGCCCCGGGCGAGGTCTTCATGACTCATGGCTGGGGCGAGATCGCCCGGGTCTGCAGGACAAGGGGCGCCCTCGCGATCCACATGGAGTACGACGACACTTCGGTCATGCTCTTCAAGGTCTTCGATGCGGAAGGGCGCCGGCTGGAGTGCTGCCCTGGGAGAGGTGATCGAGGCCCTGCCACGGCGAGGGCTAGGCTCGCCGACCGATCCCCCGGCAGCTCTTCAGGCGGTGGAGGTGTCGGAGGATCCAGTGACTCCGCCAAGCTCTTCACGACTCCGGAGACGAGCGACGACAGCTACGAGCCCCCGAGCCTGCGCCGCTCTCGGAGCAGGGCGGGCTCGGCAGGCCGTCGCCGCCTCTGATCTGGATGGGGTTGGCGCCGGTGCCCGACGGCCCACTGTTGATGATGGCGTCTTTTGCAGGAGCGCGTGTAGTTAGCGTTCTTTAGGATCTGCTCCCTGTGAGGAATCAAAAGCGCGCCCCGTAGGGGCTTGTAAGGTGACTGTGGTCCTGTTTCTTAATATGATCCTTGTCATGAAGCAGTGCGAGTTGCTCATTCCGTCTTAGCTCAGTTCTCCCTTTCAAACCTTACGAGGGCTCGACGCTCTACGCCGACAGGTCCCAGTCCCAAGGCAGGCTTCAGCCGTCGCTGGTATGCCAGGTCGCGATGCCGTGGTCAAGGCCAGGAGGTGAGCGGCCCGAGGTCCGGTAAGAGCCCCTGAGTCGCGATGCTCAAGAGGTCCCCCTTAGCGCTCAAGCAGCCATCATTCAGTGAGAAAGGAGAGCGACGTTGCTAACATGGGATTGCGTTGGGTGAGGGGACGGTGCCGTGTTAGTTAGTGCTTCCGGGGGGTGACTTATCTCGAGAATCAGGAGCCGCTTCCTGGTGTGTTGCCGAATCCGTGCATCAGCAGGTGAGGGGTCGCTTGGCGAGGTCCTCGCGTGTCCCTCCCCTCTCGCCTTTGCTCCCCTTACTGCTCTACGTCCTTGGGTCCCGGCCCTCGAGCGAGTCTCAGCCGTCGCTGGTATACCAGGTCGCGATGCCGTGGACAAGGCCAGAGGATGAGGGCTGGAGAGCCAGTAGGAGCCCTGAGTCGCGATGCTCAGGTACCCCCCCCCCCTTTAACGTGCAAGCGGTTCGCGCGGATGAGAGTGAAGGAGACACCATGGGGGCCTCGCCTGATGCTGCTCCTTGAAGAGATCCTGCAGGCTCACCACAGAAAGAACGAAAGTTCACCGTGACAATTGACAGTCAGCCGTTGGTTGCCCCGGAGGGGTGACGAGGCACTGAAGGCTTGATGAGGTGGCGCTATGCAGGGCTGCCGCAGCTAGAGCTCAGCCATTCAGGTTTGTCGGCGTTGTAGGGACGGACCCACGCGCAAGCGTCGTGCCGTTAGGGAGCAGCTCCATCAGTTGTTGTCAGTTGAGCGGGCAACTAGGTCAAGCATGTTAATCACGAAGGAGCAAGTCCATTTAGATAAGCTCAAAGAAGATGAACATCGTCGGGTCGCGCCCGAGCGACCTGGGGATGATGCAGCCCAAGGGGCGCCCCCAATAAGGTAAGCTAGGAACATGAAGTAAAAGGGATACACGCCGCAGGGACGGACCAACGCGGCCTGGGAATAATGCAGCCCTGGGGGGGAGCTCCCATCTGGAAATGAAACTTGACAGATGTCACCTGATAGCGTTGAAGACGAAAGGGTGTTGGTGCAGCCGACTCGGTGGGCTGCGGGAGCCGATCCTCACGAGCCCCCAGGCTCAGGGGCCTCGGGAGGCTCTTGAGGCGCTGGTGGCTCCTCGTGGAACATCTCCATCTCTGCCAGGGCTGCGGAACGCCTGGCCTCTTGAGCCTCCAGGATGCTTCTCATGAGGCGCTGGCGCGTGGCAGCCGCGTTCGGCAAGCCGTAAGGCATGCGAACGTAGCTGTGGGGTGGACCTTGGCAGTGCCTCACGCGAGAGGGCCAGAGGCGATCCTGAGAGGCGGCTCGGTTGAGCCCTGGTATGTCGGTGCAGACGCGCAGCCCACCATCCTCGTCTGGATGGGGAGCTACGATAGGTAAGCGGCGGCTGCCACTCATGACTCTTGACTCTTACAGCTCCTGAATGATCTTGCTGACGAACTCCTGAGGGTTCGGCCCTCCTTGCCTTTCTCCTTCTTGAGGGAAACCTGCTTCGAAACATGCCTCCAAGTGGTGCCCAAGCGCCTCCCTCGTGACCTTAGCAAGGTCTGTGGCCCTCCAGGGGGAGCCCTCGAGCCCTGCCTGAGGAGGGCGCCGGGCGCGCTTTCCTATGCGATAGAAGGAGGTTCCCCCTGAGCAGGCGCGGACCCTGAGGGGCCTGCCTCCTGAGGGGCCGGGCCGGACGATGTCTTCTTCTTCTTGGGGGCGGTCTCGGGAAGCCTCCTGCTTCCGTGATCTGGGTCTTCTAGTGATGCGGCCTGAAAGGCTCGCTCCAGGGAGCACACCGCGTCTTTCTCTTCGCAGGGCACCGTGATGACTCCGCCACTTCCTGGCATCTTGAGGAGGTTGTAGCTGTGGTGGGTTACGGCCATGAACTTGGCCAGCGCTGGGTATCTGAGGATGGCGTTGTATGGCAGGCGAATGTGGGTGACGTCGAGGTCGATGAGCTCGGTGCGGTAGTTGTTGCGCGCGCCAAAGGTGACAGGGAGGCGAACCTGCCCAATCGGGACCGTGGAGCCGTCGGTGACCCCAGAGAAAGGCTTGGTCGGCTGAAGCTGATTGTAAGGCACTTGAAGATTTTTGAATGTTTCCACAGACAGGACGTTGAGCCCTGCCCCGCCATCGATGAGGGTCTTGGTGACTAGCACGTTGCTGATGATTGGGGAGCAAAGCATCGGGAGGACTCCGGTTGTGGCCGCACATTTGAGCTGATCCGCTGAGCTGAACGTGATGGCGCACGC
The DNA here is from genome assembly GCA_021605205.1 of Aegilops longissima. Taxonomy (NCBI): domain Eukaryota; kingdom Viridiplantae; phylum Streptophyta; class Magnoliopsida; order Poales; family Poaceae; genus Aegilops; species Aegilops longissima. The sequence continues at coordinate 618,321,852 of CM038680.1, forward strand.
CGACCACCTGAGGGGGCGTGTGGCTTCGAGCTTGGGGAGGACCGCATTCACTTCGCGGGCGAACTGCTTGAAGATGCGTTGAGAGGCTGGGGCTTGAGCTCCGCCCAGGATGCAGGCGATCGCACGCGGCTCCTGGAAGCCCCCAGCCCCCTCGTCCTGATGATGGTCTTCATTTCTCCTTGGCTGCGGTGGCAGAGGAGGGAGGCCTGCGTTGCCATGCGGGCGATCCTCGCGAGGCTGATCCCTCCAGCCTCCCTCGCGAGGCGGGTCCCGCCAGCGATCCTTGCGAGGTTTGTCGCGCCACCCTTGGCGAGGGCCGTGGTCTTCCCAGCGTCCTGTGTTCCTTCCTCCTCCTCGGTCGTAGCCCCGGTCGCTGTGGTCGGGACGTCGGCCGATCCTCCCTTCTCGCACGGCTCGGAGCTCTTGACACTCGTTGGTGTTGTGGGTGTGGAGGTCGTGGTACACGCAGTACCGGTTGCCCTTGGAAGACTCGGGCTGATCTCTGCCCCGCTTGGTGTCCGGTTCTGCCGCGAGCACGGCAGCCCCCTTGCGCTTCACATCCTTGGCCTTGGGTTTCTTCTCTTTTGGGTCTGCGGCAGGCAGAAAGAGGACGGAGAGACGCCCTTCCTCGGCCCTGGCGCACTTCTTCGCCAAGTTGAACAACTCTAAGGAAGTGCACAAGTATTCATGCATCGCCAACTCCTCCTTCATCTTGACGTCGCGCACACCGTCGGAGAAGGCGGAGATGATGGCCTCCTTGGTCACCTTGGGAATCTTGAGACGTGCGTTGTTGAAGCGCTGGATGTATTTCTGCAGGGTCTCCCCTAGTTGCTGCTTGATGCGGTGCATGTCACTCATGGCGGGTGGCCTGTCACGAGTATACCTTGGAAGTTGGCGATGAAGCGGGTGCGCATCTCGTCCCAGGAAGAGATCGTGCCTGGAGCCAGGTTCAGGAGCTAGGTGCGGGCCCCATCCTTGAGCGCCATGGGAAACTAGTTCGCCGTGACCTTCTCGTCTCCGTTGGCGGCTTCGATGCCTAGCTCGTAGAGCTGGAGGAACTCTGCGGGGTCGACCGCACCGTCGTAGCAAGGAGGCAGGTCTGGCTTGAACTTGTCGGGCCACGCGACGCTGCGCAGCTCGGTGGTGAAGGCATGGCAGCCTGTTGTGGCCACGGGAGGCCTTGGGTGACGAAGAGCTTGGTCTTGCGGGTCCCCATGCGCTGCAGCTGGGAGCAGCGCAGGGTCTTGACATGCTGGAGCAGGAGCGTGGTCGCGACGAGTTGGAGCGGGGAGCACTCAGGCAGCTTCTTGCGGGCGAGGGACTTCCTGGCAGATCTGCTCTTGACGCGCTGGCGCCGGACAGAGCGGGTTCCGCCCAGGGACCACGCGCCTTGGGGCCAGGGCGCCTCCTTGAGGGGAGGCGGCTGAGGCGCCCGAGCTTCGTCGCCCAGCAGGCGGGTGCTGTCTGCAGCGGACGGACGGCGCTGGGAGCCCCTGCGGCGCGGACGAGCTCGGTGACGCGGTCGACCCACTCTTCGTAGACGTCGTCGAGCGGACGGTAGCGCATGAGCTCGTTTGCCGCGATGAGCATAGCTCGAGCCTCCATGGGCGCGCGGAATGCGCGGGACGAAGAACCAGCCGGGGCGAGCGAGGGGGTAGCAGTGCGGCCGTCTTGCCTCACGGAGGGATGCTGGGACGATGCTTGCTGCTCGTTCCCCGCCGGGCCGGTGGCGGTGTTGACGGAAGGCGACGGGGAACGACGAGGGCGCCCGCCGACGGGAGCCGTCTGGGCGACGCGGGAAGCGAGAGCGGCTCGGCGCTCGGCGCGGGCCCGGCGAGCGTCAGACATGGATGCGGTGGTCGACGGAGAACAGGGCGGCGGAAGACGAATTCCGGCGCACCCCTACCTGGCGCGCCAAATGTCGGATTTTGGGTTCCGGCAGACCCTTGAGGTTCGAACACTGGGGTGCGCGCGGAGATCTCGCCCTCTACCTACCTGCACCCCGCCGCCTCGCTTGGATCTAAACTACGAAAGGAACAACACAAGAGACGCAAGGTTTATACTAGTTCGGGCCACCATTGTGGTGTAATACCCTACTCTAGTTTGTGGTGTGGTGGATTGCCTCTTGGGCTGATGATGATGAACAATACAGGGAAGAACCGCCTCGCGAGGGTCTGTTCTTGGCCGGACGATGAACTGCTAGGAGGAGTTCAGCCGCCTTCTCTCTCTCTCTAGATTGCTTAACCTCTAGCTCTGTTCTGGATTCCGGATCAAGCTCTCTCTCTCTACCCTGTGGGTGTCTAGTCCTATTTATAGGCGAAGGCCCTGGGCCTCTTCCCCAAATATTGAGCGGGAAGGGCGCCAACATTTGGCCATTTTGAAGGGGAACATCTGGTACACTTATCCTGACTAAAGTTGGTCCTCGCCTATCAAAGGCTCTGGTGGTGATGCCGGCTTGGGCTCCACAATGACTTCCTTCCTGCCGTTGGGCTGGTCTTGGTCTTGTTGCACCGAAAGGGATGCCTTTGCTTGATGCCCTCGCCTACGCTTGCTCCCTTTGCACCAAAGAGGAAAGGAGGACACTGCGCGGGCTGGCGCCCGCCTGGCGCCCTTGGTCGTCATGGCTTGCGTCATGTGCACCTCGTGAGGTACCCCGCCTTGATCTCTCCGCCTCCTCGCGAGCCAGCCTGATGAGGCCGTGCCTGAGGAAGCTCCTGTCGTCCGCCCATGAGGCTGGACCCGCGCGAGGTCTTGAGCTTGTGCTGATGAAGATGGGCCGTGACGGGCCCCCCTTTGAGCCACGCCGCAGGCCGCAAGCAGGCAAGTCTGGGGACCCCCGTTCCCAGAACGCCGACAGTTTTTGTAATCTGAAAATATAAAAACAGCAAGGTAACAAGTGATAAACGTGAGCGTAAACAGTATTGCAATGATAGGAAACAAGGCCTAGGGTTCATACTTTCACTAGTGCAAGTTCTCTCAACAATAATAACATAGATAGATAATATGACAAGCCCTCAACATGCGACAAAGAGTCACTCCAAAGACACTAATAGCGGAGAACAAACGTAGAGATTATGGTCGGGTATGAAACCACCACAAAGTTATTCTTTCGGATCAATCTATAAAAGAGTTCGTACTAGAATAACACCTTAAGACACAAATCAACCAAAACCCTAATGTCACCTAGATACTCCATTGTCACCTCAAGTATCCGTGGGCATGATTATACGATATGCATCACACAATCTCAAATTTATCCAACCAACATAAAAGTACTTCAAAGAGTGCCCCAAAGTTTCTACCAGAGAATCAAGAACGTGTGCCAACCCCAATGCATAGGTTCCCTATGTCACGAAACCCGCAAGTTGATCACCAAGACATACATCAAGTGTTCTCATAAAAGACTCAATCCGATAAGATAACTTCAAAGGGGAAACTCAATTCATCACAAGAGAGTAGAGGGGGAGAAACATCATAAGATCCAACTACAATAGCAAAGCTCGGGATACATAAAGATCGTGCCATAGAAGAACACGAGAGAGAACATGAGAGAGAGAGAGAGATCAAACACATAGCTACTGGTACATACCCTCAGCCCCGAGGGTGAACTACTCCCTCCTCGTCATGGAGAGCGCCGGGATGATGAAGATGGCCACGGAGATGGATCCCCCTCCGGCGAGTACGGAAAGGGGTCCCGATTGGTTTTTGGTGGTTCTGGAGGCTTGCTGCGGCGGAACTCCCGATCTATCTTCTGTTCTGGAAGTTTTAGGGTACGACGGTATATATGGGTGCAGGGGGTACGTCGGTGAGCTACAGGGGCCCCACGAGGTAGGGGGGCGCGCCCAGGGGGGTGGGCGCGCCCCCCACCCTTGTGAGCACCTCCCGTATCTTCTAACGTGGAGTCCAAGTCCATCAGGTGGGTTTCCTTCCAAAAATAACTTCTCCAGTTGATTTCGTTCCGTTTTGACTCCGTCTGATATTCCTTTTCCTCGAAATACTGAAATAGGCATAAAACAGCAAATCTGGGCTGGGCCTCCGGTTAATAGGTTAGTCCCAAAAATTATATAAAAGTGGAAAATAAAGCCCAATATTGCCTAAAACAGTAGATAATATAGCATGGAGCAATCAAAAATTATAGATACGTTGGAGACGTATCAAGCATCCCCAAGCTTAATTCCTGCTCGTCCTTGAGTAGGTAAATGATAAAAAAGATAATTTTTGATGTGGAATGCTAGTTGGCATAATTTCAATGTAATTCTTCTTACTAGTGATATGAATATTCAGATCCGAATGAATACAAAATAAAAGTTCATATTGATAAAAGAAATAGTAATACTTCAAGCATACTAATCAAAGTAATCATGTCTTCTCAAAATAGCATGGCAAAAGAAAGTTCATCCCTACAAAATCATATAGTTAGGCTATGCTTCATTTTCGTCACACAAAGATGTTCCCAACTTCTATACCCCCGATGACAAGCCAAGCAATTGTTTCATACTTAAATAATCTCAAACTTTTTCAACCTTCACGCAATACATGAGCATGAGCCATGGATATAGCACTATGGGTGGAATAGAATATGATGATGGGGATTGTGTGGAGAAGACAAAAAAAGGAGAAAGTCTCACATTGACGAGGCTAATCAACGGGCTACGGAGATGCCCATCAATTGATGTCAACATGAGGAGTAGGGATTGCCATGCAACAGATGCACTAGAGCTATGAATGCTCAACAAAAGAAAACTAGTGGGTGTGCATCCAACTTGCTTGCTCATGAAGACCTAGGGCATTTGAGGAAGCCCATCGTAGGAATATACAAGCCAAGTTCTATAATGAAAGATTCCCACTAGTATATGAAAGTGACAACATATGAGACTCACTATATAAAAAACATGGTGCTACTTTGAAGCACAATATATGAGACTCACTACATGAAGAACAAGGTGCTACTTTGAAGCACAAGTGTGGAAAAAAGAAAGTAGCATTGCCCCTTTTTATTTTTTATTTTTTTTATTTTTTTATTTTTATTTTTTTGGGCCTTCTTTTTTTTTCTTTGGCCTTTCTCTTTTTTGGGGGGGACAATGCTCTATTGAATGATGATCATCACACTTCTATTTATTTACAACTCAAAGATTACAACTCGATACTAGAACAAGATATGACTCTATATGAATGCCTCCGGCGGTGTACCGGGATGGTGCAATGAATCAAGAGTGACATGTATGAAAAATAATGCATCGTGGCTTTGCCACAAATACGATGTCAACTACATGATCATGCAATGGCAATAAGACAAAAGTAAGGTATGTCATGATGATGATGAACGGAACGGTGGAAAGTTGCATGGCAATATATCTCGGAATGGCTATGGAAATGCCATAATAGGTAGGTATGGTGGCTGTTTTGAGGAAGATATAAGGAGGTTTATGTGTGATAGAGCGTATCATATCACGGGGTTTGGATGCACCGGCGAAGTTTGCACCAACTCTCAAGGTGAGAAAGGGCAATGCACGGTACCGAAGAGGCTAGCAAAGGCGGAAAGGTAAAAGTGCGTATAATCCATGGACTCAACATTAGTCAAACGAACTCATATACTTATTGCAAAAAATTATAAGTCATCAAAAATCAAGTACTACGCGCATGCTCCTAGGGGGATAGATTGGTAGGAAAAGACCATCGCTCGTCCCCGACCGCCACTCATAAGGATGCACAAGCCAGGTACACTTCATGTTTCAAATTTGTTACACAACTTTAACCATACGTGCATGCTACGGGATTTGCAAACTTCAACACAAGCATTTCTCAAATTCACAACTACTCAACTAGCACGACTTTGATATTATCACCTCCATATCTCAAAACAATTATCAAGTATCAAACTTCTCTTAGTATTCAACACACTCATAAGAATTCTTAAAAATCTTTTATGCTTAGCATATTATGATTTTAAGCAAATTACCATGCTATTTAAGACTCTCAAAATAATATAAGTGAAGCATGGGAGTTCATCTATTTCTTCAAAATAAAACCACCATTTTGCTCTAAAAGATATAAGTGATGCACTAGAGCAAATGACAAACTACTCCGAAAGATACAAGTGAAGATCAATGAGTAGCCGAATAATTATACAACTATGTGAAGACTCTCCCATTTAATAATTTCAGATCTTGATACTTTATTCAAACAGCAAGAAAAGCTAAAGAAAACTACATTGCAAGGATAGCACAACTCATGTGAAGAAGCAAAAACTTAGGCTCAACCGATACTAACCGATAGTTGTTGAAGAAGAAAGGTGGGATGCCTACCGGGGCATCCCCAAGCTTAGATGCTTGAGAATTCTTTGAAATATTATCTTGGGGTGCCTTGGGCATCCCCAATCTTGAACTTTTGTGTCTTCTTAATTCCTCTCATATCATGGTTTCTCTTTTTATCAAAAGCTTCATTCACAACAAACTCAACAAGAACTTGTGAGATAGGTTAGTATAAACCAATGCAAAACCTTATCATTTTCTACTGTAACAAATCACTTAAATTATTATTCAACATTGCATACTAAATTCCTCTGCATATTTAATACTCCTATCCTCAAATAGAACCATTGAACAAGCAAACATATGCAAACAATGCAAACATAACAGCAATCTGCCAAAACAGTACAGTCTGTAAAGAATGCAAGAGTATCAATACTTCCCTGACTCCAAAAATTATGAACTAAAATTCCCACTGTAATAAATTTATCAGAGATCAATATGCAAAAATATTCAACATTATACCACTCTCTGACTTTTCTAGAGAATTTTTGCAACAGCGGTAAACTTTCTGTTTTCAAACAGCAACATGCATACTTGCAAAATAAGCATGGAAAAGGCTATCCTTGACTTTTTTATTGAAACTAAAGGTGCAAAACACTATTCTAACTAACAGCAAGAAAATACTAACAAGAGAAAATGACGCTCCAAGCAAAACACATATCATGTGGCGAATAAAAAGATAGCTCCAAGTAAAGTTACCGATGAACGAAGACGAAAGAGGGGATGCCATCCGGGGCATCCCCAAGCTTAGGCTCTTGTTTGTCCTTGAATATTACCTTGGGGTGCCTTGGTCATCCCAAGCTTAGGCTCTTGCCACTCCTTATTCCATAGTCCATCGAATCTTTACCCAAAACTTGAAAACTTCACAACACAAAACTTAACAAAAAACTCTTGAGCCCCGTTAGCGAAAGAAAACAAAACACCACTTCAAGGTACTGTAATTAACTCATTATTTATTTATATTGGTGTTACACCTACTGTATTCCAACTTCTCTATGGTTTATAAACTATTTTACTAGCCATAGAGTCATCAAAATAAGCAAACAACACACGAAAAACAGAATCTGTCAAAAATAGAACAGTCTGTAGTAATCTGAAACAAACGCAAACTTATGGAACTCCAAAAATTCTAAAATAAATTGGTGGACCTGAGTAATTTGTATAGTAATCATCTGCAAAAAGAATAAACTACATAGCACTCTCCAGTAAACAGTTCTAGCTAATCTCGTGCGCGCTAAAGTTTCTGTTTTTTACAGCATGATCATAAAGACTTCACCCAAGTCTTCCCAAAGGTTCTACCTGGCACAAACACTAACTAAAACATAAAACCACATCTAACCAGAGGCTAGATAGATTATATATTCATAAACAGAACCAAAAATCAAGAAACTAAAATAAAATTGGGTTGCCTCCCAACAAGCGCTATCGTTTAAAGCCCCTAGCTAGGCATGAAGATTTCAATGATGCTCACATAAAAGATAAGAATTGAAACATAGAGAGAGCATCATGAAGAATATGACTAGCACATTTAAGTCTAACCCACTTCCTATGCATAGGGATTTTGTGAGCAAACAACTTATGGGAACAACAATCAACTAGCATAGGAAGGCAAAACAAGCATAACTTCAAAACTTTAAGCACATAGAGAGGAAACTTGATATTATTGCAATTCCTACAAGCATATATTCCTCCCTCATAATAATTTTCAGTAGAATCATGAATGAATTCAACAATATAACCAGCACCTAAAGCATTCTTTTCATGATTTACAAGCATAGAAAATTTACTACTCTCCACATAAGCAAAATTCTTCTCATCAATAGTAGTGGGAGCAAACTCAACAAAACAACTATCATGTGATTGAAAATTAAGATCAAGATGACAAGTTTCATGGTTATCATTATTGTTTATAGCATACGTGTCATCACAATAATCATCATAGATAGGAGGCATGCTTTCATCATAGTAAATTTTCTCATCAAAGCTTTGGGGACAAAAAATATCATCTTCATCAAACATAGCTTCCCCAAGCTTGTGGCTTTGCATATCATTAGCATCATGGATATTCAAGGAATTCATACTAATAACATTGCAATCATGCTCATCATTCACAAATTGTATTCCAAGAATTCTATGTAATTCTTCTTCTAGTACTTGAGCACAATTTTCCTTCCCATCATTTTCACGAAAGATATTAAAAAGATGAAGTGTATGAGACAAACTCAATTCCATTTTTTTGTAGTTTTCTTTTATAAACTAGACTAGTGCAAAAACAAGAAACAAAAAGATTCGATTGCAAGATCTAAAGATATACCTTCACTTACCTAGCCTCCCCGGCAACGGCGCCAGAAAAGAGCTTGATGTCTACTACACAACCTTGTTCTTGTAGACGTTGTTGGGCCTGCAAGTGCACAGGTTTGTAGGACAGTAGCAAATTTCCCTCAAGTGGATGACCTAAGGTTTATCAATCTGTGGGAGGCGTAGGATGAAGATTGTCTCTCTCAAGCAACCCTGCAACCAAATAACAAAGAGTCTCTTGTGTCCCCAACACACCCAATACGATGGTAAATTGTATAGGTGCACTAGTTAATGAGCAGATGGTGATACAAGTGCAATATGGATGGTAGATATAGGTTTTTGTAATCTGAAAATATAAAAACAGCAAGGTAACAAGTGATAAACGTGAGCGTAAACGGTATTGCAATGATAGGAAACAAGGCCTAGGGTTCATACTTTCACTAGTGCAAGTTCTCTCAACAATAATAACATAGATAGATAATATGACAAGCCCTCAACATGCGACAAAGAGTCACTCCAAAGACACTAATAGCGGAGAACAAACATAGAGATTATGGTCGGGTACAAAACCACCACAAAGTTATTCTTTCGGATCAGTCTATAAAAGAGTTCGTACTAGAATAACACCTTAAGACACAAATCAACCAAAACCTTAATGTCACCTAGATACTCCATTGTCACCTCAAGTATCCGTGGGCATGATTATATGATATGCATCACACAATCTCAGATTTATCCAACCAACATAAAAGTACTTCGAAGAGTGCCCCAAAGTTTCTACCGGAGAATCAAGAACGTGTGCCAACCCCTATGCATAGGTTCCCAATCTCACGAAACCCGCAAGTTGATCACCAAGACATACATCAAGTGTTCTCATAAAAGACTCAATCCGATAAGATAACTTCAAAGGGGAAACTCCATTCATCACAAGAGAGTAGAGGGGGAGAAACATCATAAGATCCAACTACAATAGCAAAGCTCGGGATACATCAAGATCGTGCCATAGAAGAACACGAGAGAGAGAGAGAGAGAGAGAGAGAGAGAGAGAGAGAGAGATCAAACACATAGCTACTGGTACATACCCTCAGCCCCGAGGGTGAACTACTCCCTCCTCATCATGGAGAGCGCCGGGATGATGAAGATGGCCACCGGAGATGGATCCCCCCTCCGGCAGGGTACCGGAAAGGGGTCTCGATTGGTTTTTGGTGGTTCTGGAGGCTTACGGCGGCTGAACTCCCGATCTATCTTCTGTTCTGGAAGTTTTAGGGTACGAAGGTATATATGGGTGCAGGGGGTACGTTGGTGGAGCTACAGGGGCCCCATGAGGTAGGGGGCGCGCCCAGGGGGGTGGGCGCGCCCCCCACCCTTGTGAGCACCTTCCGTATCTTCTGACGTGGAGTCCAAGTCCATCAGGTGGGTTTCCTTCCAAAAATAACTTCTCGAGTTGATTTTGTTCTGTTTTGACTCCGTCTGATATTCCTTTTCCTCGAAATACTGAAATAGGCATAGAACAGGAAATCTGGGCTAGGCCTCCGGTTAATAGGTTAGTCCCAAAAATAATATAAAAGTGGAAAATAAAGCCCAATATTGCCTAAAACAGTAGATAATATACCATGGAGCAATCAAAAATTATACATACGTTGGAGACGTATCAAGCATCCCCAAGCTTAATTCCTGCTCGTCCTCGAGTAGGTAAATGATAAAAAAGATAATTTTTGAGTGGAATGCTAGTTGGCATAATTTCAATGTAATTCTTCTTACTAGTGATATGAATATTCAGATCTGAATGAATACAAAATAAAATTCCATATTGATAAAAGAAATAGTAATACTTCAAGCATACTAATCAAAGTAATCATGTCTTCTCAAAATAGCATGGCAAAAGAAAGTTCATCCCTACAAAATCATATAGTTAGGCTATGCTTCATTTTCGTCACACAAAGATGTTCCCAACTTCTATACCCCCGATGATAATCCATGCAATTGTTTCATACTTTAATAATCTCAAACTTTTTCAACCTTCACGCAATACATGAGCGTGAGCCATGGATATAGCACTATGGGTGGAATAGAATATGATGATGGGGATTGTGTGGAGAAGACAAAAAAAGGAGAATGTCTCACATTGACGAGGCTAATCAACGTGCTATGGTGATGCCCATCAATTGATGTCAACATGAGGAGTAGGGATTGCCATGCAACGGATGCACTAGAGCTATGAATGCTCAACAAAAGAAAACTAGTGGGTGTGCATCCAACTTGCTTGCTCATGAAGACCTAGGGCATTTGAGGAAGCCCATCGTAGGAATATACAAGCCAAGTTCTATAATGAAAGATTCCCACTAGTATATGAAAGTGACAACATATGAGACTCACTATATAAAAAACATGGTGCTACTTTGAAGCACAATATATGAGACTCACTACATGAAGAACAAGGTGCTACTTTGAAGCACAAGTGTGGAAAAAAAGATAGTAGCATTGCCCCTTTTTTTAATTTTTTTGTTCTTTTATTTTTTTTGGGCCTTCTTTTTTTTCTTTGGCCTTTCTCTTTTTTGGGGGGGGGGACAATGCTCTATTGAATGATGATCATCACACTTATATTTATTTACAACTCAATGATTACAACTCGATACTAGAACAAGATATGACTCTATATGAATGCCTCCGGCGGTGTACCGGGATGGTGCAATGAATCAAGGCTTGTGCAGGCTTCGGTTAGTCCGCTTTTGGCGGACAGAACCTTTTGAATCACCGCACACATAAGAGTACGGTGCTCGTCATCCATGGAAGCGTCTCAAAGCGCTTCCACCAGACTATCCGGCGCCACTGGCGCGACGGAAGTCCTCGGCACGGACGGCTCGCCCTCCCTAACGAGGGGCTGCCCGCCTAAATCCGGAACCGTCATGGGTTCCAAAACAGTGTTCGGTCGAGAGTCCGCCTTGCTGCGGCTCTCATCGACGCGATCCGCAGGGATCTTGAACCCCGCGTGTCTGACATCTGGAACTCCGCCTTGGGGCGTCTCCAGGGTCACCTCCCACTGCTTGGGGAACCTTCGGGACAACACCTCTGTGTCATCCGCAGGCCGAGAAGTGGTGGCCGTCGGGAGCGAGTTCATCTCTGAAGCGCTCAGAGATCCATCTGAAGACGACACCTCCGGATGAGCCCTGGCCGGACTGCATATATGTTCGGCGTCATTAAACAACTATGAAGTAAAATCACGATAGAGTGCGGACACTTACGATCGCACTAGGGGCTTCCCCCTGGGCAGCCATTCTTCCTCGCTATGAACGGTCGTGGTGGAGTAGTCCGGAAGGGATGTCTTTCCCTTCTTGGGCGTCCCAGCCTCCCCCTCCGGGGTGGCTTTCCTCTTTCTCCTCCCGGTCAGCGGGAGGTAGAGTTTCTTCTTGCTTCCCCCCCGCCTTGGAGGAATCTGTTTCGTCGTCATCGGACGACGTGGGTATGACGGCCTTGCGTCGAGGGCCTCTCCCGGCCCCATAGCCCGTCTCCTCAGGCCCCTCATCCTTTCCGGATGGGGCGGCTTCTTCTTCTTCGTCCTCCTCTTCGGGGAAGGAGTGTGCCTCGTCATCTTCGGACGAGGCTTCCGGCACAACCTTACGCCTGAGACCCTTCCTGGTCCCCGGGGCCTTCTTTTCGGCCTTCTTCGCCGGTGCCTTGTAGGGCGCCGGGAGCAGCATCTTTGTTAGGAGAGCATCAGCTGGATCTTCTGGCAGCAGAGCCGGACAGTCAATCTGCTCCGCTGCCTCCACATAGTCCTGATCAAATATGCACAAATACTTGAGACTCCCCCATGAATGTTTTGGGAAAAACCGAATCCGGTGGTAGTCCCAAAACTCACCGGACGCGGGGGCCACGCTGCATGAAGTCCGCGGTCCTCGGATGTGGGAGGAGGTACTTCGGAGGCCTTGAACAACGCCTTCCACGCGTCTTTGTGCTTCATGCCATAGAGGCTCTGAAGCGTCTGGTGTTCGGCCAGGACGAACTCCCACAGATTGAATGCCCGCCTTTGGTACGGCAGAATCCGGCGAACGAGCATGACCTGGATCACGTTGACAAGCTTGATGTTCTTGTCCTTCATGCTCTTGACGCAGGTTTGGAGTCCGGTGAGCTCTGTTGGTTCGCCCCAAGTCAGGCCCTTCTTCTCCCTGGAGGTGAGCCGCATGGGGGCTTCGGATCGGAACTCGGGGGCCGCCGCCCAGTCGGTGCCGCGCGGCTCGGTGATATAGAACCACCCCGATTGCCACCCTTTAACGATCTCCACAAAGGAGCCGTTCAGCCAGGTGACGTTGGGCATCTTGCCCACCATGGCCCCTCCGCACTCCGCTTGCTGGCCGCTTACAATCTTCGGCTTCGCGCAGAAGATTTGCAGCCACAGGACGAAGTGAGGCCGGATGCGGAGGAAGGCCTCGCATACGACGATGAACGCCGAGATGTTGAGGACGAAATTCGGGGCTAGATCATGGAAATCTAGCCCGTAGTAGAACATGAGCCCGCGGACGAAGGGGTGAAGTGGAAACCCGAGTCCACGGACGAAGTGGGCGACGAACACGACCCTCTCATGGGGTCCCGGGGTCGGAATGACCTGCCCGACGTCCGGTAGCCGGTGCGCTATGTCTGCGGCCAAGTATCCGGCAGCCCGAAGATTTGCGATATGCTTCTCCTTGACGGTGGAAGCCACCCACTTGCCTCCTGCTCCGGACATTTTTAGCTGTGCGGAGAAGAGTTGGGCTTGGGCGCTGGAGCTCGAGGAGGCAAGATTGGGCAAAGGAGGAAGAAGGCATGGGTAAAAATGGGGAAATCTTATCCCTTTATAGAGGCGATGAAAGCGGTGCGCCTCCCCACTTGCCCGTTGGGAATCGCTTGCTCCCCAAGCGCCACGATTGATGATATGGTGGGATTACCCGTACCCGTATTGATGAGAATCCCGTGATAAGGGGACACGATATCTGCTTTGACAAGACGTGTCAAGGAAACCGCCTCGCAATATGCACTGTGGCTGGTTGTGGGAAAACGGTTCGAATAATGACCCGACCATTGATACGTCTCCAACGTATCTATAATTTTTGATTGCTCCATGCTACTTTATCTATTGTTTTGGACTATATTGGGCTTTATTTTCCACTTTTATATTACTTTTGGGACTAACCTATTAACCGGAGGCCCAGCCCAGAATTGATGTTTTTTGCCTATTTCAGTGTTTGAAGAAGCAGAATATCAAACGGAGTCCAAGCGGAATGAAACCTTGAGCGTGATTTTCTCACGAGCGTGATCCAGGAGACTTGGACCCTACTCCAAGAAGTAACAGAGGCGGTCACGAGGGTTGGGGGCGCCCCCCCCCTAGGGCACGCCCCCCTGCCTCGTGGGCCCCCTGTTGCTCCACCGACGTACTCCTTCCTCCTATATATTCCTGCGTACCCCCAAACGATCAGAACAGGAGCCAAAAACCTAATTCCACCGCCGCAACTTCCTGTATCCACGAGATCCCATCTTGGGGCCTGTTCCGGAGCTCCGCCGGAGGGGGCATCCATCACGGAGGTCTTCTACATCAACACCATAGCCTCTCCGATGAAGTGTGAGTAATTTACTTCAGACCTTCGGGTCCATAGCTAGTAGCTAGATGGCATCTTCTCTCTTTTTGGATCTCAATACAATGTTCTCCCCCTCTCTCGTGGCGATCTATTCGATGTAATCTTCTTTTTGTGGTGTGTTTGTTGAGACCGATGAATTGTGGGTTTATGATCCAGCTTATCTATGAATAATATTTGAATCTTCTCTGAATTATTTTATGTATGATTGAGTTATCTTTGCAAGTCTCTTGAATTATCCGTTTGGTTTGGCCAACTAGATTGGTAGTTCTTGCAATGGGAGAAGTGCATAGCTTTGGGTTCAATCTTGCGGTGTCCTTACCCGTGTGATGAAAGGGTTGCAAGGCACGTATTGTATTGTTGCCATCGAGGATAACAAGATGGGGCATTTATCATATTGCATGAATTTATTCCTCTACATCATGTCATCTTGCTTAAGGCGTTACTCTGTTTTTAACTTAATACTCTAGATGCAGGCTGGATATCGGTCGATGGGTGGAGTAATAGTAGTAGATGCAGAATCGTTTCGATCTACTTGTCACGGACGTGATGCCTATATACATGATCATACCTAGATATACTCATAACTATGCTCAATTCTGTCAGTTGCTCAACAGTAATTTGTTCACCCACCGTAGAATACTTATGCTCTTGAGAGAAGCCACTAGTGAAACCTATGGCCCCCGGGCCTATTCTCATCATATCAATCTCCATCACCTTTATACTTGCTTTGTTTTTACTTTGTTTTTTACTTTTCACTTTGCATCTCTATACCGAAAATACCAAAAATATTATCTCTATCAGATCTCACTCTCGTAAGTGACCGTGAAGGGATTGACAACCCCTAATCGCGTTGGTTGCGAGTAGCTATCGTTTTGTGCAGGTACGAGGGACTTGTGCGTGGCATCCTACTGGATTCATACCTTGGTTCTCAAAAACTGAGGGAAATACTTACGCTACTCTGCTGCATCATCCTCTCCTCTTCGGGGAAAACCAACGCAAGCTCGAGACGCAGCAAGAAGGATTTCTGGCGCCGTTGCAGGGGATTCTACGCAAAATTCAACATACCAAGTACCCATCACAATCCCTATCTCTCTCATTACATTATTTGCCATTTGCCTCTCGTTTTCCTCTCCCCCACTTCACCCTTGCCGTTTTATTCGCCCTCTCTTTCCCAATCTCCTCCTCTTTTTCCCGTTGCCTTTTCCTCATCCGTTTGTTTGCTCGTGTGTTGGTTTGCATGTTTGTCGCGATGGCCCTACCCAAATTTGGTGATCTTCACCTTAAAAGGCTAGAGGAGATCGAAAACAATGTCATAAAGTTTATGGTTTTGCAATTTGAGCATAATAATTTCTTTAGAAACGAGCTGAAGGAACAAAAGAGTTTTATGAGTTATATGAATAAAGTGCTCGATGATATGTCTAAAGAATTTGATGGTATAAGAGACCAAATTGCTCGTCTTGAAAAGATGACCGCTGAAATTTCGAATATGCAAGCTACCTTAGTCAATAAGATGGCCGCTAAACTGAATTCCTATGAAAATCAAGATGAAGATCTAAAAGTTATTGATGTGTCCCCTATTAAATGTTTGTTTTGCAATATGAATCTTGATGAAACTGAATATGATCTTCCTTTACCTAGAAGGCGTTCTAAGAATTCGGAGTATTTAGATCTTGATGATGAAATTGATAAAAGTGGGATTGAAAGAAATAAAAATCTAGATGATGATAAACCCACTATATTGGATCTCAAGGAATTTAATTATGAAAATTGCTCTTTAATTGATTGTATTTCCTTGTTGCAATCCGTGCTAAATTCTCCTCATGCTTATAGCCAAAATAAGGCCTTTACCGAACACATTGTTGATGCCTTGATGCAATCTTATGAAGAAAAACTTGAGTTGAAAGTTTCTATCCCTAGGAAACTCTATGATGAGTGGGAACCTACTATCAAAATTAAAAATAAAGATCATGAGTTTAATGCTTTGTGTGATTTGGGTGCTAGTGTCTCTACTATTCCCAAAACTTTGTGTGATTTGCTAGATTTCCGTGACTTTGATGATTGCTCTCTAAACTTGCATCTTGCGGATTCCACTATTAAAAAGCCTATGGGAAGAATTAATGATGTTCTTATTGTTGCAAATAGGAATTATGTGCCCATAGATTTTATCGTTCTTGATATAGATTGCAATCCTTCATGTCCTATTATTCTTGGTAGACCTTTCCTTAGAACGATTGGTGCAATTATTGATATGAAGGAAGGGAATATTAGATTCCAATTTCCATTAAAGAAAGGCATGGAACACTTTCCTAGGAAGAAAATAAAATTACCATATGAATCTATTATGAGAGCCACTTATGGATTGCCTACCAAAGATGGCAATACCTAGATCTATCCTCGCTTTTATGCCTAGCTAGGGGCGTTAAACGATAGCGCTTATTGGGAGGCAACCCAATTTTATTTTTAGTTTTTTGTTTTTGCTTCTGTTTAGGAATAAATAATCCATCTAGCCTCTGTTTAGATGTGGTTTTATCTTTTAATTAGTGTTTGTGCCAAGTTAAACCTATTGGATCTTCTTGGATGATAGTTATTTGATCTTGCTATAATTTCCAGAAACTTTGCGCTCAGTGCCCGAATTGTTAAAAATCACCAGAACGTTATAAAATACTGACTACAATTTCTGCTGATCAATAAACAAATTTTCCAGGTCGTCTAATTTTGGTAGAATTTTTTGACTTCCAGAAGTTTGCGTTAGTTACAGATTACTACAGACTGTTCTGTTTTTGACAGATTCTGTTTTGCGTGTGTTGTTTGCTTATTTTGATGAATCTATGGCTAGTAAAATAGTTTATGATCCATAGAGAAGTTGGAATACAGTAGGTTTAACACCAATATAAATAAAGAATGAGTTCATTACAGTACCTTAAAGTAGTCTTTTGTTTTCTTTCTCTAACGGAGCTCACGAGATTTCTATTGAGTTTTGTGTTGTGAAGTTTTCAAGTTTTGGGTGAATTCTTTTGATGGATTATGGAACAAGGAGTGGCAAGAGCCTAATATTGGGGATGCCCATGACACCCCAAAGATAATCCAAGGACACCAAAAAGTCAAAGCTTGGGGATGCCCCGGAAGGCATCCCCTCTTTCGTCCACTTCCATCGGTAATTTACTTGGAGCTATATTTTTATTCACCACATGATAAGTGTTTTGCTTGGAGCGTCTTGTATTATTTGCGTCTTTGCTTGTTAGTTTACCACAATAATCCTTGTTGTACACACTTTTTGAGAGAGCCATACATGAATTAGAATTTGATAGAATACTCTATGTGCTTCACTTATATCTTTTGAGCTTGGTAGTTTTGCTCATAGTGCTTCACTTATATCTTTTGAGCGTGATAATTTCTGCTCTAGTGCTTCACTTAGATCTTTTAGAGCATGGTGGTGGATTTGTTTTAAAGAAACTTGATCTCTCATGATTCATTTAGATTATTTTGAGAGTCGTTAATAGCATGGTAATTTGCTTAATGTTAATATACTTGGTATTCAAGATATGTGAAACTTTCTTTTGAGTGCGTTGAATACTAAGATAAGTTTGATGCTTGATAATTGTTTCGAGATATGAAAATAGTGATATTAGAGTCATGCTAGTTGAGTAGTTGTTAATTTAAAGAATACTTGTGTTGAAGTTTGTGATTCCCGTAGCATGCACGTATGGTGAACCGTTATGTGATGAACTCGGAGCATGATTTATTTATTGATTGTCTTCCTTATGAGTGGCGGTCGGGGACGAGCGATGGTGTTTTCCTACCAATCTATCCCCCTAGGAGCATGCGCATAATACTTTCCTTTGATAACTTCTAGATTTTTGCAATAAGTATATGAGTTCTTTATGACTAATGTTGAGTCCATGGATTATACGCACTTTTTCCCATCCTTCCACCATTGCTAGCCTCTCTAATACCGCGCACCTTTCGCCGGTATCATACACCCACCATATATCTTCCTCAAAACAGCCAACCTACCTATCATGGCATTTCCATAGCCATTCCGAGATATATTGCCATGCAACTTTCCATCGTCCGTTTATTATGACACGCTCCATCATTGTCATATTGCTAGCATGATCATGTAGTTGACATCGTATTTGTGGCAAAGCCACCGTTCATAATTCTTTCATACATGTCACTCATGAATCATTGCATATCCCGGTACACCGCCGGAGGCATTCATATAGAGTCATATTTTGTTCTAAGTATCGAGTTGTAATTGTCGAGTTGTAAGAAAAATAAAAGTGTGATGATCATCATTATTAGAGCATTGTCCCAAGTGAGGAAAGGATGATGGAGATTATGATTCCCCCACAAGTCGGAATGAGACTCCGGACGAAAAAAATATAAAAAAAGAGGCCAAAAAAAGAGAAAAGGCCCAAATAAAAAAATGACAGAAAAAGAGAGAAGGGACAATGTTACTATCCTTTTACCTCACTTGTGCTTCAAAGTAGCACCAAGATCTTCATGATAGAGAGTCTCTCATTTTGTCACTTTCATATACTAGTGGGAATTTTTCATTATAGAACTTGGCTTGTATATTCCAATGATGGGCTTCCTCAAATGCACTAGGTCTTCGTGAGCAAGTGAGTTGGATGCACACGCACTTAGTTTATTTTGTTGAGCTTTCATATACTTATAGCTCTAGTGCATCCGTTGCATGGCAATCCCTACTCACTCACATTGATATCTATTGATGGGCATCTCCATAGTCCGTTGATATGCCCAGTTGATGTGCGACTATCTTCCCTCTTTTTGTCTTCTCCACAACCACCATTCTATTCCACATATAGTGCTATATCCATGGCTCACGCCCATGTATTGCGTGAAGATTGAAAAAGTTTTGAAAATGTTAAAGTATGGAACAATTGCTTGGCTTGTCATCGGGGTTGTGCATGATTTAAATACTTTGTGTGGGGAAGATGGAGCATAGCCAGACTATATGATTTTGTAGGGATAACTTTCTTTGGCCATGTTGTTTTGAGAAGACATAATTGCTTAGTTAGTATGCTTGAAGTATTATTATTTTTATGTCAATATGAACTTTTGTCTTGAATCTATCGGATCTGAATATTCATAACATGATTAAGGAGATTTACATTGAAATTATGCCAAAGTATCACTCCGCATCAAAAATTATCTTTTTATCATTTACCTACTCGAGGACGAGCAGGAATTAAGCTTGGGGATGCCTGATACGTCTCCAACGTATCTATAATTTTTGATTGCTCCATGCTACTTTATCTATTGTTTTGGACTATATTGGGCTTTATTTCCACTTTTATATTACTTTTGGGACTAACCTATTAACCGGAGGCCCAGCCCAGAATTGCTGTTTTTTTTGCCTTTTCAGTGTTTCGAAGAAACAAAATATCAAACGGAGTCCAAACGGAATGAAACCTTCGGAAACATGATTTTCTCACCGAACGTGATCCAGGAGACTTGGACCCTACTCCAAGAAGTAACATAGGCGGTCACGAGGGTGGGGGGCGCCCCCCCCCCTAGGGTGCGCCCCCTGCCTCGTGGGCCCCCTGTTGCTCCACCGAAGTACTCCTTCCTCCTATATATGCCTACGTACCCCCAAACGATCAGAACAGGAGCCAAAAACCTAATTCCACCGCCGCAACTTCCTGTATCCACGAGATCCCATCTTGGGGCCGTTTCCGAAGCTCCGCCAGAGGGGGCATCCATCACGGAGGGCTTCTACATCAACACCATAGCCTCTCTGATGAAGTGTGAGTAGTTTACTTCAGACCTTCGGGTCCATAGCTAGTAGCTAGATGGCTTCTTCTCTCTTTTTGGATCTCAATACAATGTTCTTCCCCTCTTCGTGGAGATCTATTCGATGTAATCTTCTTTTTGCGGTGTGTTTGTTGAGATCGATGAATTGTGGGTTTATGATCCAGCTTATCTATGAATAATATTTGAATCTTCTCTGAATTCTTTTATGTATGATTGAGTTATCTTTGCAAGTCTCTTCGAATTATCTGTTTGGTTTGGCCAACTAGATTGGTAGTTCTTGCAATGGGAGAAGTGCATGGCTTTGGGTTCAATCTTGTGGTGTCCTTACCCAGTGACAGAAAGGGTTGCAAGGCACGTATTGTATTGTCGCCATTGAGGATAACAAGATGGGGTATTTATGATATTGCATGAATTTATTCCTCTACGTCATGTCATCTTGCTTAAGGCGTTACTCTGTTTTTAACTTAATACTCTAGATGCATGCTGGATATCGGTCGATGAGTGGAGTAATAGTAGTAGATGTAGAATCGTTTCGATCTACTTGTCACGGACGTGATGCCTATATACATGATCATACCTACATATTCTCATAACTATGCTCAATTCTGTTAGTTGCTCAACTGTAATTTGTTCACCCACCGTAGAATACTTATGCTCTTGAGAGAAGCCACTAGTGAAACCTATGGGCCCCGGGCCTATTCTCATCATATCAATCTCCATCACTTTTATACTTGCTTTGTTTTTACTTTGCTTTTTACTTTTCACTTTGCATCTCTATACCGAAAATACCAAAAATATTATCTCTATCAGATCTCACTCTCGTAAGTGACCGTGAAGGGATTGACAACCCCTAATCGCATTGGTTGCGAGTAGCTATCGTTTTGTGCAGGTACGAGGGACTTGTGTGTGGCCTCCTACTGGATTGATACCTTGGTTCTCAAAAACTGAGGGAAATACTTACGCTACTCTGCTGCATCATCCTCTCCTCTTCGGGGAAAACCAACGCAAGCTCGAGACGTAGCAACCGTAATGACACGTCGAGTTGCCTAAAAATTTGTCAGCAGATTGCATTTGTGAAATACCATTCTCTCTACGGTGGCATGTGAAGATCGTTTTGTGGATCCGGACACGGTTCAAGTGTTCGATAATTACCTTGGAGTATTCGGAGAAGGAACCCGCCCTGCAATGCCGAAGACGAGACTACGCGCTGGACTCATCGTCATTGAAGCCTGGTTCAGGGGCTACTGAGGGTGTCCTGGATTAGGGGGTATCCGGACAGCCGGACTGTATACAACGTCCGGACTATTGAAGCGTGAAGATACAAGACTCAGGACTTCGGCCCGTGTCCGGATGGGACTTTCCTTGGCGTGGAAGGCAAGCTTGGCGATCCGGATATTATATTTCCTTCCTTGTAACCTACTCCATGTAAACCCTAGCCCTCTCCGATGCCTATATAAACCGGAGAGGTTGGTCCTTAGAAGGCCGATCACAATTACAATCATACCATCATAGGCTAGCTTCTAGGGTTTAGCCTCTATGATCTCGTGGTAGATCTACTCTTGTACTACCCATATCTTCAATATTAATCAAGCAGGGAGTAGGGTTTTACCTCCATCGAGAGGGCCCGAACCTGGGTAAACATTGTGTCCCTTGCTTCCTATTACCATCAGCCTAGACGCACAGATCGGGACCCCCTACCCGAGATCCGCCGATTTTGACACAGACAACCGGATCGCAGCTAAGCCCCCGAGTGAGAGGGTTGCTCTCCACTCGGATTATTTTGTAACTTAGGTGAGTACGGGATTGCAACTAAGCCCCCGACTGAGAGGGTTGCTCTTCACTCGGAGTATTTTTGAAACTTAGGCGAGTACGGGATCGCAGCTAAGCCCTCGGGTGAGAGGGTTGCTCTTCACTCGGAGTGTTTCTGTAACTTAGGCGAGTACGGGATCGCAGCTAAGCCCCTGAGTGGGAGGATTGCTCTCCACTCGGAGTATTTTGTAACTCAGGTAAGTACGGAATCGCAGTTAAGCCCCCGAGTGGGAGGATTGCTCTCCACTCGGAGTATTTTGTAACTTAGGCGAGTACAGGACCGTAGCTAAGCCCCCGAGTGAGAGGGTTTCTCTCCACTCGGAGTATTTTGTAACTTAGGCGAGTACGGGATCGCAGCTAAGGCCCCGAGTGAGAGGGTTGCTCTTCACTCGGAGAATTTTTGAAACTTAGGCGAGTACGGGATCGCGGCTAAGCCCCTGGGTGAGAGGGTTGTCTTCACTCGGAGTGCTTTTGTAACTTAGGCGAGTAAGGGATCGCAGCTAAGCCCCCGAGTGAGAGGGTTGCTCTTCACTCGGAGTATTTTTGAAACTTAGGCGAGTACGGGATCGTAACTTAGCCCCCCGAGTGAGAGGGTTGCTCTTCACTCGGAGTGTTTTTGTAACTTAAGCGAGTACGGGATCGCAGCTAAGCCCCCGAGTGGGAGGATTGCTCGCCACTCGGAGTATTTTGTAACTTAGGCGAGTACGGGATCACAGCTAAGCCCCCGAGTGAGAGGGTTGCTCTCCACTCGGAGTATTTTGTAACTTAGGCGAGTATGGGATCGCAGCTAAGCTCCCGGGTGAGAGGGTTTCTCTTCACTCGGAGTATTTTTAAAACTTAGGCGAGTATGGGATCACAGCTAAGCCCCCGAGTGAGAGGGTCGCTCTTCACTCGGAGTGTTTTTGTAACTTAGGCGAGTACGGGATCGCAGATAAGCCCCCGAGTGAGAGGGTTGCTCTTCACTCAGAGTGTTTTTGAAACTTAGGCGAATCGGGTTCGTGGCTAAGCCCCCGAGTGAGAGATTGCTCTTCACTCGGAGTGCTTTTGTAACTTAGGCGAGTACGGGATCGCAGCTAAGCTCCCGAGTGGGAGGATTGCTCTCCACTCAGAGTGGTTTTGAAACTTAGGCGAGTATGGGGTCGCAGCTAAGCCCCCGAGTGACAGGGTTGCTCTTCACTCGGAGTGTTTTTGAAACTTAGGCGAATCGGGTTCGCGGCTAAGCCCCCGAGTGAGAGGATCGCTCTTCACTCGGAGTATTTTGTAACTTAGGCGAGTACGGGATCACAGCTAAGACCCCGAGTGAGAGGGTTGCTCTACACTCGGAGTATTTTTGAAACTTAGGCGAGTACGGGATCGCAGCTAAGCCCCCGAGTGAGAGGGTCGCTCTTCACTCAGAGTGTTTTTGTAACTTAGGAGAGTACGGGATCGTAGCTAAGCCCCCGAGTGGGAGGATTGCTCTCCACTCGGAGTGGTTTTGAAACTTAGGCGAGTACGGGGTCGCAGCTAAGCCCTCGAGTGAGAGGGTTGCTCTTCACTCGGAGTGTTTTTGAAACTTAGGTGAATCAGGTTCGCGGCTAAGCCCCCGAGTGAGAGGATCGCTCTTCACTCGGAGTGTTTTTTTAACTTAGGTGAGTACGGGGTCGCAGCTAAGCCACCGAGTGGGAGGATTGCTCTCCACTCGGAGTATTTTTTTAAAACTTAGGCGAATCGGATTCGCAGCTAAGCCCCCGAGTGAGAGGATTGCTATTCACTCAGAGTGTTTTTGAAACTTAGGTGAATCAGATTCGCGACTAAGCCACCCACTGGGGGATTTGAACACTTGTGTTTATGGTATAACAATCATTAAGATACTATAAATATCTTGTCTTTGATAAGCAAACTGAAGAATTCTTATTACAACTCGTCGATCCGAGTGTTAAGGTATAGAAACGGCGGAGCAGCTCCGCATTCCACGAGCGTGGCTCGTCTTCTTTCTTGTCTACCTTGTAGAGGTGATACGCCCTGTTGTGGAGCACCTTGGCGATGATGAAGGGACCTTCCCAAGCCGGAGCGAACTTGTGAGGTCGTTTCTGATGCACTCGGAGCACAAGGTCTCCTTCTTGGAATGCTCGACCTCTGACATTACGGGCATGAAATCGACGTAGGTCTTGTTGATAGATGGTCGATTGGATCAGAGCCATCTCACGTTCTTCCTCCAGGAGATCAATTGCATCTTGGCGTGCCTGTTCTGCTTCAGCCTCTGAGATAAGTTCCACTCGAGGGGCGTTGTGTAGCAAGTCACTCGGAAGCACAGCTTCAGCACCATACGCCATGAAGAAAGGAGTTCAGTCAGTCGACCGGTTTGGAGTTGTTCTCAGTCCCCATAAGACAGATGACAATTCAGTCACCCAAGCTCCAGCAGCATGCTTGAGATCGCGCATCAGTCGGGGTTTCAGGCCTTGAAGGATCAAACCATTCGCCCTCTCTGCCTGCCCATTCGACTGCTAGTGCGCAACAGATGCATAATCGACCCGAGTGCCTTGGGAAGCGAAGAATGCTCTGGACTCATCAGAATCAAAGTTGGAGCCATTATCTGTGATAATATTGTGAGGGACTCCATATCTGAATATCAGCTCTCTGATAAAACTGATGGCAGTGCTTGAATCAAGATTCTTGATAGGCTTAGCTTTGATCCATTTGGTGAATTTGCCGACTGCCACAAGCAAATGAGTGAAACCACTTTTTTCGGTCTTGAAGGGTCCAACCATATCCAACCCCCACACAGCAAATGGCCAGACGAGTGGAATAGTCTTCAAGGCAGATGCAGGCTTGTGAGACATGTTTGAGTAGAACTGACAGCCTTCGCACTTGTCGACTATATCTTTTGCCATCTCATTTGCACGAGGCCAGTAGAATCCTGCTCAGTATGCTTTGGCCATGATGGTCCGAGAGGACGCATGGTGACCACAGGTCCCCAAGTGGATCTCATGTAGGATCATTCGACCTTCTTTTGGGGAGATGCAACGCTGAGCAACTCCAGTAACGCTCTCTCTGTAAAGCTATCCACCTATCATTGTGAAGGCTTTGGATCGACGGACAATCTGACAGGCCTCATCTTCATCCTCTGGAAGCTCCTTCCTGAGCAGGTACGCAATATATGGTACCGTCCAGTCGGGGGTGATTACCAAAACTTCCATGATTAGGTCGACTATGGCCGGGACTTTGATTTCAGTCGGATTGGTTGAACTTATCGGTTGCGGGGGATCCTCTGTTAAAGGATCTTCTTGAACTGACGGGGTGTGGAGATGCTCCAAAAACACATTACTGGGGATGGGCTTCCGAGTGGAACCTATCTTCGTCAGGTCATCTCCTACTTGAATCTTGATTCAGGGTATGTGGTGGAGCTCCAACCCCTCAAACTTCTTCTCTAGCTTTCTTACTGCATTGCAATAACCAGTCATTGTTGGACTCCTAATATCCTATTCCTTCATCACTTGATTGACTACCAAGTCTGAGTCGCCGTAAACCATCAAGCAACGGACGCCGAGTGAGATGGCCATACGCAACCCATACAAAAGTGCCTCATACTCAGCTTCATTGTTTGAAGAATCGAAGTGAATCTGGAGGGCGTAGCTGAGCTTGTCACCTCTGGGGGACACCAGGACTACTCCAGCACCAGAGCCATTCAGCATCTTGGATCCATCAAAGAACATAGTCCAATGTTTCGAGTGAATCTGAGTCGGTTGCTGCTGTTCAATCCACTCGCGCGAGGAAATCTGCTATTGCTTGGGACTTGATTGCTTTCTTTGCCTCGAACTTGACATCTAATGCAAGGAGTTTAATCGCCCACTTTGCCACTCGACCAGTTGCATCCCTATTGTTCAGAATTTCTGATAATGGAGCGTCACTGGCGACTGAAACCGAGTGATCTGAGAAGTAGTGTGCAACTTTCTTCGTGGTCAAGTAAATTCCATAAACAAGCTTTTGATAATGTGGGTATCTCTGCTTGGACGGAGTCAAGACTTCAGAAATATAATACACTGGGCGTTGAACTTTGTAGGCTTTGCCTTCTTCTTCCCGCTCGACCATGAGCACTGTGCTGACAACTTGTCCAGTGGCTGCAATATACAGTAGTAGAGGCTCTTTGCTGATTGGAGCAGCAAGCACCGGCTGGGTGGAAAGGAGGGCTTTGAGCTCCACAAACGCTGCTTCGTCTTCAGGAGTCCACTCGAACTTGTCAGACTTCTTCATTAGTCGGTAAAGAGGAAATGCCTTTTCACTGAGACGAGAGATGAATCGGCTCAATGCAGCCAAACAACCAGTAATCTTCTGAACGTCGTGCACACGCACGGGGCATTTCATTCAGAGGATTGCTCCAACCTTTTCCGGGTTTGCATCGATCCCTCATTTGGAAACGAGGAAACTGAGTAACTTTCCACCCGGGACTCCGAATGTGCATTTTGATGGGTTGAGCTTGATATCATATCTTCTCAAGTTGGCAAAGGTTTCGGCGAGGTCAGTCAGTAGGTAAGAACATGTACGTGACTTGACCACGATGTCATCCATGTATTCTTCCACATTCCGACTGATTTGAGTGAGCAGGCTCTTCTGAATCATGCGCATGACTGTGACGCCAGCATTCTTGAGACCAAAAGGCATGGTAACATAACAAAAACACCTGAATGGGGTGATGAAGGCTATTTTTATTTCGTTGGGGCCATTCAGTCGGATCTGATGGTACGCAGAATATGCGTCCAAAAAGGACAAACGCTCACATCCCGTAGTCGAGTCGACAATTTGATCGACGCGGGGGAGAGGAAAATGATCTTTCAGGAAGGCCTGATTGATGTGTTCGAAATCGATACACATACGAAGTGAATCATCTTTCTTGGGGACCATGACAACATTGGCGAGCCACTCGGAGTGGTATATCTCGCGGATGAACTCAGCTGCCAGAAGTCGAGCCACCTCCTCGCCAATTGCCTTCCTCTTCTCCACAGTGGACCGACGAAGATGCTCTTATACGGGTTTTGCTTTTGGGTCGACTCACAAACGGCGCTCAGCTAGTCCCCTGGGTACACCCGGCATGTCAGATGGTTTCCATGCGAAGATGTCCCAGTTCTCATGGAGGAACTGGATGAGCGCTTCTTCCTATTTGTTATCGAGTGTTGTTGAGATATGAGTCGGAGCAGCATTGGGATCGGTCGGGTGAATGTGAACAGGCTTTGTTTCATCGGACGACTGAAATGCGGACTCTGAAGCAGGCTTCTTAGCATGCAACAAATCACTCAGATCTGCATTCTTATGATATTGTTGCATCTCTACTGCCGCCATCTGTTCATCGGCAATCTTTGAGCCCTTCTGGAGACACTCTTCTGCTCTTTGCCGATTTCCAGTGATTGTGATCACACCTCTGGGGCCAGGCATCTTCAACTTGAGGTACTCGTAACACAGTCGAGCCATGAAACGAGGATATGCAGGCCTGCCCAGAATAGCATGATAGGCACTATGAAAATCCACGACCTCAAATGTCAACTTTTCCTTGCGGTAATTCTTTGAATCACCGAAAACCACATCAAGAGTGATCTAACTGAGTGAATCGGCTTTCTTCCCTAGGATGACCCCGTGGAATCGCATGTTGCTTTCACTGAGCTTGGAAATCGGAATGCCCATCCCCCGGAGGGTCTCAGCATACAAAATGTTCAAACCACTGCCACCGTCCATCAAGACCTTGGTCAGTCGAGTGCCCCCAATGACTGGGTCGACCACCAACGCTTGTCGCTCGGGGGTAGCAACGTGCGTTGGGTGATCGGACTTGTCGTGGTTTTGTCACGGCAGATGTCCTCATGAAAGGACTTAGTTGTGGAGCCATTGCTACGAGTTAGCTTGAAGGGGTTAAAGCGGACACAAGGACGCAAGAGAGTTTATACTAGTTCGGCCCCTTCGATGAAGGTAAAAGCCTACGTCTAGTCGTGATGGAATTGATGGGGGTTTCGATGACTAGGGAGCAAACAAGCTTCGCCTAAGTCTCGAGTTGTTGTCTGTTGTCCTGAATCGCCTCCGGGTCGTCCCCTTATATACATGGGTGGCGCCCGTCGGTTCCCAGAGTCCCGACGCCGGTTTATAGATGTATCCAGCTCGGCCTCTACTATTCCTAACTTACAATACAAGTTACATACCCGCGGTTTATGGCTACGGGCTTTAAACCGACTCGAATATAAGCCCTCATCGCCTACTTGGGCTTTAATATACTCAACTACTAATGAAGTTAACCCGGCCTGTCCCGGCGGTTTACATCGATAGTAATATCCCCAACATTAGGCCCCAGATTGATTTGAACAGGTTCATGTCAATCCTCAACAAAAACTTCGTCTTGACAACTTTGTGTAATTGGGTGAACCGCCATGATGTCATCTTCTCTGGTCATCGTAAACCGGCGTGACGTCACCTGTCATAAAAACTATCCACAATACCTATTTTGTTTAATAGACCTACGACAATCGAGGCGACAGCTCCGTTTCCAAACTCACGGCTCCTTGATTCTCGCGCCTGACACATGCCCCTTGCTTTATAAATAAGACCGGAGGGTCATTTCCTTTTTTCCCTTCGTGCCCCTCTGCTTTGTCTTCCTCGCACCGCCCAGCTTCGGAGCTCCACCGACGCCGTCAACTTCTGCACCCACCTTGGCCGCTGCATCACCCTGAACGTACCAAAGCATCGCGGCGACCTTCCGCTTCTTCCTCAGCTCCGGTAAATCTTCTGCTCTTTCCACCCCAGATCTATTCTAGGGTTTCTAGGTTTTCGGTGTTCATCCTTTGTTCTTCGTTCATATAATGGTTCTCAAAGAACTCTGAACCTCATTACGTGTAATGGTAGCTTTTAGCCTCCGTTTTCACTTACGCATATCAAGATCATAAATCTTATTTACATCCTTGCTCATTGATTTAGTACCGCTCCGTTTTGGACCTTGAATATTCATTTCTTTTTGAATATGCTCCGGATCCAAAAGCTGTGAAATACTTTGTGAAACCTGTTTCGCACATCCACTCTTGATTCATCAATGTTTCAGACTAAGCGGTTTAACTTTGTAGAAATTGACAACTCGGCATATACCATTAGTCCCCTTGTTGAACCGCCAGATTTCTCGATTATGTATTGCCACCTTGCGAACTCCGGTTTATAAGCAACTTCTTCGGTTTAACAATGAATGTATCAATGTATAGCCTTCCAACATATTCTTGAACGGTATTACTGCTTTGCAGATTGCACCATGGCCAAGCAAGTGTCTGAGTGTAATTGGGTCCCTTCTCGAGTGGTGAAAGCATATTTGGATAACTTAGTCCGCACTTTTGGCGCTTTAGGCAAGAAAGACATCATTCTTTGGAGGGTCCACGGCCGGAGAGTCCTCAGAACCCAAGGATGGAGAAGTTGTTGTTTTTTGACCATTTAGCCGGGGCTTGAGTCCGCCCGGTTCAAAGTTTTATCGGGATGTCTTGGCCAACTTCCAACTGCGTCCACAAGATATTGGCCCCAACTCCATAACCAATATCTGTCATTTTCAAGTTCTCTGTGAGGTGTTCTTTCAAGAGGAGCCCACAGTTGAATTGTGCGGAGATTGCTTCCATCTAAACCGCTGCATTGAATTTTTTGACGGTCCCAACACCGAGTTGGGTGGTGTGGTGATTCAAAAGCGGAAAGAGGCCACTTACCCTCACGCCAAACTGCACAGCCATCCCAAAGAGTGGAATTCAACATGGTTTTACTGCAAAGATACCTCTCCTGAGGGAGAAAATCCTTTATCGGGTTACCATCCGAGCGGCTAAGCACACACATCCCTCCCTCACGATCGATTTGCTAAGGAAAGAAGCAAATATGCCCCTCAACTATCCAAGCTCCGGGCCTTCATGGCCAGCGGGTTGACAGGAGTTGATCTTGCTCCTCGCTGGATATCTTGGAGTATCTCGCCCTAAGCCTGCACTCCGGTTTGATGTGTAAATACAGGCGATGTGAAAGACCCTCACGGCATATTGAGATCCGGTGACAGACGATGAAATTCTTGAGGCTGTTAAGAGGATGTTAAGCGAACGAAGCTGCTTGCGTCCAAACCGGCTGGCTCCTTTTACGCCATTAACAAACCGCCCACCGTAAGACTCATATCTTATGTCTTTATAAAATCGACTATTTTAAATACTCTTTATTGATATTAACATCTTTCAAACAGGGTGATGATCCATTTTGGAGCAGGAAGACTCCACAAGAGAAACCGTGGCAATAACTTGCCCAAGACCAAAGTTGTGAAGAAACCAGCAAATGGAAAGAAAACCACTGCCTCCTCCGATCCACCGGTGGCGATGATGTGGGTAATCCGGATCTTGTGGTAGAACTTGACTCACTTGGTTTATTTTTCACACGCCTTATTGATAATGATTATTGCCGGGATGATCTTTGAAGTCAGTCATGCCGATGTTGTAGAGGTAATCGCTCTTTCTTCTGATTCAAACCCTTTACCTTCAGTTAAAATCCGTCGGGCAAACCGGAAAGTTAAATTTTCTCATCCTCTTGCTTACTTAGATCTAAAATTTCTTATGAAGACACAACATCATGAAGCTCGTAGCGCAACCCTAAGCAATGACCAGGTAGTCACCTCCTCTGGTTTATCGAACAGTCCGGTTCGGAAACGCCGTTCAGAGGTGTCTAACTGTTTCGTCAATGCTTATCCTAAAGCGGGTTGCATTCGTCAACCTCTTAATCCATCTGACTGCGATTATCAGGTGACTTCTCATTCTTTCTCTGGCGAGTCGACAGGCACCCAACTCCCACCACTCAAGACAGTGCTTGGGTGAGCCATATTCCTGATAATGTTGTTTGAAATACCACTTTCAATGTTCATTGGACTGATTTGTCTTTTTTCTTTCAGGGCCAAGCCTAGGCCAAGCAAGAAAGCTCGCCTGGACAAAGCAGCAGAAGTCGATGCTCCTGAACCGACCCAAATACCAAATCCCGAGGAACACATCTAGGATGATATGTTGATCGACCCACCATTGCAAGATCATGATGTTACTGTTGAAGAGGCACATGTTGATACCACCGGCCCTTCAAATCAACCCATGAGTCCTGCTCAAACCGACAAGACAGCGAGTCCACCAAAGCATACGGATAAACCGCGACCCAAAGGCGAACGGCGAAGCCAAGGATGAGCGATGTTGTTATTATCGGCTTTGGCCATTCCGAGCGAGTAATCATGTCGCCTTGTCCAAGCACACTGCAAAGGATGAATTCTGCGTTTGGTAAAGGCAAGTGGAATGCCGATTTGGCAACTTATGCGCTTTAAATCCCCAAGATCTTCATTCGGTTATCTGAATAGGTTATATACCAGCCGTGATTATGAAGCGGTGCAGTAAATATGATGAAGGACAAATATGAGGTAAATTCCATATGACTCTCTGCTTGTATATTTCAATCATCACTCTAATAGCCCCCAAGTGACGGTTTTAAAATGTGAACTTAAAAGGGACTTCCCAATATAATCTGAGCAAAGCTATCTTTGTTGGGAAAGTAGCCCCCAAGGGCGGTTCAACCTCATGTAGTTAAGCGGGACTTTTATAAAAATCCAAGTATCCCTCAAAGACGAGCAAATAAGCATTAGCCCCCAAGTGCCAAACTGAATACTTGTATTGAGCTTGGGACTTGATATAAAATTGTAGGATGAACAGCAAATATGCATTAGCCCCCAAGTACCAAAGGCATAACTTGTTATGGGCTTGGTACTTCAAGTCTGCACCTTAATCTTTATCAAATGCTTTTCTGTATGTAGGTTGATATGAACAAGAAAGAAAACCAAATCGCTGATCTCCAAGAAAACCTGAAATCCCAGCAAGCTGAAACCTCCAAAGCAAAGAATGAATTAACCAGCGCTTTAAGCGTCATGGAAAAGCTTAAGGAGGGCTTCAACATGGAGCGGGCGGATTGGGCCACTGAAAAGGCCACTTTAACTCAAAGGGCAGAGAATGCTGAGGCCGCACTCAAACCGATGGTTGACGAACTGACCAGTGTAAATCGGCAAGTGCATGCCATGACCGTCGTTGCGTTTGGTAAGTCTTTTTGATTTCTGACGCAATGAGGCCTTCTCATGTAATTGCCGGTTTATTAACCCTTTGAATGATACAGGGACACGTATTGGCCACTTGGGATCAGATGTGCGGAAGAAATTGAAAGCCTCTTATACATTGATAGAACAAGCGTATCTTTGGTGTGCGCGGATCATCAAGATCGCTTCTCACAACAACCCGGCACCGACCTTGATCCAGGACACCATTAAAAGGTTGTCAATGCTTCCTGCCCGGGTTGAAGAGTTAAAGAAATCTGCTGCTAGAACCGGTGCCATAAATGCCTTAATCCGGGCCAAAGCATGGGTGCCGGATTTTGACCCTGTTGAAGCAGCGCAGGGCTTCCCAAGCTTGAAGGAAGACGGGACAGCATTCAGCGAAGAGGATCTCCGAGCAATAAACCGGGAAGTGCGCCCTTTGGCTTGCCAATTGGCTGAAGAGCCAAATCTGTCTCACTATCAAGCCCAATATGATGGAGAAAATAAACGAGTGCCTGCACCGATTCCTGAAGCGGAGAACCTTATACCGCCAATCCGTAAGCACACTTACGCTCCTGATATTGAACCGTCGTTGCTGATCGATGATGAAGCCGTATTCCAAGCATTAATGGGAATCGATTGGACAAGCTGTTGATTTCAAATTGGGTAGGGAATCGAAGCGAAGCGGCGCAGATGACCCGCAACCATCGGCCAAGGTGGCGATCAAGCATAAACCAGAGGCGGTTTACATTCTGCTTCCTTATGTTATGCCAAAAACAATTATCTTATCTGGGCCTTTGTGTTGCCTTGTAATAGACTAGCTGCCACACTTTGTGTTAATATGCCTTCGTGCATATTTATTGCAACTTATGTTTTGTTGAATCATCAACCTTAAAGCATTGCACTGCAGCAAAAAAGCTTAAAATGCCATTGTGGTTGTATCATCGGTGGTCATCATATCCATGTATATGAAATTAAAGATAATACTTTAGATTAAACATATGATAAAATATGGGAATATATGATACCTGCCATCGTAGGGCATGAAGTTGGCTGTGCCAATCTTGAAGCGGAGTTGTAAGAAACCGCTCTGCTGAAGGAGGAAAACAGCTCTGTGTATATAGGGTCGATTTACGGGTAAACCGTTCTGGGTTAAGATGAACACCGGTGTTACTCCATAATAGGATGTTTATCAAAAATCAAACCCGGCAAAGTGTCTCCGGATGAATAACAAACCGTGTCCCGTCAACTGGCAGTTGAATCGGTTTAATAATTGCCGGTTTAAGAACACAACAAGAGAAATATGCAAAAAGACAAACAAATTTCAAGCAAAGGCAAAGACAAAATCTTTTGCGAAAAGAGGCTGTTTGAGCCGATCAAGTGGCATTACCATGGTCGGACACGACCAAGCCCCCAATAGGCGTAGCTATGGTTCATGTCAGCCAGGTCCCCAAAGGATGCAGTGGCATTACGCTGATCAAGAGGTGTAGCGATGGTTCGGGTTCGACCAAAGCCCCCAAGTGATTCTGTGGCCTTAGGTCGATCAAGAGGCGTGACTGGTTCAGACGTGACCAAGTCCCCAAGTGATCTCGTGGCTTTCGCCTATCAAAAGGTGTTGCATTGGTTCGGACACGACCTAGCCCCCAAGTGACATGATATAAAGCTTTGTTAAAAAGCTAACTCAAGGGGTAAACCGGAGACCACTTTAAGATAAAAACTCCGTGTAACCACTCATGATGTAAAAATAACAGAGACCCCGCTTTAGCTAAGGCTTCGGTTTATTGTATTGATCATAATATATACATTGTCATAATATGTAGATGAGTAGAGCCTATGGCTCAAGTATAGTAGGGCCGAAGATGAGCTATGTTCCACGGCCTGTTGGTCTCCTCCTTTGATGTATGTGAGTCTTTATGCTCTCGAATATCAATCAGATAGTACGACCCGTTGTGTAGATTCTTGCTGACCACGAAAGGTCCCTCCCAAGGTGGGGATAGCTTGTGCATATCAGTCTGCTCTTGGATGAGCCGGAGCACCAAATCTCCTTCTTGAAAGGTTCTGGTTCTAACTCGGCGACTGTGATAGCGACGAAGATCCTGCTGGTAGATCGCCAAACGGGCAGCTGCAATGTCACGCTCCTCATCCAACAGGTCCAAAGCATCTTGTCGTGCTACCTCGTTGTCCGCTTCAACATAAGCTGCTACACGAGGTGAATCATGACGGATATCACTGGGGAGAACCGCCTCCGCTCCGTAGACCATGAAGAACGGTGTGTATCCTGTCGATCTGTTGGGTGTAGTATTGATGCTCCATAACACAGATGGTAAATCCTCAACCCAACAACCCGACGTCCGCTGCAAAGGGACCATAAGCCGGGGTTTGATGCCTCGTAAGATCTCCTGGTTAGCTCTCTCTGCTTGGCCATTGGACTGTGGGTGAGCCGCTGATGAAACGTCAAGCCGGATGTGCTCACGTTCACAGAACTCCTTCATAGCGCCCTTAGACAGATTGGTACCATTATCGATGAATGATCTGTGGAAAGCCAAACCGGAAAATCACCTTCTTAATGAATTGAACCACCGTGGCTGCATCACACTTGCTGACGGGCTCCGCTTCCACCCACTTTGTAAACTTGTCAACCGCCACCAAAAGGTGGGTCTTCTTGTCCTTGGACCGTTTGAAAGGCCCAACCATATCCAGCCCCAAATCGCATAAGCGGCCAAGTAATTGGAATCATCCTCAATTTTGAGCGGCACATGAGTAGCGTCTTGAGAACTTCGACAGCCGCCACATCGCCTAACCAGGTCCTCCGCATCGGCATGAGCAGTCAACCAATAGAAACCGTGACAAAACGCCTTAGCCACCAGAGATTTTGAACCGGCGTGGTGACGACAATCTCCTTCATGGATTTCGCGCAAGATCTCACAACCTTCCTCCGGCGACACACAACGTTGAAACACTCGACACCTCGCAATGATGCAACTCGCCATTGACAATAGTCATGGACTTGGATTGCTGGATTATCTGTCTGGCCAGCGTCTCATCCTCTGGTAACTCGCCCCAGTTCATGTACACCAGACAAGGAACCATCCAATCCGGAATAACATGCAGAGCCGCCACCAACTGAGCCTCCGGATCAGGAATAGCCAAATCCTCTTCGCCAGGGAGCTTGACCGACGGGTTATGCAGGACATCCAAGAAAACATTAGGCGAGACCTGTTTACGCCGAGAGCCCAGCCGGCTTAAAGCGTCCGCCGCTTTGTTCTTCCGTCTGTCCACGTGATCCACCTGATATCCCTTGAAGTGGCCTACAATAATATCCACCTCACGACGGTATGCCGCCATGAGCGGGTCCTTAGAATCCCAAGTACCAGACACTTGTTGGGCCACCAGGTCCGAGTCACCGAAGCACTTAACTCGGCTAAGATTCATCTCCTTAGCCATCCGGAGACCATGGAGTAAAGCTTCGTACTCAGCTGCATTGTTAGTACAAGGGAACATTAAGCGGAGAACGTAATAGAACTTATCACCTCGTGGGGAAGTTAATACAACTCCAGCCCCCGAGGCCTCCAATTGCCTGGACCCATCAAAAGTAATAGTCCAGTAGGTGTGATCCGGCTTTTCTTCAGGTGCTTGTACTTCCGTCCAATCATTGATGAAATCCACAAGTGCTTGAGACTTGATCGCCGTCTGAGGCACGTATTTCAAACCATGCGGCCCAAGCTCTATAGCCCACTTGGCAATCCGGCCGATTGCCTCCTGTTTTGAATTATATCTCCCAAAGGAGCAGAGCTAACCACTGTGATGGGATGTCCCTGGAATTATTGCTTAAGCTTCCGACTTGCCATGAAAACTCCATACACCAGCTTACGCCAATGCGGTATCTTTGCTTGGACTCAATAAGCACCTCGCGATATAGTAAACCGGATGTGAACGGATATTCCTTACCCGCCTCCTTGCGCTCCACCACGATAGCTCGCCGATCGCACGAGCATTTGCTTCCACATAGAGTAGCAATGGTTCCTTGTCAATCGGAGCAGCAAAACAGCGGATTGGCTAGCTGCCGCTTTAAGTCCTCGATGCTTTATCGTGGCGGACTCGCACAAAGGATCTGCTTTCTTTAGCATCTGATACAAAGGGATCGCCTTCTCACCGAGGCGGCTGATAAACCGGCTCAACGCGGCAATCCGGCCTGCCAAGCGTTGGACATCATTGATACATTTCGGTTTAGCCAGAGAGGTGATAGCTGTGATCTTCTCCGGATTAGCGTCAATTCCCCTGTTGGACACTAGAAAACCCAATAACTTGCCTGTCGGTACACCAAAAACACACTTGGCCGGGTTGAGCATCATCTTGTATGTCCGTAGGTTATCAAAGGTTTCCTTCAAATCATCAACCAGAGTCCCTTTTCCCTTGATTTAACCACAATATCATCCACATAGGCATGTACATTACGGCCGATCTGCTTATGAAGGCAATTTTGTACACACTGTTGATAAGTTGCCTGAGCACTCTTGAGCCCA
This sequence comes from Aegilops longissima, assembly GCA_021605205.1. NCBI lineage: Eukaryota > Viridiplantae > Streptophyta > Magnoliopsida > Poales > Poaceae > Aegilops > Aegilops longissima. Next base: position 618,358,246 of record CM038680.1, read on the forward strand.
AAGGGCATAGATACATAGCAGAAGGCTCCAAAGGGGGTTATGAACGTCGTCTTCTCCTAGTCCTTAATTGCCATCTTGATCTGATGATAACCAGAATATGCATCCAGAAAACTCAAACGCTCACAACCCGCCGTAGCATCAATAATCTGATCGATGCGGGGGAGGGCAAAAGGATCTGCTGGACAAGCCTTGTTAAGATCTGTAATCCACACACATGTGCGGTGCCGCTTTTTCTTAAGGACCAGACCGGATTAGCCAGCCATTCAGGATGGAACACTTCAACAATAAAGCCACCGCTAAGAGCCCGCCACCTCATCTCAATAACTGCGCCTTTCTTCGTTAAACCAGCGGAGCTGCTTCACGGTTTGTACTTAGGATCAACATTAAGAGTGTGCTCGGCAAGTTCCGGTACACGGCATGTCGGAAGGCTTCCATGCAAAAATGTCCGGTTCTCACGGATGAACTTCGATGAGCGCGCTTTCCTATTTCGGATCCAAATTGGTGCGATACTAAACTGCTTGGGCGAATCGCCGGTACAAAGTCAACAAGCTTAGTCTCGTTTGCCGATTTGAACTTTAGAGCCGAATCATGTTACGTGGTTGGCTTGTTCAGCGGAGTCATGTCCGCGGATCAACATTATCCTTGTAGTACTTCAACTCTTCCGTGGCACAAACCGACTCTGCATAGGCGCATCACCTTCTTCACACTCCAAGGCAATCTTGCGACTTCCATGAACGGTTATGGTCCCCTTGTGACCTGGCATCTTGAGCTACAGATAAATATAACAGGGTCCTGGCAGAAATTTGGCATAAGCCAGCCGCCCAAATAAAGCGTGGTATGGGCTCCGGATCTTCACCACCTCAAAAATCAATGTTTCTGACCTGGAATCATGATCATCTCCAAAGGCCACCTCCAGAGCTATCTTGCCAATGGGATACGCTGACTTACCAGGTACCACACCATGGAATACCGTATTGGACGGTTTAAGATTCTTGTCTGTTAACCCCATACGGCGAAAGGTCTCATAGTACAAGATATTAGTGCTACTTCCTCCATCCATGAGCACCTTGGTGAACTTATAACCTCCCACCTGAGGTGCCACCACCAACGCTAGCTGACCCGGATTGTCAAATCGGGGAGGGTGATCCTCTCTGCTCCATATGATTGGTTGTTCGGACCAGCATAAATAACGAGGCACGGCCGGTTCAACAGAATTCACTGCTCGCTTGTGAAGCTTCTGGTCTCGCTTGTCTAAGCTAGTGGTGAATACATGATATTGCCCGCTATTCAACTGCTTTGGATTGCTCTGATAGCCCGACTGTTGCTGCTAGTTATAACCACCATGTCTATTCTGATTGTTTTGATTGTTATGTCCACGCTGATCTCCATTGAAGCCTGAACCGGCATTTCCTCCACCGTGACCCGGCCCATGGAATCCGGATCCCGAGCCACCACCTGATCCGTGATCATACCGGAAAGCATTAGAATTTTTGAACTCCTGCATAATATAGCAATCCTTCCAAAGGTGGGTGGCTGGCGTCTCCTTAAATCCGTGCTTTGGACAAGGCTGGTTTAATAGATAAGTCAGGCGGTCCGGGTTGGGGTTTGGAGCTCCACCGTGATTTGGCGGTTTACCCTTCCGTCGCTGGCCCCTGTCCTGCGCGCTAGTATTAGCCACAAAGTCGATGCTGCCATCCGCTTTACGCTTGCCTCCGTTACCATGACCTGCCGTGTTGTGTTGCTGCCCCTTGGAGTTGCTGTTCTTCTTTCCCTTCCCTGTCTTGTCATCATCAGACTCGGGATCCTTGGTACTATCAGAATCAGCATACTTCACCAACGTAGTCATGAGGGTCCCCATACCGTTACAATGGTGCTTCATCCGTCCCAATTTCAACTTCAGAGGTTTAAACCGGCAGTTGCTTTCCAAGGTTATGACCATGAGTCGGCGTTATCTGATCGATGAGTGCAAAAATTCAAACTTCGGCGTACCCAGCGGGTTGTTGACTCTCCTTCCTCCTGGACACAGGCCGCTAAGTCCACTATTGACATGGGCTGCTTACATGTATCCTTGAAATTCTAGATAAACCGGGCTCGCAACTGGGCCCATTAACTGATAGAATTGGCTGGTATGCTCTTTAACCAAATACGGGTTGTCCCTTCAAGCATCATGGTGAAATACTTTGCACATGCCGCTTCATCTCGTCAAGCATCTCCATGGCCATCTCATAGCTCTCTATCCATGTTTAGGAGACAAATCGGTCGTGTAATTTGGCACCTCGCGGGCCCTTGAAATCCTTGGGCAAGCGCACATTGCGTCATGCGGGACAAGACAAGGCACTCCCAAAGAACTAGAAGTAACTCTGGCTCGATCGGTGGTTGGACGAACCGGCGTGGTCGACGAGCCTCATGTTGCGCCGCTAACTTCGGCATCCGCCGTGCTCGAGCCGGTCCACCACTTCGAGCATCACCCGCCGGGTTATGGCAACGGGCGCTTCACGGTTCCGTGCATTCTTGGATACGGCAGTTCATCCATCCGCTTCTTTGTAACTCGGCTTGGACGGGGGTGGAATGAATTCGTCACGGCTATATGAATATGCTTCTGCTGAACCAAGGCTGTTCGAAGAAGTTCCTTTTTTAACCGGCGCGTCTCCACCGCTTGGAGAATCACCTTCAATCGGGATGGCCTCCACCGTGAAGCGGCGGCGATAATATTGTCCATTGGATTGGAATAATGACACGGAGGTGTGCGGACGGCCGAGGTGCGATGTTATTCGTCGGCGGCTCCATCAAAGAGGCTGAACGGCGCACCGGCCAGTGCCTCCGCCGGTTTAGCCACGGCGGGTTACTAGTCCCTGCTCCTAGGGTATTGAAGAGGTTTCTGGCATCGAAAACCATCGGCAGGAGAGACCGATGCTTCCTTTTCAGGACTTCATGCGACACATTCTGGTCCAGCATAAGCCTATAGGCCTGCGCATCCAAAGCGGCCCACTCTGTGGCCATCCTGTTGTTCTCGGCTGCCAGGTCGGCCTTGGCATGAGTGATCTGTTCCCTCACCTTTGCAGTTTCCGCGTTGTGGGCGTCCTGATCCGCCGGGTTAGCCTCCGCCATAAGGACAGCCAACGCATCAAACAGATCAGATAAGACTTGAGCCGGCGGGTGCACAAGGCCTCCTGCCCCGGCCGCCGCTGCTGACCCGGAGAACATTTCTGCTGCGGTTGAAGAATGGACCGCCGCCTGTGTACCGGCCATGAATATCCCAACCCGGTTGGGCAGATCAGAGGTGTCCGGAATACTGTCGCCATCGGAACAGCCCCCAATCCGGCCGTCCTGTAGCTGATACAATGATTCGGTTTCTCCGGTCGAGGACTCGTCGCCGGAATAAACGACGGTCTCGCTGCCAGATTCCGATTGACCATCATATTCTCCTTCGTGGATGACTCCCACGAAGGCACGCTTCATGGCCGGTTTACTCTGGGCAGATCTCGCATGCTGAGCCGTTTCGACGAGGTCGGTGCAGATGTCCGGTCCAAGGCCCGGTTCACCGATCTTGCCAATGAAGACGTGTATGCCACCAAAGGGGACCCGGTACCCATACTCAATCTAGCCGGCCTCGGGGCCCCAGCCTGAATCGTCGATGTAGAGCTTGCCGCGACGGCTCTTGGTCATCCGGCCCACAGCGTAACCCTTGAGTCCTTCGAAGTTGCCCTCCAATAACTTGAAACCATTGTGCGGTAGCCCCACGGTGGGCGCCAACTGTCGTGGTTTTGTCACGGCAGATATCCTCATGAAAGGACTTAGTCATGGAGCCATCGCTACGGGTTAGCTTGAAGGGGTTAAAGAGGACACAAGGACGCAAGAGAGTTTATACTAGTTCGGCCCCTTCGATGAAGGTAAAAGCCTACATCTAGTTGTGATGGAATTGATGGGGGTTTCGATGACTAGGGAGCAAACAAGCTTTGCCTAAGTCTCGAGTTGTTGTCTGTTGTCCTGAATCGCCTCCGGGTCGTCCCCTTATATACATGGGTGGCGCCCGTCGGTTCCCAGAGTCCCGATGCCGATTTATAGATGTATCCGGCTCGGCCTCTACTATTCCTAACTTACAATACAAGTTACATACCCACGCCGGTTTACGGCTACAGGCTTTAAACCGGCTACGGGCCTTAAGCCCTCATCTGCCTACTTGGGCTTTAATATACTCAACTACTAATGAAGTTAACCCGGCTTTTCCTGGCCGGTTTACGCCCAGTAGTAATATCCCCAACAGGACTGGTCGAATGTAATGGGAGTTCTCGACCACTTCAAATACATCGTCGTTGCCAGAGCAACCATGTTTACTTCTCTATTGATAACTTTCAGTCGACTTTTGCTCTCGGTGTTAGCAAAAATCACTAAAGTGGCATTGACATTGGGGTAACCATCATCCTCCTCTTTGTCCTCGTCCTTATCAGATTCCTTTTCTTTTTCACTGGGCTGACCCTCTCGGAAGCTCTGAATTAGGAGTCGACACTGTCGAGTGGTGTGCTTGGGGTAAATCAGGTTTCCCTCTTCATCTTTCTTGGTGTGTATGTGACATGACAAATCGAGTACATCATTTCCCGCTTGATCTTTCACTTTCTTGGGAATCCATGGCCCCTTAGGCTTTCCTTTGAATTTCCCTTGGTTCAAAACTGTGGCCTCACCAGGACCTGCGGGTTCGGCTTTGCGCTTCTGCTTCCGACTGGAATTTCCTCCTCCGGTGTCCTGGGCGACTGGTTTGTTCTTGCCACTGCGGAGTCGGTCTTCTTCCTCGCTGTTAGCATACTGAGTGGCTATTTCCATCATCCGAGCCAGGGACATGCCCCTGTCCGACCGAATTTCAGGTTAAGCTCTCTGTACCGAACGCCCTCCTTAAAGGCGCAAACTGCCTGATGCTCTGACACATTCTCCACGGTATGACGAAGAGTGGTCCACCTCTAGATGTAATCTCTCAAAGTTTCATTCGGTTTCTGGACACAATGCTGTAATTCAGTCAGCCATGCAGGTCGTTTGCAAGTGCCCTCAAATGTCCTGACAAACACTCGGGCCAGCTCTTCCCAACTGAAGATACTACCAGGAGCCAACTAATTCAACCAAGCTCTGGCTGAGCCCTCCAGCATCAGAGGGAGGTGCTTCATGGTTACATCATCATTGCCGCCACCAATCTGCACAGCCACTCGGTAATCCTCTAGCCAAGTGTCTGGCTTCGACTGACCGGTGAACTTACTCACTCCCATCGCCAACCTGAAGTTGGGAGGGATCTCAACAGCTCCGATGGCTCTGCTGAAACATTCAGGCCCAGAAACATGCACTCTTCTACCAATCGGATGATCTCTGTCTAGTCCTTCTCTCTGTGCCCAGTTTCTGTCGACCAGACCTTGCACAAGAATTGATCTTGCATCAAACCCGGGCTCTCTTGGGTCGACTGGGATCCTTCGCTCATCGCCATACGGGCGCCTGTCATCGTACTGCCGGGGCACATACGATCCGCCCCTCGGAGGGGGCGTAGGCACTCGACGGCGGTCATCACGGCCGAGTCAATCATCATACTCTTCATGGTTCCGACCCAAGTACTGCTCTTGGCGGTGCCCACGACCCTCACGCCACGGAGGCGATCTTGGGCTGTGAGCCGACTGGACTATGTCCGCCACCACGGACCTGTTGTGGGTCTCGTTGCGCGACTGAGAAACGACTGAGTTTTGTTCCCCCGCCACCCGAAGCAACGCTCGAATTTGCATCAAACCTCTATCAGCCTCTTAACGAGAAGGCTGAATCGACTCTGCTATACGAGTTGCGGCTGCTAGATTCTGAACTGGTGTGCGATATACCTGAGGTTCAGACAGAAACAACTGCCGGCACCGTCGACTGGATTCGGGGATCTGCTGACGAGCGTGTTCGTCGAGTGAATGTTGGAGATTCTCCAGACGCGCGCGCTCAGTCAAGGTGGCCAGGCGCACAGCCTCCAAGGCCCGAGCCTCAGAGGTTTCCCCGATGATGGGGGTGTGGAGGGCTTCCATGTTGCGTTGATGCAGCTCTTCTCTCTGCTCTGAAGTGAGGGCTTCGGGATGATACTCGTCATGACCGCACGAAGGACCGCTGCCACCATCACCGCCGCCACTGCGACGGAAACCAGGCGGGTTGCGTGGCGTGTCGACCATCAGGACCTCCGTCGCCAGGTCGCTGCTCCCGCACTCGGACAAAGTCTCAGCGGAACTAGTCGACAGGTCGAATAGTCCGTAGAGAGATTCGTCGGTCTCGATTTCCGCGACTTGAGGGGTGGCCGACTGGCGGGCCACCGCATGCTTCACCCAGCGCTAAAGCCGCGATCAACCAGATCTCTTGCGACGGCGTACAACTGGAAGGGTGGACGACGCGGGAGCCGACCGATCTTGGGTCGGCAATGCCAAGAAAGGACGCCGCAGCACTCGCCGACGAAGTCGCCGCCCATGGATGGGAAGGGCCTCGACATCGAGGGGGGCTCCTGGAGCCAGGCGGAGTCATCGACGATGAAGATGAGTGCGCCGAGTCGGATCTCGCGGCCCAAAGCCAGGCCACCGTAAGAAACCATGTTGATGGAGTTCGGAAAAATTGCAACCTCGCCGGAAGTCGCTAAGACACCTGCCCCACGGTGGGTGCCAACTGTCGTGGGAGTAAGTCTGACAATAAGAGTAGGTGGTACGTATGAGGAGGCAAGATCCTAGCTACAGTGAGGTTGTGCATGCAAGGTTTACGAGTTCGGGCTCTTCTCGGAGGAAGTAACAACCCTACATCTCGGTGCCCGGAGGCTTGGTTGACTGGATTATGCGTGAGAGTTATAGGGGGTGGGAACCCTTGTGCCAGTGGAGGGGGTGGCTTATATAGAGTGCGCCAGGACCCCAGCCCTCCCATGTTACACAGGGTTCAATGTACATTAAGACAGGGCTTTACTGGTAATGCCAGCTATAAAGAGCTATAAATGATCTTAAAGACTACAGAGTGAACGCCTGACCGTTGCCATCCTGAGTGGCTTTAGGCTTTTCGTCTCCGAGTGATCCTTCGTGTAGTCGAGTGGTTATTATCTTGGTCGAATGGAATTGGCGTATCCAAGTGAAGTAGATGGTCGAGTGGATTGCACTCCCAGGTGAACTCGGTCGGTTTCTTCTGTTGTATTTTGAATGTCTTTGACTCTAGGGCAGTGTCCACCCTAGGTCAGGCCTATGACCCTACCCTAGGTACATGTCGTCGTGAGAGGATTGAGAAGAGGTGTCTAGAGAGGGGGTGATTAGACACTAAGTACCAAAAGTTGCAATTTTTAACTTCTTTAAGTTGGAGTGGAGTTTAGGCACAAGTTTAACACTCTCAATACATATCAAACAAGCATGCAATGAGTATATGAGCAGCGGAAAGTAAAGCATGCAACTTGCAAGATTGTAAAGGGAAGGGTTTGGAGAATTCAAATGCAATTGGAGACACGGATGTTTTTGTCGTGGTTCCGGTAGGTGGTGCTATCGTACATCCACGTTGATGGAGACTTCAACCCACGAAGGGTAACAGTTCTTGTGAGTCACGGAGGGCTCCACCCACGAAGGGTCCACGAACAAGCAACCTTGTCTATCCCACCATGGCCGTCGCCCACGAAGGACTTGCCTCACTAGCGGTAGATCTTCACGAAGTAGGCGATCTCCTTGCCCTTACAAACTCCTTGGTTCAACTCCACAATCTTGTCGGAGGCTCCCAAGTGACACCTAGCCAATCTAGGAGACACCACTCTCCAAGAAGTAACAAATGGTGTGTTGATGATGAACTCCTTGCTCTTGTGCTTCAAATGATAGTCTCCCCAACACTCAACTCTCTCACAGGATTTGGATTTGGTGGAAAGAACATTTGAGTGGAAAGAAACTTGGGGAAGGCTAGAGATCAAGAATCATATGGTAGGAATGGAATATCTTGGCCTCAACACAAGGGTAGGTGGTTCTCTCTCAAAAAATGTGTATTGGAAGTGTGGGTTCATTCTGATGGCTCTCTCCACAATGAAGAGTGGGTGGAGGGGTATATATAGCCTCCACACAAAATCTAACCGTTACACACAACTTACCAATCTCGGTGGGACCGAATTGAGAAACTTCGGTCGGACCGATTCAGCAAATCTAGTGACCGTTAGGATTTTCGTGGGACCGACATGCAACTCGGTAGGACCGATATGGTTAGGGTTAGGGCATAACGTAATCTCAGTGAGACCGATTACACAAACTCGGTGGGACCGATTTTGGTAATAAGCTAACTAGAGAGTTTGTCAGGTAAACTCTGTGGGACCGATTCGCTCATTTCGGTGAGACCGAAATGTTACAAAAAGGAAACAGAGAGTTTACATTGCAATCTTGGTGGGACCGATCGCTCATCTCGGTGGGACTGAAGCGTTACGAAGGAAGCAGAGATTACAATCCCATCTCGGTGAGACCGAGATCCCTATCGGTGAGACCGATTTGCCTAGGGTTTGTGGCAGTGGCTATGACATCTGAACTCGATGGCGCCGGATAGAAAGAATCGGTGGGGCAGAGTTTGACTTTTGGTTTATGTCATATGTGGATGTGAGAAAGTAGTTGAGGGTTTTGGGGCATATCACTAAGCACTTTGAGCTAGCAAGCCATTAAGCAACACCTCATCCCCTCTTGATAGTATTGGCTTTTCCTATAGACTCAATGTGATCTTGGATCACTGAAATATAAAATGTAGAGTCTTGTGCTTGAAGCTTGAGCCAATCCTTTGTCCTTAGCATCTTAAATGGGTTCCACATCCTTTAGTCCATGCCACTTCATTGTTGAACTTATCTGAAACATACTAGGTAAAAGTGTTAGTCCAACAAGAGATATGTTGACATTAATTACCAAAATCACCCAGGGAGCACTTGTGCTTTCAATCTCCCCCTTTTTGGTAATTGATGGCAACATACATCAAATCTTTAAATAAAGATATAGAGAATAACAAGTAAAGCTTTGGAAAGACATGTAACATGCATAGGCTCCCCCTACATGTATGCAATCATGTGAATATGGAATATTGAAGCATGTAAGAGCATAACCATGACAGAGTAGGCAATGTGTTACATGTATCTTGGCTATATGCATCAGAGCAAAATATGTGAATATGGGAAATGTATGTTCATGCTCATGAGTCCTTCTTGCAAACAATATGTACATCAGCAAGAATTCCTCATAGACATGATTGTGATGCATATACTTACCTTGTGGTCTTGAGTTGGCTTAGGATGGAATGAACTGCGTGTAAACAAGGTTAGATAACACAGATACACCTACTAGCGAGCAAACAAAAGAAACCACAAGAGTACCAAGACTGGGATGACATGTAGAGTGAGTACTAAGTACCACAATAGATATTGACATGTCCCCAAAGGTAAAGATATGCAAGGAATTTAAGAAAATTCTTTCCCTTAGATGTCTTGCTCCCCTAGATCTAGCATGGGATTGGGAGAAGATAGGGAAGAAAATCAGAGCTCAAAGAAACAAATGAACAGAGCTAATGCAAATAAGCACATATGAACATGTTTTTCCCCTCAAGAAGACATGTGGCATCTCTCCTCTTGAACACCAAGCATCTGGGATCCTTGAAGATTACTCTTTCCTTGAGTATTCCCTCCCCCTAGAGATCTGATTAAGCTTTGATGTGATCTCTCTCTCCCCCTTTGACATCAATTTCCAAGAAGAGTCTTCTGGAATTTGTCGTGAATGGGTTTGGTCCTTGAGTCACAGCACAAAGCACTAAGGTAAATGTGATGCTTGTAGAGGACAAGATTCATTGAGTGGAGCTAGATCAAGAGTAAAGAAGGAATAAATGGCAAGATGGTTTTCCTGTTGTGAAATTGGTGGCACCGAGTTGGATGCTTCGGTTGCACCGAATAACTTCGGTTAGACTGAAAACAAGAAACCGGTGGGACCGAGTTCATCACAGAGAAAAGCACTTGTCACCTCAGCTCACTAGACAGGTAAGATCTCACAAGGATTTGCAAGGAATTAACTAAAAGATTTGCAATGAATTGGATGCAGGGAATGCAGAACACAAGAAAAGAAAAGAAAAGAAAAGAAGGAAAAGTAAACACAAGAAAACTTCATCTAGAGATGGTCGGCGACAAAGTCACCTATGTTAGAGTATATCGACTTAGGAGTCAAGTGAGATCACTTGATCATAGGTCATACTCATCGTTTAAGCGCAAAATGGGGTTGCCATTTTTCGTTCAAGCATCTTGATGTATTCACATCTTGTCGAGTTGCTTTGACTCATGACTTGGAGTAAAGCTTCTCTAAGATGGAATAGCATACCTTGGGTGGTGGTGTTGATCGTGATCATGTAGTTGAACTTGTGTGGGTTGCTCAAGGTTGATGTAGCTCATCAAGAGTTGGGAGCACCACTTGGAATTTGAGTTCATCTACCTACATGGGATAGTTTTCGCAAGGAAGAGCACTTGTGTATCCAAAATGACAATCATGAAACTCAACATAGAATTTGTCAAAGGATATGTTTGAATGGTTTCGTGCTTCTTTGTCTTCAACCACCATTGTGTAGAGACTTGGTGATGTAGAGATTGCTCAATATGTGAGTGAGTTGCGATCTCATAGATTTAGATTCATCCAAGTACCTACAAGGGTTAGATAACATGCAAGATGCAAATATACCCAGGACACAAGATAATTATCATAAGAGAAATATCAAGGATTAGTCATAAGCTCAAGTCTTGCATGTATCCAATGGAGTTCCTACTCCAAGTTTGAAGCATCAATGATGTTCAATTCTCCTCTTAACCTGCAAAACACTTTCTCATCAAGTGGTTTAGTGAAAATATCTGCTAATTGCTTGTCAGTGCGAACATGCTTAAGATTAATGTCACCCTTAGCAACGTGATCTCGAATGAAATGATGACGAACTTCAATATGCTTAGTTCGAGAGTGTTGCATGGGATTGTGAGCAATCTTGATAGCACTTTCATTGTCACAAAGTAATGGAACATGTTTCACATATATCCCATAATCTTTAAGAGTTTGGGTCATCCAAAGTAATTGAGCACAACACGAACCAGCGGTAATGTATTCCGCTTCGGCGGTGGATAAGGAAACCGAGTTTTGTTTCTTGGAAGACCAAGACACAAGAGATCTACCAAGAAATTGACAAGTACCCGAAGTGGACTTTCTATCAACCTTGTCACCGGCATAGTCCGAGTCGGAGTAGCCAACAAGATCGAAAGAAGACCTCTTAGGATACCAAATGCCAAAATTTGGTGTATGGATTAAGTATCTCACTATCCTTTTCACGGCCTTAAGATGACATTCCTTAGGAGCAGCTTGATATCGTGCACACATGCACACACTTAGCATGATATCGGGACGTGATGCACATAGATATAACAATGAACCAATCATAGAGCGATAAACCTTTTGATCAACCGGTTCACCATCTTTGGTCAAATCAAGATGTCCACTAGTAGGCATGGGTGTAGTCATACCTTTGCATTCTTGCATATTGAACTTCTTGAATAAGTCCTTGGTGTACTTCGTTTGAGAGACAAAGGTACCTTCCTTAGTTTGCTTGATTTGCAAACCAAGAAAGAATTTGAGTTCACTCATCATAGACATCTCAAACTTCTTCGACATTAGCTTCCCAAACTTTTCACTAAAATGAGGGTTAGTAGAACCAAATATAATATCATCAACATAAATTTGGCATACAAACAGTTCCCCATTAACCCTTTTTGTAAAAGAGTAGAATCAATTTTACCAATTTCAAAGCCTTTTTCAATAAGGAACTTGGTCAAGCATTTATACCATGCTCTACGAGCTTGTTTAAGACCATAAAGGGCTTTGTGAAGTTTGTAGACATGATCAGGTTTCTTAGGATTGACAAAGCCGGGAGGTTGCTTAACATAAACTTCCTCCTCAATTTCACCATTTAGAAAATCACTTTTAATGTCCATTTGGTACAAGGTGATATCATGGTGATTAGCATATGCAAGTAAGATGCGAATGGACTCAAGTCTAGCAACGGGAGCATATATCTAAACATAGTCCATACCTTCGACTTGTGTGTAGCCTTGGGCGACGAGACGTGCTTTGTTGCGAACCACTTGTCCATCTTCATCTTGCTTGTTGCGAAACACCCATTTGGTACCGATGATGTTGTGGTTGTTGTCGGGCTTCTCAACCAATGTCCACACTTGATTTCTCTCAAAGTTGTGTAGCTCTTCATGCATAGAGTTTATCCAGTCTGGATCTTCCAATGCTTCTTCAACCTTCATAGGTTCAATGCTAGAGATGAATGAGTAATGTTCACAAAAGTTAGCTAAACGAGTTTTAGAGCGAGTGATTCTCCCGGTTTGGATATCTTTGTAGATTTGCTCGACGAGATGGTCTTTAGCAATTCTTGCTCGAACTCGCGAAAGCTTTTGCTTGGCTCTTGGTTGAACATCTTCTTCATCTTGTTCTTCTTCTTGGCTTTCTTCATTGTTGGTGTTGTCGTTCTCTTGTCGTGGTGGAGAAGGAGGTTGTTGGCGTTCGTCTTGGTGCATTTCCTCGTTTTCTTCATCTTGGTGTGTCCCACTTGTGGATGCCTCCGTATCAACTCTTGCTTCACCTTGTTGTAAGGTAGAAGCTTCCACTTGGACGGACGAGGTACTCTCCTTCACCTCCGTTGGACGAATCTTGCCAATAGACAAGTCTTGGATTGCTTCCGAGGGATCTTTGTCTCCTACATCAATTGGCCATTGCTCTACTTGCGAGCCATTAGATTCATCAAACTTCACATCTACCGTTTCTTAAACCTTTCGGGTGAAATTGTTGTAGACACGGTATGTGTGAGAGTTTGAGCCATAACCAAGTAGGAAACCTTCATGAGACTTAGGAGAAATTTTAGATCGACAATGCTTATCAAGAATGTAGCGCTTTGAGCCGAATACTCGAAAGTATCCAACTTGGGGTTTGTTACCGGTGAGGAGCTCGTATGCCGTCTTGCCGAGTAGCTTGTGAAGATACAAGCGATTTGTTGCATGACAAGCTGTCTCAACCGCTTCCGCCCAAAAGTGCTTTGGCGTCTTGTACTCATCAAGCATCGTTCTTGCCATTTCAATGAGCGTCCGGTTCTTCCTCTCAACAACTCCATTTTTTTGAGGTGTGTATGTAGCCGAGAACTCGTGTGAAATCCCTTCTTCGTCAAGAAAGGTATCCACATTTGCGTTCTTGAACTCCGTTCCGTTATCGCTTTGAACCTTCTTGATCTTCACGTCAAATTGATTTTGGGCCTTCCTAGCGAAGTTCTTGAAGATCTTTTGGACCTGCGATTTATCATCGAGAAAGAATACCCACGTAAATCTTGAAAAATCATCAACTATAACTAGACCAAAAGAATTTCCACCGAGACTTTTGTAAGCGTTGGGACCAAAAAGATCCATGTGAAGTAGCTCGAGTGGCCTCCTTGTGGTCATGATGTTCTTCATGGATGCCTTCCTCCAACCTGTTTACCTGCTTGACAAGCGCTGCTGTCAGGACCCCGATTCTAAGTCACACCAATCTAGCGTGTAACCCCTCATATCACTTTGCGGCCTCACGCACGGTATTCCCACGGGTGTCGCCTTACCATGGCCCGGGACCTTTTGCGCCTTTTGGCTCACGTATATGATAGTTCGCTAGCATCCATATGACAGAGAACCCGGGCCGACATGACTAGTCGTGAACCCAAAGTGGCACTAACTTACGAGGACAGGCATACATGAATCAACATCGAGCATGTCGGTCAGCAGCGTGCGAATCCGGGCTGTAGCACTGGGCTAATAGGACTCCGGTGAACCGGGCTGTAGCAGGCTAGGCAAGACTCCGGGTGTCACCGCGTGACATTTCCCGGAGGGATGAACCTGAGGCAGAAGTGAATCACATGCGGCCAGTCAAGTGTTCCGGAGCGATAGTCTTTGGGCTAGCAGGACTCGGTGAACCGGGCAGAAGCGGACTACTATGGCTCATGGAAGCACAAGACTACATTTCCCCATAAGAGAGGCTACCAAGGATAAACAACTAGGTTCTCGGATCCCACACATACCAAGCATTTCAATCATACACACAATATGCACGATATGTGTAAATACAACATGGCATCACAGCATAACTCTACGACTCAAGTATTTATTCATTAGGCTCCGAGGAGCCAAGATATTACAAACATGGGTCTCATGACCCAACATTCAGAGCATACAAGTCAAAACACATGCGGAAGCTTAACATGTCTGAGTACGACATCTAGAAATGAAAAAGGCGAGAAGCGACTATCTACCAAATCTGCCGAGGGCACAAGATCGTAGCTGAGGTATCAAGCTAAGCGTCAAGCCCACACGGAACTACTAGCGAGGCGACGCGTCTTTACGCAAAACATAAAATAGGCAAGCGTGAGTACAAATGTACCCAGCAAGACTTACATCGAACTAGCTACATATGCATCGGTATCAACAAAGGGGGTGGTGGAGTTTGACTGCAGCAAGCCAGCTTTGACTCGGTGGCTATCCTGAACTACGACTGCAAGTAACTCTTTTGAGGTGGCGCACACGAGGCCACATATTCACCAGTCAATACACCACTATATATGGATCCGCTCCCGTCTACCTACGAGAACGCCATCCATAGCACTCACGCTTATCTTGCGCATTTTAGAGTGTCCACTTTCACTTGTCTATGAACTGTTATAGGCAACCCAGAAGTCCTTTACCGCGGACACGGCTATTCAATAGATAATGTTAACCTGCAGGGTGTACTTCTTCACACACTCTCACCACTTATAAATCGTTTACACGACATGTACTCGACAACCTTCAAGCGAAAGCCCAGCGAGGGTGTCGGCCACGACCTGACTAACCACACAAGTCTCTTGTCCAGGTTTATCGCCTATTCGGGTTCCATCCGCAAGGAGATCCGGCCGGGGTGTTGCTCACGGCCCCAAACGATGTGTGCAGGGTTCCGAAGCCCACCATCTAGGTGCCACTTGGTACACCGGGCCACTGTGCCTAGTCTGTCCCAAGCCCACCTGTACCGGGTGCCACTTGGTAGACTACTAACACTACCTACAAACACCAGAAACTAGTTGCAACTCCTAGACAGAGATTGAGTTGATTAATAAGTCAAGAGGGGCACTTAAGCATTCCAATGTGTGGTAGTAGCTGTTCATGGATCACAAACACAGAACTCAGTTCCTGAGGACGGTTTCAATGAGACAACCCACCATGTACTCCTACATGGCCTCTCATCGCTACCTTTACCAAATCGTGTTCACACACTTAGCTCACACACAGTAGGACATGTTCACACACCTCCAATTCATCACGATGAATCGGACTGACACAACTCTAAGCAATAGCAGGCATGACAAACAAGCATGAATGAGTAGGCACATCAGGGCTCAAACAACTCCTACTCATGCTAGTGGGTTTCATCTATTTACTGTGGCAATGACAGGTCATGCAGAGGAAAGGGGTTCAACTACCGCAGCATGTAACAGATGAGTCATTGTTGTCCTAATGCAGTAAAAGAGAGCAGGAGCGAGAGAGTGGGATTGTATCAGAATGAACAAGGGGGTTTTGCTTGCCTGGCACTTCTGAAGATAGTATAGTTCTTCATCGGTGTCATCGAACTCATCGTCGGAACCACGTCTACTCAGAGGGGACAAGCACCGACAAACAAAGAAGAAACACAATCAATGCAATGCAACAATATGATGCATGATCATGACATGGCAATATGCTGTGATTTGGGCTAATGCAACAGCAAGTCATTTTGATTGAAGTGGAATACAAAACTACATCAAATCCCAACTCCAAAACTATTATCAAAGTTGTCCTATTCATGTTTCATCCTAAACAGTGAAGTTAACTTGATCAAACATGCATGAAAATGGTACATATGGATAGATTGGATTTTTTTGATCATTTTTCATATATAAATTATTTCATTCTGAGTTACGGTTGAATTTATATGAGTTTTTGAAGTTTTGGATATTTTCTGAAATTTCTGAATTATTTAAAATTAAACTAAATCCAGAAATAGATTTACTGCGTCAGTATTATGTCAGAATGACGTCAGCAGGTCAATAGAGCTGCCCCGGGTCAAATCTGACGTGTGGGGTCCACTGGTCAGTCACACAGTGTTGTCTGAGTCACGGACAGGTGGGGTCAGGTCAACATGTGACGTGGCTAGGTCAAACTGACCTGTGGGGCCTGCGGGGTTAGTTTAATCTAAACTAAAACTAACCTGGGTTAGTTAGGCAGTGGGACCCAGCTGTCAGTGGCTCTGGGGGGTTAGCTGGTCGTGATTAACACTAATCACGCGGCCACGTCGGACACACTGGTGATTAGCCGCCGGCGACCAAACAGAGCGGCGGAGACGCTCGGGATTCACTGTCCGGCGACCGTTTGGCTCGCGGGCAGCCCTACGGGTTGACGGGCGTCGCCGCATCCAACAGGGCATGCGGCTGGGCGAAAGGAGGCCGGAAGCGACGGCTACAACGACGGCAGGTGGCGGCCGGAGCTCGGACCTTGACGGAAACGATGCTACGGGGCGTCTCCGGGCGAGCTGGTGGTGTCTGCGGGTTCTTGGGGGTGCCATGAGGACGAAAACATGCTCAGACGCGACGTGTGTGGGCTCTAGCGACGGCGGCGGCATGGCCGGCGGGAGGAAGCTTTCGGGTGCGGTGGGAACGGCGACTACAGAGGCCAAACGAGCACGGGATCTATGGGGAAAGGAAGAGGAGCTCACAGCAAATCCGGAGGAGGTCTCGGCGGGCTCGGGGAGGCACCGGAGGCGACAAATCGCCGGCGACGATCTTCGGTGGCCGACGAGGAGCAGCGGTGCAGCAGCATCAAGGGCTTCAGTCAGGCGGCTCGGCTCGGAGGAGGAGGAGAGGGACTAGGCGGAGCTCGTGGGCAGCTCCAGGGGGCGAGGGAGAGGCGGTGGCCGCGGTGGTGCGAATGGCGGCGGAGGTGGCGTTCGGTCGCACTCGGGGAAGGAGCTAGAGAGCGAGGGAGAGAACAGAGAGTGAGGGGAGAGGCAGAGGGGGCTGCGGGGCGTCTCCAGACGCGTCAGGGCCGCCTCGGTGGCAAGCAGGAGGTGGAGGCTCAGGCACGGGTGCGTCGACACGCCTCTGCCAAGATGGCGAGGTTGAAGACAGCAGTGCCACAGTGGGCTGGGCCGCCAAGTGGATGGCAGTGGGCTGCCCAGGTGAGTGCCAGGTAAAACTCTCTCTCTATTTAAATTTGTTTCTGTTTTCTATTGTTTGCCTCTGTTTTGATTTAGTTTAACACCAAATCATTTTTATGTAATTCTGAAAATATTTTGGGCACTTTTGAAATTATTCCCAACAGCCCTCAACTAGTTTCAGAATTATTAGAGCATTTAAAATATTTGTAGGATTTAAATGCCCCAATTCAAATACAATATGAGTTAATTCAATAATCCAAATGTCATGGAAAAATGTGCAACATCTCTGGTTACTGTTTCCAGCATTTTCCAAAAATGGTGAAAAATTTTTAAGGCCGTTTGGGTTCATTGAAAAATATTTTTAGTTGAACCTATTTGAATTGATTTAGTGCTAGGGCTTGGTCATCCCCACTTCAAAATTCCTTTGAAATCAAACATGATGCATGGATGCAGATGCAACTAATTACAAACAATTCTGGGGCTGTGACAGCTGCAAAGTCTATCCTTATCAAATATGACATCGTTAACGCCAAGGATATGATTTCCTTTAATAAGCTTGTCAAGGTTTCGCATACCAACATGACCTAGTCTTCTATGCCACAACCAGCCTTTAGAAGATTTAGCAATAAAGCAAGTTCCAGGTTGAGCCTTTTTAGTGAAATCAACAATGTAGAGATCACCTCTACGTACACCGGTAAAGACCATTTTATGATTATCTCTACGAAACACTTGGCAATCTACTTCGGTAAATAGGACATTGAAACCAAAATCAGCAAGTCTAGATATTGAAAGTAAGTTGTAGCCAAGAGATTCAACGAGCATGACATTTTGTATGCAGCTATCATGTGAGATGGCCACCTTACCAAGGCCAACCACCTTACCCTTTGAATTATCACCAAAAGTGACATATTTTCGACGGCCGTCGTTTTCAGCAAGATCACGGAACATGTCTTTAACTCCGGTCATATGATCAGTACATCCACTATCAAGGACCCATTCCTTTCCTCCAGCCATGTAGCCGCGAAGGTTTGCCATAAGACCAAAGTGTCTCATTGCATCGTCAAAATCATATTCACTATCATCATCCTCATCATAGTATCCATGTTCAACATCATCCTATGATTGATCAATTCCTAGAGAGGGTAATTCATTAGACAAATGATCATTTCTATGATTGTCTTTATGGATTCTAATAGCTTCGGAAATAATATTGCTAATGATTCCAACATATCCTATGGCACGCATGAGATTTGTAAGCTCAAATAGACAATCACCAAAGCTAGGATCACTAGAATTCATCTTACTCAAGGCAATAGACTTATGGAGAATTTCATCTAAATTTTTTAAGGAATAATCTGGAAATCGTTCCTCAAGAAATTTCCATATAGTATAGGCACAATCAAGAGTAGGAAAACCAGCAATCAAGTTTTTGGGCAATCCTCTTATGATAAGATTGATGGTTCTATGATTGCGAATCATGTCAAGATCCTCTTTGGGTGTGGGATGCAAGGGATCCATATGAGGTGCACAAGGGCTAGCAATGTACTTGTTCAAATGATATTCATTGAAAATCTCAAGCATTTCATTTTTCCACTCATGAAAATATTCTCCGTCAAAAATAGGCACTCTATGTCTAAGACTCCCTAAAGTAGACACATCCATCTTCCTCCAAAGGTGTTTAAACCAAGGCAATGGAGACCAAAGCTCTGATACCAATTGAGAGGATCGAGAAGAGGTGTCTAGAGGGGGGGTGATTAGACACTAAGTACCAAAAGTTGCAGTTTTTAACTTCTTTAAGTTAGAGTGGAGTTTAGGCACAAGTTTAACACTCTTAATACATATCAAGCAAGCATGCAACGAGTATATGAGTAGCGGAAAGTAAAGCATGCAACTTGAAAGAATGTAAAGGGAAGGGTTTGGAGAATTCAAATGCAATTGGAGACACGGAAGTTTTTGTCGTGGTTCCGATAGATGGTGCTATCGTACATCCACGTTGATGGAGACTTCAACCCACGAAGGGTAACGGTTGCGTGAGTCCACGGAGAGCTCCACCCACGAAGGGTCCACGAAGAAGCAACCTTGTCTATCCCACCATGGCCGTCGCCCACGAAGGACTTGCCTCATTAGCGGTAGATCTTCACGAAGTAGGCGATCTCTTTGCCCTTACAAACTCCTTGGTTCAACTCCACAATCTTGTCGGAGGCTCCCAAGTGACACCTAGCCAATCTAGGAGACACCACTCTCCAAGAAGTAACAAATGGTGTGTTGATGATGAACTCCTTGCTCTTGTGCTTCAAATGATAGTCTCCCCAACACTCAACTCTCTCTCTCACGGGATTTGGATTTGGTGAAAAGAAGATTTGAGTGGAAATCAACTTGGGGAAGGCTAGAGATCAAGATTCATATGGTAGGAATGGAATATCTTGGCCTCAACACAAGGGTAGGTGGTTCTCTCTCATAAAATGTGTATTGGAAGTGTAGGTTCGTTCTGATGGCTCTCTCCACAATGAAGAGTGGGTGGAGGGGTATATATAGCATCCACACAAAATCTAACCGTTACACACAACTTACCAATCTCGGTGGGACCGAATTGAGAAACTCGGTCGAACTGATTCAGCAAATCTAGTGACCGTTAGGATTTTTGGTGGGACCGACATGCAACTCGTTAGGACCGATATGGTTAGTGTTAGGGCATAACGTAATCTCGGTGATACCGATTACACAAACTCGGTGGGACTGATTTTGGTAATAAGCTAACCAGAGAGTTGGTCAGGTAAACTCGGTGGGACCGATTCGCTTATTTCGGTGAGACCAAAATGTTACAAAAAGGAAACAGAGAGTTTACATTGCAATCTCGGTGGAACCGATCGCTCATCTCGGTGGGACCGAAACGTTACGAAGGGAAACAGAGAGATTACAATCCCATCTCGGTGAGACCGAGATCCCTATCGGTGAGACCGATTTGTCTAGGGTTTGTGGCAGTGGCTATGACATGTGAACTCGGTGGCGCCGGATAGAAAGAATCGATGGGGCCGAGTTTGACTTTTGGTTTAGGTCATATGTGGATGTGAGAAAGTAGTTGAGGGTTTTGGAGCATATCACTAAGCACTTTGAGCAAGCAAGCCATTAAGCAACACCTAATCCCCTCTTGATAGTGTTGGCTTTTTCTATAGACTCAATGTGATCTTGGATCACTGAAATATAAAATATAGAGTCTTGTGCTTGAAGCTTGAGCCAATCCTTTGTCCTTAGCATCTTGAAGGGGTTCCACATCCTTTAGTCCATGCCACTACATTGTTGAACTTATCTGAAATATACTAGGTAAAAGTTTTAGTCCAACAAAAGATATGTTGACATTAATTACCAAAATCACCCAGAGAGCACTTGTGCTTTCACGTAAATCACCCGCCTGCAAACATGGCCGATCGGTCGCGGCTACATGACCACCCGCCTACTGACATGGCCGGCAGCTTGTGTGCGGTAGCTGGCTGACTTCATGACTTCTGGTGATGCTCACGCCTGTATGCCCGTGCAGCATATGGCGGGTCGATGGGGAGGCGCACCGTAGAGCTTCGTCGTTGCCCCATGTCGTGCCCTCCGCCGCCCCCGCCCGGCACCGGCGTCGGCGAAAGCAGCAGCTGCTCCGGTGTCCCGCTCCCCCAGCAGCTTCGCCCCGGCAAAAGCTGATGCTGCTAGCCCTCAAAAGTTGATGCTGTCGGTGCTCCGGCGCCCGTGGCAGCTGCTGCTCTGGTGGGGAAGAGGGCAGCGCTAAGGGCAGGCCATGGCACGTTGGCCGAAGAGAAGACGCGAGGAGGAGGGGGCTAATTGCTTTTTTAAGTTTTTGAAGAAGGGCGTCGGTATAAAATCTCCGGTTTAACGGTGTCACCTGCGAACCGTTACGCCACGTCGTCATTTCCGGGACCCACCTGTCATAATCGTCGTCAAAACGACCAAAGCCGCCAACTATTGTTTTTTGCAAAATATTATGAAAAAATTAATGCTTTTTGGCACAATTCCGTAAATGTGTGGTTTCTGCAAACCTTGCTTGAAGTGTCGATGTTTTTTGCAATTCACTCCGCCATAATGTGTAGGATATCTGACTCGGCATAGCTCAGCTGATCATCCCGTGCACGTATATATGTTCGCTAGTGTTGACTGTTGAGTTGGAATCCGAATATTGGAATTTACCGACGCCTCCCTTTCATCGGCTTGGCTGAAATTGCTCGTCGAGCCTGGCTAGGCTAGACATGCATCCCGTCGCTCAGGTGCAGGTGCACGTCGAACTCGAGCCGTGCTCAAGTACGTACGCACGTACGCTCACGGACTCACCGGAGCCGATCGAAGTCTCCACGTTTGATTCCCGGCTTCAGTGCACGTCGATCGTTCGTGTCCAAGTCCCATCCATGATCCATCCATCCCCGGCCGGCCGGCAGGCGGCGGCGGCCAATTGCAGCCCCAAAGATCACACGCGCCGCAGAGCACGGCCGTGCACGTACGTCAGGGTGGCACAGAGCCACCGGAGACGGGCCGGTCTTCTGTCTAACGGTTATTCCGGCGCCGCGCGACGCGTGATCATTAGCCGCACGATCAGGCGGCATCCAGTATTCTCCGGCCCCGCCGCCGCCGTCGCCGTGTCGTGCGGATGCGGATGCGGATAAAACCGTAGTATACTCTACGGAAAGGAGACGGAGGCCAGTGCGCATCACGCGCGCGCGGGGCCCGGGCTGGACGAGAAAAGCAAAGCAAAGCGGCTTGACGGAAAGCAGCGGATCGAGATCGTAGCTGTACGTACTTGGTACGTCGCCGTCGCCGGAAAAGCGGCCGGTCGATCAGGGCAACGTCGTACTGCCACACATGGCCATGGACCGGGACTCATTTTTTGAGGCCCCACGCACGTCAACTTTGTTAATTTGGACTCGCTTTTTTCCGTCTCTAGTTGGTCAGTACGTGACTGCATGGAGACAGCTGCTTGCTCAGTGCCTCCTAATACAATGGCTTTGCCCTTTTAAGCGATGTTGATTATATTAGAGTTTAATAAGAGATTCATCCGCTGCAGCTGCGAAAGGTGACAGCAGACGCTCCACCAGCAAGGTGCAGGTGGAATCTATTGCCGTCGAGACAAATCGTAGATTTGCGAGAGTGATTGGCCACCCGATCAAACAACCCAGCTAAAACTATCAGCTCCTACAATTGGCACTGCGAAAAGTGGAGCAAATACCAACAACACGCATATAAATAACAGATGTACTGCTCGAGTAGTAGCAGTACTATCTCGCTTCGATTTTTGACCGGACCCCTACTTGAGAGCACTTCTGGTTCCGGGGACCTTTGACGGCGAGATTCGGTGGTTAGAGACCCGTACGGTTGCCCCCACTATGTTTGTCGCACGAGAAGCTAAACGTGCTGTGTTTTTTTTTTTTTGTGAGGGCTACTAAACGTAATGCCGAGTTCTCAACCCTGTTTCTCTAGGGCCACTGCCCACACAACAGCTCTCTAATTACATGCACACTCTAGCTTCTACAGTCGTTTACAGTAGCTTCTGCCTCCTATAATCGTATATACAGTCCTATACATGTACTACCAGCCTGAAAGGAAAGTAATGCTAAGCTGCACAGAAGAGGACGACGAAAGCAAGTGGGAGTAAACAAGTGAGCCAGCACAGTGATGTAAGAAACTGTTCTAGCACTGGGAGCGGTACAATTTGCATATGCCATGCATGCACGCAGAGAGATCACGAGACAGAATCTGATTCTGTTGACCCGTGGTGACGTGACACTATTAGACGCAATAAAACAAACTAGCAGTACTAACCAACCTAAGGCTGGATTTCGTGTTTTGACCCTTTTGGCATACAAATTCAGGATCTGATCTCAGTTTATTTTTTTTGGGATTTGACCCTTTTTCTTACCGCCAGGGGACAGGGGCTCTGGCGGTTGCGTTACACAACCTACCGTCAGGGGCCCTGGCGGTAGGGTACTTATCCACGTCAGCCTCACCAAACGGTTGTCGTTTCGTGCCGTCGACCCTACCGCCAGGACACCCGGCGGTAGGGTGTGCAACCCTACCGCCAATGTCCATGGCGGTAAGTGCCGAACCGTTATAAGCCCGCGAGGGCCGGCTCGTGGGGCCCATCCACGAACCCAGCCCCCATCTTCTTCTCCCCTGCCGCCGCCCGCAAGAACGGAGAGGGGGAGGCCTCTCTCATCCCCTCCACTCCCCCATCCGATCTTCTTTGTTTGTGAACGGTTTTGGTGGATCGAGATGGCTCTGAAACGAGAAAAGTAAGCTCTCTCAATCTCTCCAATTCATTTTAGTTAAGAAGCTTTCGATTCGACGCATTATTTGGCACAAGATGAACCCTATTTCATCTAGTAGATTTTCATTTTTGTTGTTTTTAGGTTTGTTTAATTAGGAGTAATATGATGTTTGATGTAGTTGAATATGATTTATGTGGTGATGTGGTTGAAGTTGACTATGATAGAGCCTATTTTATATAGTTGATGAACCCGAGTTCATGTTAATATTTTTTGAATTATTTATTGATGTTTGATGTGGTTAAATATGTTTGAATATGATTGATGAGTTGATGTGGTGATGTGGTTGAATATGTTGGATTTGTTAACTAGTTGAGGATAGAGCCTATTTGGCACAAGATGAGGTGATGAGATGATGTGGTGATGTGGTTTGAAGATGAATATGTTGGTAATTTTTATATATGTTTTTACAATTGTTGAAATTGATTGGTTAATGTTCATATTCATAATAGGATAGAATAACTAGTTTGAAGATGAACCGCAGTTCATATTCATAATATTTTTTTACATTTGTTGAATATGATATGATTGATGTTAGTTGAACGGTTTAATATGATATGATTATATGTTCATAACAAAGTGTTCGTGTTTCAGGAGGCCCCCCATTGGTCCGGCGATCGGCACTAATTACACTATGCTTGACCCAGCATTCGACAACGGTCATCGCGCCCGTTACATCGAGAACGGAGTGGTAAATAGCACTGATCAACGTGTTACATCACAATTTTGCCTTTTCAAAAGTTTTTTCTAACTATCGTGTGCACATTGACAGATGCTTCCGCCCTTACGTATGAGGGGCCACACCATGGTCAAAGAGATGAACTACGACAACCTCTACGAGCCATATTACAGGAGAGCCGGGCTCTTGGGTTTCATGTTCCAGTTCAAGCGTACGCTGCCGACGCTTGTCCACACGGCTCTCACAGCGTTGGTGGACCGTTGGCGGCCCGAGACGCACTCTTTCCATCTCCCATGTGGTGAGATGACGGTGACGCTCGAGGACTTCGCCATGATCACGGCCCTACCGATCAAGGGCCATCCTCTCATTGGGCGCGTGGATAGGAAGAATCGGCCGACGGGTTACCGCCCTCATCGGCGATCGCCTCCCATCAAGAGTAACCGAACATCCGGTGTAGCATCGCATGGCTCGGGACCACCGGTGAATGCCCGCAAGATGCGGATCCGAGGACCGTGGAGCGGTATGCAAGGGCCTACATGTGGTTTCTTCTCGAGGTGGTCTTTCCCGACTCCTCGGGGACAACGCCCTATGGATGTACCGGACTTCTGGCCGATCGGGATGCAAGGTGCAGTTGAAGTCTGCGGCCTCGCGATACCTCTACCGTTCGGTAAGGCGTCATACATCTCACCTATGTGTGTGGTTCTTTAAATTGCTTTAAATTGTGTCATCGATCATCACTTGTTGTTTGCGGTTGGATGGCCGAACGCAGAGGACCGAGAAAACATCCGGGATGTGTGGGTGTGTCCAGGCCCTCTCGATTTGGAGTTGGGAGCGGCTGCCGGTTGGTCGCATCGAGAAACCGCCACGGACGAGTGGACGGAGTATGGCGAGGATGGTGACCGTTTTCGATACGCCTATTCTTGGGACAAGGTTAAGGTCTTCTCGGGCAAGGGAAGTGCGATGTACAAGGCCTTCACCAACGAGCTGGACAACCTGACATCTTTTCAGGTATACCAATGAGCGAGATAGTTTTAAATGTTTATACTTTCACGGTTGCTAAACAATCTTTGTATAGGTTAACTGGTGGCCGTACCACGATAGAGCTTGGGGGGTTCGAGCTAAACGAGATGTGCGAGCGGGACCGCCTTCCCTTCCGGTGCATTGTCCCGCTGATATGCGTGTATGCCGTCAAATGGCACCTACCACAACGCGTGGCGACACACTTTGGCGTATTGCAACACACATCACTGACAAGGCCCCACGACACCGGCGGTTACGACCTTCACAAGTATATGCTGCCATCTCTTTACCGTGATTTCTTTAAGTTCGACGTTCTTATGGTCTTTTGTGTTTTTTTGCTTGTTATGCCCCTATGCAGGAAGAGCAGGCAATATTCTCAGTCAATATTGGACTGGTCTGACGAGCACAAGTCTTTTGTGACAATGTGGGACGAGAGGCCGTTCCGCAAAGATGGGGAGAGGTCAGGCATTTGCTGGAATGTGTATGAGAGGCACATGAATTGGTATGACGATGGCATCAAGTTTCGTCTGCGTCTGAGGCCACGATGGACGGAAGCGGACATGGCATCACTTCAGGAGGAGGAGGACTCTGAGGATGAAGCATACAAGAGAAACCTCAGAGATATGCAAGGTGATTTCAGGGAGTATGCGCCCCTTATGATCAGAGTGGTAAGTTTTGTTGAAATGCATCCGAGCTAATGATGATGACATGGTCATTCTCGCTAACTTTTTAATGATCCTTGGATTTCCAGGCCACAGAGCTAAATAGAAACATTTTCGACGGCTTGAATGCGCTAAGTTCTGACCCCGGAACCGTGGAGGGTGACAACAAGCTGAGGGAAGCGACGAAGGTAACTTTAAGCCTCATAGCATTCTATTGGAGCGAACGCAAATTTGATCCATGCCACATGTTCTTACTTATTTGCAACCCTAAACCTGATCCAAGTCATACTCTACTATATTTGTTATTGCAGAAGATCATTAACCGTTGCCGCAAGCTAGCGGGCATGCTTGGGTGCGCTGCCTCGGTTGACGTGCATGTTCCTCCTCCTGGTGGGTCGACACGTGCCCTAGCTTCATCAAGCCACACCGGAGGAGGTTCCTCGAGCCATGCCGCCTCGTCGTCTCGCCTTGTTAACGAGACCGAGGAAGAAGAGGAAGTGGACTAGGAGGAAGAGGGAGAAGAGGAAGGAGGTGACGACGAAGAAGGTGATGAGGAGTACGACGACGATGATGGACCTCAACCGACTCAGCCAACCCAGGCGAAGAGGGTATCTCATCCGCACCAGGATGTTCTGAGCCCATCACCGTTTCAGAAACCGGTTCCTCGTCGTCGCTCGAAGAAGCCGGACGAGGGTCGCTCGAAGACAAACGAGGAGCGTGCCGCCAAGAGGGGGAGGGGGAGGAACTAGTGATGTTGAACTTGCTAAGTTAAAGTAGTTGTCTTATGTTGAACTACTCGGTGTCCTGTTATTGCTACCTATGTTAGTAGTTGAACCTATTTTGATATGTTGAACTTAATGGATACATCAATTTTACTATCTATAAGTGTGAGGTTATCATAGTTTCATATGCAAACACTTTTTCCTGATGTGCTTATCTATTTGTGATATTGCTGTCATATTGAATTTGAAAAGAAGCAAGCAACTGAACTTGGAAAAATAAAACACAGGACCCTACCGCCACGGCCGCTGGCGGTAGGGTCGCACAGACTACGGCGACACTTTGGTATTTCGTCAAAGAAAGTTTGGGAGGCAAAACCCAACCGCACCCTATCGCCAGGTGTACTGGCGGCCTACCGTCAAGGTACCTGGCTGTAGGGTACTTATCCACGTCAGCTCAGGCAAAAGGCCGTC
This sequence comes from Aegilops longissima, assembly GCA_021605205.1. Taxonomy (NCBI): domain Eukaryota; kingdom Viridiplantae; phylum Streptophyta; class Magnoliopsida; order Poales; family Poaceae; genus Aegilops; species Aegilops longissima. The sequence goes on from CM038680.1 coordinate 618,385,339, forward strand.
GTCCCCCTCCGTTGCACCCTACCGACAGAGCCCCTGGCGGTAGGCTGTCTAACCCTACCGCCAGTTGGCGGTAGCGAAAGGGTCAAATCTCGAATTTTTTTCCAACCAGGGCCAGATCCTGAATTTGTATGCCAAAAGGGTCAAAACACGAAATTTAGCCCCAACCTGAACGTAGGGCTGGTTGGTTCTAGCCCTGCATTGCTATATTTTGCCACATATTTTTGTCAAGCTTGCCTAAAGTTAGTTCATCAAAATAAGATCTATAAGTTGGCAAGCCTAAAAAAAATCTTGCCACACTTTTTGTGTATATCCATGTGGGGGCCCTAGTGTGACTTGCCTAAAGTGTGACTTAAACCAAACACTCATCTAAGGCCCTTTTTGGTTCATAAGTCCTAGGACTTTCTCTAGTCCTAACTAAAAAGTCCCTAGTCTCTAAAAAGTCTCTCCCGGTTTGTTTCCAGGGACTAAAAAGTCCATAGTCCCTCCCTAGAGGTTATTAAATGACATGTAAAAGACCATGTTACCGCTAGTATACAGAAAAATAACAACCAAATAACACCATGAGGCGACGGGGCAACGGATGCAGGGAGGGGAATTGTTGGAAAAATGCCAAAAAGTCTCAAAAAAGACTCTCCTTGAGAGTCTTATTCACTTTGTCTCAAAAAGCAACTTTTAATCCCTAGTAGTCCCTTCTGTTTGGTTAAAAAAATCTCTAAGAGGGACTTTTTTTAGTCCCTACACCAACAAGTCACTGGAAACAAACACCTCCTAAGTTGATCAAATTTGCCTAACTATAGATGTGATAACCTTTGACAAAGTTAGTCACAAACCAAACATAAACAACCAAGAATTAAAGAAGTATACATAGCTTCTACAGTGGTGCCATAGTCCACAGAGCAGGTGCATACTCAAATATTCCTCCCAGTTTATTACACGGACGTCCTGTGTGCCCCAGCTGCCCTGTCTAGCACCTGCGTACATTTGCGTGCCGGACACCTGCGTGCGTGTACGCCCGCCCTCGTCTCTTGTCACGTACCATCAACTGCTCAGTTTGCCGGTAAATGAAATGAAATCCATACTGTTGATGCACGAGCGATTTCCCTGTTGCTGCGTGGCGGCTAGTACGTGTCAAAAAATCTCCAACTCGAAGGCACATGCTTTGAACCAAGTTTGTTTCTACGCGTGTGAATTTGATGCCACACAGTACATTTTTTCCGTGGAGGAATCATCGTCCTGCACCGCAAAAGGCTAGTTTCAGGCGGAACAATCGCTGCAGTCCTCACTTGTCACTTCTCAGCGGGTTGAATCTTTCAATTATTGTGCCGAGGCGGATTTGACCATTTTTTTTGAAACTTTAGCACAAAACAAACCGAAAATACAAAGGTGAACATGGGTGCGCGTGCACCCACCTGAATAGTAAATTCATAAAAAATACTAGAAAAAATAAAAAAATTCTGAAATTTCGTTGTATGAGACTTAGTCAATCATTCTACTCACGTGTGAAGTTTCATGATGTATTGACACCCATGGTATTCTTAGTGAAGAAAATATAAATACGAGCATACTATTCATTAAATAGTGTTTTTTAATATAGCTTCGATTAGCTTTGATTTTGTCATTTTTTCCTAAATTACCACGGATGTGATTTCTTCGTGAAACTTCATATGCGAGTATACCGGCTGACTATGTATATAAAAAAAATTCAGACTTTTTTTAGCATTTTTTAAACTTACTATTCATAAAGGATGCGCGCGAACCCATGTTCACCAAATCCGCGTCCAAAACAAACCGTCTTCAAAAAGAAAAATCACAAAACGGCTAGCATCTGCATGTCGCCCGGCGTCCTGATCTACCATGGCACCCTGGGCTGGGGCGTCGTGCTTTCTAGCATGGCGTCCCGCCCCGTGCACCATGTAAATGGATCATTTTATGAAACATTTCTGAATTACGTTCATTTTAAGCTAAAGTTTGAATAAATAATCAGATTTGTCCACTTTCACCCGAGCCGAGGGATAGTGTATCTATCCGAATCGCGAGCCTTCATCCGTTCAAGGCTAGTGCGTGCGACAGGGCCCGAGAGGCTAATCGCACGTTGACACATGGGATAAACTAGGGCGGAGGAGCGCATTTCCCTAATTCCCTCGGCCACGCACTTGTTTAAAGCCTCGATCGGGAGCCTAAATCCTCGCGCTGTCAAAGAAAATGATGGTGTCAGGCCGTCTCCCTACGCCGTCTCCACGGGTAGTTAATGGTCGTAGACAAACTCGAGCCAGTCACATGCATCCTCTTTGTTGTCCGAGCACAAGAAAATTTTACCGGGAAAGATGGTGGGGGTGCCTACATACGAGCATTTGTCAAGCGAAGATCGTTTGGTGTACTCAGCATGCACTTCACTTGGATGTGCAAACGTCGACGCCATGGTTAAGAAATCAGATCATAGCACACTTGATTCTGAAATTTCAAAATAAACAAGCTAAACCACTTGATACGAGATGTGCGCATTCATAGTTTACCTGTTCGCCAGGACATTTTTTTGGATTTCTTTTTAATTACACTATTTCCGATCCAATTAATTGGCGCATACTTAATACAAGTACTGTATTAAGTATGCACCAATTAATTTGGATCACAGGGAGAGTATTTTTCTTTTTTAAGAATTTATATTTCCAGATGGTTAACATCAAGTAAAGTTGGGTATCATGATTTCGTGTACATATGAAAATCATATGTTTCACTCGAAATCATGTAAACTCTCACTTGCATACCAACTCGAAATCATGTACATATGGTAAGAGCATCACTGCCCAAACCCTAAGGTCTCCTTTGTTTTAAAGGAATTTCATATGATTTAGTTCATTGAGATTTTTCATGCATTGATCATTTGATTCGTAGAATTGCCATTGTTAGGAATTTTTTTCTTAGGATTCATCTGCACTCTATTTTGTGGAGAAAATTGCATCCACTCGAAACTTTTAGATAGAATTCCGTTTTTCCCTCTGTTACCAAACATTGTTACATCTAAAATCCCGCAGTTTTAAATTCGATTAGATTCAAGTGACATGACACTCTAAGCAATTCCCTTCATATTAAAAGAGGCCCTAGTCCCTTAACCCTCTGCCTCATGGGACATGACAAAAGAGTAGAGCCATGTTTTCTCTTCTCTCTTTTTTTGCGGGGGATTACTAGTTTTATTACAAAATTTCTGAAAAATTTGGCAACAAACATTGATGTGTGTTTCATCCGATACAGAATATCATGACAAAATGACATTCATGGAGGTGTGGGTAAGAAAACAAAATCGATGCTTCAAAATGCTTTTAATAAATAGTCTTTTTGGAGCATCGATTCTGTTTTCTTCCAAACCTCTACAAATGTTATATCCCATCACGATTTTTTGCGAAAAAGGTGAAACACTCATCGATGCTTACTGCTCACCCGGGTTCATGTTAGCACGGGATCAGAAACTTTGTGTCCAACCCGCAAAAAAAAGAAAAACGCTGTGTCCATGCTAGCCCTTCAACCTCTAAAAGAATCGGCGATCAAACCACATTTTCTCTCTCAAGACAAAACAAACTATAGTCCAAAACGAAAAATGACAAATGGGCGTACGATCCCGTTATACTGTACGCCATGCGGTGGATAACACGTACACATGCATACAAACCCCGTCGGACGGAAGGAAAGAAGAGCCGGGGACGGAACGGATTGACGCCGCCGCCGCCGGCAACGCGCCCATGGCCACTGCCCGTCACGTCCGCCCCGTACCCACCACCACGCCCTTTATCCCGCCCCACCCCGGCGCTTTCCGCTTTTCACCCTTTACCCCTCGCCTCCCCTCCCCCCTCCCCCGTTTCAATCGGCCTCATCACGAGTTCACTCCCTGGAAGCGCTTCGGCCCGGACGCTGCCGCTGCTCCCCCTGCTCCTCCCCATCTTGAAACCCCAAACCCCACGCCAAGCCCCGCGCCGAGATTCCGCGAGATCCCGCCGCCATGGTGGCCGCCGGGGCCGCGGCCGCCGCGCCCCGGCCCAACCCCTCGCCGTCGCCGCACCGCCGCCGCGCCGCCTCCGCGCTCTCCCCGTCCAAATCCACCAACGCCAATGCCGACGCCCGGCCCGCCAGGCCCCGCCCCAAGGCCGTCCCCTCCCGCTACCTCCTCGCGCCCTCCTCCAAGTCCACCTCCACCTCCACATCCACCTCCACATCCACATCCACCACCACCACCTCCTCCTCCACCTCCACCTCCACCTCGGCCGCCACGCCCTCCCGCCGCTTCGTGTCGCCGCTGCCCAGGCGCTCCTCGTCCGTCGACCGGCCGCGCCCGGCGGGGGGCAATGCCGCCGCCGCCGAGGCCGCGGGGCCCAACGGGGCCACCACCACCACCACCACCAGGAGCCTCTCCGTCGCCTTCCAGGGCCGCTCCTACTTCCTCGAGACCAGCAAGGCCAAGCCGGCCATGTCCCCCTCGCCGGTGCGGCGGCCCGCGGCTCCGCCGGTGGCTTCCACCACGCCGGAGAGGAGGCGGCCTGCTGCGGGCGCGGTGCCGGAGAGGGCCAAGGGGTCCGAAGGGGGCCATACCCACCAGAGGTGGCCAATGTCGGCACACGGGTTTGAGGGGAATCCGCTCACCAAGAGCCTGGACTGCTCCCTGGACAAGAAGGGCGCTGCTGTCCTGGCCGCTGTCAGGTCACTGCGGCAGTCCATGGCGTTCGACGATGGGGTGCGCCGCACCTCGTTTGACAGCGGAGACTACTTGATGTCATCGGACACAGAGAGCTTGTCGTCAGGGAGCAATTCTGAGTCCCAGGATGCCGGCAATGGCGGTGCTCACAGAGCACGTCCATCCACAAAGGGGATGAGTGTGCCTGCACGGTTCTTGCATGATGCTGCTGGCAGCAGGATGCATCGCTTTGCAGACCCAGGCACACCCTACGTGACACATAATAATTCTGGATTGGCATTGTCACCAAGATCAGCGCCGGTGAAGAAGTCGCTGTTGAACGGGTTTGTTTCGTCTCCACTCAACAGGCCAGTTAGGCAGTCTTCACCAAGTAAGCTTGTGGGCAATTCGTCGAGGAGAATGTCAAGTCCATCCCGCCCAAGGAACTCCATGGGGACGAGTGCATCAACGTGGGATCAGCAGGGAAGAAATTCGTCTGGTTACGGTAGGAGGTGGGTTGGGGGTAGTAAGGTTGATGGGGAGCACCTATTGAGAATCTTGTCCAATCGACATTTGCAGTGGCGGTGTGTAAATGCGCAGGCTGCTGCCACACTTGCTTCACAGAAGATGACTGCAGAGGTGAGTGTCTGTTAATCGATAAAACCATAGATCTTGGGTATACCAAGTGTCTAATCAGTGTTAAATATTACTGCAATATTCTTTTCTCCTTGTCAAACATCAAAAAATAGAAGTTGTTGATATTCATGTATATATATGATAATAGCTCAAGACTTTAAATTTTACCTTATATAAGGCCACTTATATTTAGCGTGTAAAAAACAACCAAGTCTGAACAGTTGGCTTACGAAACTTTATGGCAACACACTTACAGTTCTCTTATAGCAGGAGTTGATTCCATGTAATATTAGTGTAACTCCCATGCGTTTTTCATGCAATAGCTTATAACATAGTGCATAATATGTAATTTTTACTGGGATCAGCTTTCACGCTAAAGATAACCCGTCTACTTATGTGTAATTGTCAATAAGATTCAATCATGTTACCAGATCTTATTCAGCTGAAAAATAGTTCGCGCACAAAATATGTAGGATAGTGGTAGGATAAAAGAAAGAACTGACAGCTTTGAAAATCCTTTCTGTATGTTGGAGCCATAAAGAAAAAAAAGTATTAATATATTTAAACTTCTCAAGGTGTTCTCCCTCTGTTTCTTGCAATGACAAGGAATGCTTTTGAATACAAATACAACGGTATCAATTTTGTGTAACATAACCTACTATTGGATTAATTGTTGGTCAAAGCATAGATTTGGACAGTCAAAATGAACACTGTATTTCGAAACAGATGGAATATCATATCTAATGCTGAAATTACGATGATTTAAGAATTGAAGTTTGAACTGTGCATTCATACATGAATTAGTAGAATTCTGTGAACTTTATTATCTTAGTGCTTAACTGAAGTTGCGAAATAGATACCCTAATAAAACCTACATTTAGAAATAAGGAAAGGATTCATTTTGGCCAGATGACTTTAGCAATCAAGTGTTGCCATTTCTGCTACTACTTTTTCTTTGTTTGTTCCTTTGCTGACATTCTTCTTTTCTTTTACCAGAAAGACCTATGTGATGCATGGATTACTACCCTAAGCATGCGCAAATCTGTTGCTCTTAAAAGGTTACAGCTACAATTATTCCGAAACAATTGGAAACTCATGACGGTTCTAAAGGGGCAGGTAAGAACTTCTTAAATTTTGGTACCCATGATATTTTTGCATTATTTTGAAATATGCGGTGCAGTTTCCTGCCGGGCATAGTTAGCAAGAGACTATTTTGCCAACAGGACAAGAAGTGCATGAAAGAACTGTAGGGTCAGCTAGCTGTAAACATGAATTACTGCTTTGAGTGATTTCCAGTCTTTGCAGTTTGTACAATTGATCCATTAATATGATTATTTCGTTCGTATAATGATTGGGATAATTAATACCCCCCAGTGTCTCAACTTTGTACTAACTTTAGTACAAGTACAAAGTTGTACTAAAGTTAAGACACTTATTTTGGGACAGAGGGAGTAGCAAACTGAGCCATTTTGTTACTTATTTCCTCTATTAAGTAAATCGCACATGGCCCTTTCTTATGCATAACTATGAAGTTGAGATGGGAACAAGATCAGTATGTAGCTTCTGCAGTGGGATATTAGAAAAATATAGTATACAGAACTCATAACTACACTGCTTAACAATCATCCATATTAGCTGGTAATAGCTTTGACTTAATAAAGTGATAGGTATCAACTAGTTAGGTCAGCGCAGCCATCAGGTCATTTTGTATGCTAGAACAATATCCTTTTGCATCGAAGTTTATTATAAATTTGCATAACTCTGGAAATCTGATCGAATTCAATTGACATAGATGCCATATTTGGAGGAGTGGTCTTCACTAGAGATGGAGTATGCAGATTCAATATCTGGAATTGTGGAAGCTCTAACTGCCACCATTCTGTGCCTTCCTGTCGATGGAGCAAAGGTCGGAATAGCGTGCCATCTTGCTAACTTATTGTCATGTGTTTCTCTTATGTTGATTAGATCTCAGACCTTATTTGCTACCTCCTGAACTGCAGGCCGATATCCAAGATGTAAAAAATGCTGTTGGATCTGCAATTGATATCATGCAAACAATAGGAAGTTCAATATGTTCGTTGCTGGCTAAGGTACTGTTTGCTTCACATATGTCTACCAATGCATTTCCTTGCAAGAATGATTGTAATGCCTACAAAATATACTTGTTACATTAAAAGTTTTACAAGTCTTCTGATCCGGAATGGATGGTTGGATTGGCTGGAGCGTATCAGGTGTCAATTTGTTTGTGTTGATTAGGCTAATTCTGGCCAACCATCTCCCAGATCATATCGTCTTTGATAGCCCTTCTCTGAGGGTCCAGCCCTAGGACTGTGCACATTCGCTTTGGCTTATTTTCTAGTTGAGCTACATGAAGAGGTTTACATATTCATGCCACTTTGCAGCTGCAAGCATCTTGTTAACAAACATTAGCAGCATTGTACAGTCAATTCTTTCTTGCAGCTTGTATGGTGGTGCATGTAAACACGTTTGAAGGATTTCATATTAACTAGAGTATAGAGAGCATAGAACTAGTTCCGATAGAATGTTCCGTGCAATATTTGTTATGTGGTGCTTCATACATTAATTGTTTAATTTGGCTTAATTCATGTCATCCTGCAGCTATCTGGGACAAGTATTTTGGTGTCTGACCTTGCCAGAATCGCCACGCAAGAGCGTTCTCTAATGGACCAGTCCAGGGAACTGCTGTCCACACTCGCATCAATGCACGTAAGTAGTACAATCTGCTCGGTTCAGTTTCATTTTATATGCAACGAGTATAGAGCACTTCTAATCTGTACCTCTCAACTATGATAAAAACAGGTCAAGTACTGTAGCCTACAAGGGCAGCGAGTACAGACAACTCACAGGAGGCTCAAGCACTCGTAGCTGACACTAGGCTTAACTCACTAACCGAAGAGCCTACGTAGGTGGAGCTGCTATATCTGATGGCTTGCTTGGGTTGCCCGCTGAGCGATATGACTTTCGGGGAAGTTACCTCGGTCGGTCGGTCGGTCGATCGATGCGGTCTAATGAAGTTCTGGTGCTCTTGTCATGGTGGTGGTTGGCTAGGTTCTGATTGGCTAAGTTGAATATGCAGTGATGCAGAACAGGTGTAGGGGGCAACGTGTATATATAGCTGTAGTTCCTTTCTTTCTTTTGTTGGTCTTATTAGATGAGCAATTAGGTCTAATAGTAGCTAGTTTTAGATTGGGTTCCTGTTTATCCGATGACCTTCCGCGCCATGGCAAATGCAATATAATCCTCCACTGGTACTCAGTTCTCTTGTATAGTACGGAGTACTTTCTCCTTCCCCTTATACAAGGCCACTTCATATTTTCATGTCTAACTTTGACCATTAATTTCTTACCAAAAAGTGAGTTATATGCCACAAAAAGTATTTCATTGGATGCACATTTCAAAGAACTTTCCGATGATATATATTTTTGATGGCATATAACCCATATTTTGTGGATCAAAATTATAAGTCAAAGTTTGACACGAAAAACGAAGTGACCTTGTATAAGGGAATGAAGGGAGTACCATGTTTGCGAATCTTTTTTTTTTTTGAGAAAGAGGCAAATGATTTGCCTCATTCATCTGTTAAGAAGATGAATAGAGTTTAGTTTTTGTTACAACAGGACACGGATAGTGCTACAACATACCGAGCAACAAAGATTCACTATTCTTGCGACATCATTTGACCCAAAGAGGGAATTACATAAGCACGTGTAAACGTGATGAGAGGTAGGAACGCCAAGAAGAGGCGGCCTGTTTCTGCTCTGGTTTCTTCATCCGGTGAGTCCAGAGCATGAGGTCTTCAAGGATTTGCTTGAGGGTGAAGACACTATGGTGGTTTTGCTGTCGGAAAGTCATTGCGTTTTTGGAGCACCAAATTTTCCACAGAATGATTAGAAGTATCGAGTGCCAGATCGCTGCATCAACTTGGGGAGGCAGGCTGCAGTCCCATAGTTCGTCTATGCAGTGTGGTGGTCGGAACCCAATCCTTTGCCAAATTCGCTGTGCAAGCGGGCAGTCCAGAAAGATGTGCGTAGTAGTTTCATAATAGGAGCCACATCTTGGGCATGTTGAGTTGGAGACAATATGCTTGCGAAGAAGATTGGCTTTGCAGTTCAGTCGACCACGAAATAATAGCCAGGCAAAAATCTTCACTCTATTGGGGACGCATGATGACCATATGGGTATAGTGTGAGCGTCCGAGTTGTCCACCTGCACGGAAAGATCATATGCCGCCTTTGTGGAGAAGCGCAGGCCGCCATTGAGGTAGCGGTCGTCCGGTTCCGGCGAAGGCTGAAAGTCATGTAGAACCGACAACAAGGAGCACAACTCGGCAGCAGCATTAGATGTTAGGCGGTTCCACAGTATAGATTCTAAACCATGATTTAAAACAGTAGCCACACGAGCAAGTGGTGATGTGGTGTGTGAGAAAAGGCAGGGAAAGGCAACAACAAGCGGGTCATGGTGAAGCCAAACATCTAACCAAAAATATGTTAAGGTGCCCGAGTTTGTGAGTACAAATGAGATAGCCTGTAGTGCTGGTAGGTGGTGGTTAATAGTACGGCAAAGGAAGGATTGATTATTATGTGGGGCGATGAAGGCATTAGGGTGTTGTAGATCAATCCATTCCAGCCAGGGTGTCTGGTCTGGTAAAATTTCATTAGGAGACATTTATTCTGCTGGTGGAGGTTTTTGAGGCCTAAGCCCCCATACTTTTTTGGTTTGCAAACGTTTTTCCAGACAACTAGGCATTGAGCACGGGGGCAAGTTTCCTCTGCAGCCCAAAAGAAGGCTCGTCGAATCGAGTCAAGTGTTTTTAGAACGCTCTTTGGGATAAGGAAGACAGACATAAAGTAGATGAGGATGGAGTCGAGTACAGCAGAGAGGAGGATGAGTCTGTCGCCCTTAGAGAGGAGTTTGGCTCGCCAGCCTGTTACAAAATTTCGACATCGCTCTATGATTGGGAGAAAAGCGTTAGCAGGCAAGCGTGTGGGTGCTAGGGGTAAACCTAGGTAGATTTGTGGGAAGGTGGAGGTTGTGCACTGAAGAGTGGTGGCAATGTCGGCAACGACATTAGGGCAGACGTGCATGGGTACAAAGGTGGTTTTTGTGTAGTTTATAGTGAGGCCAGTTGCCAACGCGAACTGGTGAAGAATGTTTTTTAGCTGGGCGGCTGCTAGAGCTGAAGCCTTGGCGATGATTAGAGTGTCATCGGCGTACTGCAAGATTTTTGGTGGTAAGTGTGAGAATAGAGGGTGGCTAAGATGTAGAAGGTTGCAGTCATGGTTGATCATCTGTTGCAGCAGATCGGCAACGATGATGAAGAGGTAGGACGATATAGGGTCGCCTTGTCTGAGGCCATTTTTGCACTGAATCAAGTTCCCTGGAATCCCGTTTAGCATGATGGCAGTTTTCCCAGTCTGGAGGAGATCATTAACCCAGTCACAGAATTTTGTCAGGAAGCCACAGCATCTGAGAATGGATGTGAGGGATTCCCAGGAGAGTGAGTCAAAGGCTTTGCTGAAGTCGAGTTTAATGACCATAGTTGGGGCTTTTCTGGAGTGACAGGTGCTGATGATATCCGCAGCATAGACGAAGTTTACTGCGATGCAACGACCCGAGATAAAACCAGTCTGGTTTCCATGTACGAGGAGTGGGATTAATGGTTTTAGTCTGGTTGTGAGTATTTTTGCTGCCGCTTTTATTGGGCAGCTTTGGAGGGAGATTGGACGGTAGGCATCTGGTGTGTTAGCATGATCCTTTTTGGGTAAGAGAATGATGTGTGCTCTGTTTAGGCATTCCGTTTGTGCCGAGAGGTTTTGAAAATCGGCTATGAAGGAGTTTATGTGAGGTTTGACAATGTTCCAGAATTTCTGATAAAACGACGGGCCAAAACCGTCGGGTCCAGGGCTTGCAAGTGGGTTCATTTGGAGGAAAGCGTCTTTTATTTCTTCGTCAGAGAAGGGGGAGTGAAGGGAAATCAGTTGTAGCAGAGGCTCGGGGTAGTAGTGTTGTGGGTTGAAGGACAAGCGTGTGTGTGTGGAGGTGATCCGATGATGGCGGTGAAGTGGTATTTTAGGATAGCTGCTTTTTGAGCATGAGAGTGGAACTCTGTCCCGTCAACTATAAGAGATTTGATTGTATTTTTTCGCAGACGCTGGGAGGCAGCAGCCTGGAAGTATTGAGTATTCTCCTCCCCCCCCAATGGCAGCCCTTACCTTACCCCGTTGTTTCCAAAAGGCCATTTTTTCTCTAGTGGCAGAGTGCAAGGTGTCAGTAACGACCTGCCTTAGCAGTTTTTCTGCATTCGAGAGAGGCCTAGTTTCCTCCTTAAGATCGATGAGAAAGATGATTTGTTTTGTAGCGGTCTCACGTTGATGGGCCGGTGTTCGCTTGGAGGCCCAGGTTTTGAGTGCTGCCCTTGTGCATTTGATGGCATTGGACAATGTAGCAGTTGAGGTTAGTCGGCGAGCCGAGAGACGGTTGGGGGCCCAACATTTCTGGACAATCTGGTGGCAGGCCGGGTTAAGTGTCCATGCCGATTCAAATCTGAAATGGCGGGGACGGGGAACATTGGTTCGAATATGGAGGATTAGAGGTACATGGTCGGACGTAATGCATGACAGGGATGATAGTGTGGTGTTTGGGAAGTCATTGTTCCAAGCCAGATTGAAGAAAGCCCGATCCAGTCGTTCGAGTGTTGGGGAGGATCTTTTGTTTGACCAAGTGAAGCGTTGGTCGAGGAGGGGGAGTTCGATGAGAGCAAGTTCATTAATTAGGGAGTTGAAGGCATCAGCTTCCTTTTGGTGGAAGTTTTGGTTGTTTTTTGTGTGTGAGAATCCGATTAAGTTGAAGTCCCCAACGATTAACCACGGCGTGTGGTCATCCACTTTGATTTGTTTGAGCTCATAGAGGAAGACTTGTTTTAAAGAGCGGCTGGATGGGGCGTAGACATTAGTGACGACGAAAGGTAGGGCGTGATCGAGGGAGGAGAGACACATAGACGTTGAGAAGTTGTGATGGGTGTGCGAGATTAGGGAGAAGTGATTGGAGTTGAAGGCTGAGATGATTCCACCAGCTGAGCCGTCAGCCGGCAGGAAGATCTTTTGGTCTAGGGATCGTGGTAGAAAGGACTGAAATTTCCGATTGCGATTTCGTTTAATTTTGATTCCTGAAGAAGTGCACAGTGTGGTCTAATGTTGATAAGTTCGGCAAGGATATCAGCGCATTTTGATTCGTCACCGAGCCCTCTTACATTCCATGAACAGATAGATAAAGTAGCATTACACATAAAGACAAGGCCGACACCTAGACGGAAGTAAACTACGAGTACGGAAGCAAAGTCTACAGCAAAAGGAAGGATAGGTGGAGTAGTTTGTAAAACCACTCCGTACAGGCATGGAAAGGAAAGGGTAGGCCCTAGGGGCATAGGGTAGTTGAGGACGGCAGACGGCCGTCAGTGCGCCGAAGAGGCGCAAAACAGATGTTGCACCCATCATGGCACACCAGCAGCACCGCCGACGTCGTCATCGTCGTTAGCTTTGGCAACTGCAGCGGCCGCCGAGTCATTAGCACCGCAAAGCTGGGCGATCTCAGCGAGCAGTGCGGCAAGCGCGGGTGGAGCGTCGAGGATGTCGAGTTTGGCGTCATGGATGGCTTCCTTGAGAGCTTTGGCTACGTCAGAGGCAGTGAGACGCGCGGCTTTGACTCGAATCGCCTTCGAAGTCATGTCAGTGAACCCCTTGGGTTCCTTGGCAGCCAAGCACGAGCTCCGACGTAGGCTCTTTGTAACGCCCCGGACACACCCGCCGGTGGTCGTTACTCCTGGCGGGATCTAGACTGGCCCCACAGATCAATACTAGTCTTTTCTGCGCACTTTTTCCTCACTCGTGCGCACCGGAGCAACTTCCCGGTCGGTCACCCATCCTGAAACTACTCCAAGCTGAGCACGCTTAACTTTGGAGTTCTGTCCGAATGGGATCCCGTAAAAGAAGGAATTCCTTATTTATATGAGTAGTCTATCATACCTAATAAGCCAGGCTATTACATACACCCCCACTCAGAGGAACCACGTCCTCGTCGGGCCACGAGAACGTTCCCTCTTGGCACAACCGTCGTGCATCCATCCGTACATGTGCCATGCCGCGTGCCATGACGGGTCACAAACGTCATGAACAACATGACCGCCAAGACCTGTCGCAACCATCCGTGTAACCGCGAGGGTCGGCTCGATACCAACTTGTAACGCCCGGACACACCGCCGGTGGTCGTTACTCTGGCGGGATCTAGACGGCCCCACAGATCAATACTAGTCTTTTTCGCACTTTTTCCTCACTCGTGCGCACCGGGAGCAACTTCGGTCGGTCACCCATCTGAAACTACTCCAAGCTGAGCACGCTTAACTTTGGAGTTCTGTCCGAATGGGATCCCGAAAAAGAAGGAATTCCTTATTTATATGAGTAGTCTATCATCCCTAATAAGCCAGGCTATTACACTCTTAGTCTTGTCCACAGAGCATTTGGCGTAGTGGCGCAGTTTGCGGAGCACGCTCTCATGGGTGGAGGATTCTGCATTGTCCGCCAAGGGGGTGGTTAGGGGCAGGTTGGTCATAGGAATGCAAGATGATAGTGGGGGGGGGGAGGGGGGTAAGGTTGTGCATGGCGTTTTTGTTGGCGTACCAGAGGAGGATGCTCCGACAGAGAAGATGATTGAGGAGGCATCGAGTGGCAGGAATGACGAAGTTGAGCTGTCATATGGACAGAATGTAGATGGGAGCGCCTCTGCGGAGGGAGTGAGAGCAGCGCCGTCGTTGTCGCCGCCAACCGGATGTGGTGGTGGAGGCAGAGCAATCTCCCGAGCAGCGCCAACCGGGTGTGGGGAAGGGCAAGTGACATTAGCGGGTGATGCAGAGGAGTCGACGACGGCCGTAGTAGTGAAAGCCGCGGGTGGTGAGGCACGATGGGAGGGAGGGGCGGAGTCATCTTCAGAAGATATGATGGTGATGGCTTGGCCTTGCGCCGTCTGGATCTCATCGCCGGATGAGACATGCAGAGGCAAGTCTTCGGTGGCGCTGCCTTGATTAGCTTGCGACGATGCCAAGTTGGAACGAGGGGACGACGAGGGGCCGCGAGGCAGGTCTTGCTCTGCGAGACCGCCGTGAGCGGGTGCGTGCGGCACGCGATGAGCGAGGGGATAGCCGTCCGAATCGGAGTCAGAGTCCGAGGAGTATGGTGATGGGTCGAGGGGTCCCATGCGGTGGAGGACCGTGGCGATCCTGGTAATCTTGACTATCTTGATATCATTGGTCGGAGGCAGCTGGATCGCGAGGGAGTCCGACAGCTGCTGGCGGCGGTCGACCATGATGAGGGCGCGGACAGCCGTGTAGTCCTGGCCCTCGAGGAAGTAATGGTCGACGGAGCAGACGTCTCCAAGGCGACTGAGAGCCCACCTGATGCCGGGGTCATGCCATAGCTCGTGGGGGAATTCGGCCACGTGGACCTCGATGAGCTGATCGAAGACCGAGGAGGCGCGGTCCGCCAGCTCAACAGGCTCCAGCGAGATCGCGTTTCCGCGGAACTCAAGAGAGCCCAGGTTGACGAGGTAATCTCGAATGCTTGCCGACTTGAAGGTGACGCAGCCGGCACCACGCCATGAGCCGGCGATGCTGAAGCTAGGGCTGCCGACGTGTGCAAGGATGGCATCATAGATGAGAGACGCCGGGTTGTGGACGGGCGTGCGGAGGTGCGCGAAGGCAATGTGACCGACGTTGTTGACGAGGCATGGAGGCGCGACGATGAGAGGGACTAGGGTGACTTCCGGCCTGGCAGACCCCATGCGCCTAGCCGCGCGAGCAGGTGGAGGTGACGGGGCGAAGCCAACAGTGGCACGCGCCTCGTTGAGGTGGGCATGCAGAGCATCCAGGTCGGCCTGGGTGGGTAGCGATGGAAGTGGTTGGGCCGGCGCAGGGAGGTGTTGCGTTGTGGCGGAGGGTGGGATGGAGCGTGCCACTGGGATGCCAATGAGCGGAGCATCAGGTCCCGATGCATGGCGAGGCCAAGGGAAAGCAGGGGCGGCGACGGTGGCGGAAGGAGGCACGAACGAGTTGGCCATGGAGTTAGCTGGCTCCGGAGAAGGGGAGAGGGCGAAGGCTGGGCTAGACATGGGGTTCCTTGGCAAGGGTGGAAAGAGCTGGAGGAGGTGAACAACCTTGCAACGACGAGCTTTGTGGCCGGAGCACCAGCACCTTGCGCACCTCACAGGGTCACGGCAGTGTTGGACCTGATGATCCAGAGCTAGGCAGCGGTAGCAGCATCGTCGAAAGACGAGAGGTGGAGAGGAGCAAAGGGATGATGGAGAGTGGAGTCCCATGTATGCAGTATTTATAGGCAGAGGGGGTGCGTGGGTAGAGGGAGAGAGCAGAGCGTCCCTATACGACTTGTGAGTGGGTGTCCCATCTGGCAGTGACGTGGTTCTGACACTCAAAGCACGGTCCATGGTAGAGTTGTCTGATGTTGTGTGAGGGTGCTGAAAGCTGACAGGGTATGGGAGTGGCGCGGGCGGTGCATCCATGTTTTGGGGGGAAGGCAGGATGGGTACGTGGGCGTGAGGCATGGCAAGTTGAGCAGGGGCAGTCGTGTGGCGTTCGTGAACTGGTGGCGGGCTCGTAGTTGCAGTGATGGATGGTGTATGGACCCGATCCATGTGGGTGTCGTCGGCTAGCAGTGCAAAAGCCATGGTCAAAGGTTCTGGTGTCACGGGGTAGTGCGCGCAGATGGAAAGGCATGGCGTGGTGGAGATCGAAGCCTGCATGCGTTCGTCCACCTCTGTTTCTGTGAGAGAGGATGCAGCAGTGGTAGGTAAACTGGATATATTCGCGGTAAGGTGATGACAGGGTTTTGGTGACGGTGGGATGGTGTCGATGGTGCATGCATGTGTTGGACCGCCGGTTTTTGTGATGATCCTCGGCAACGGCGCCAGAAAATAGTCTTGATAACCCACAAGTATAGGGGATCACAACAGTTTTCGAGGGTAGAGTATTCAATAAACAGGAGAAGACAAGGCAATATGGGCTCTTGGTTAAATCAACAATAATGCATATAAGAGCCACTTCAACAATTTAATCATGGTCTTATCCTATCGACCCCCAAAAAAAAGAAAACAAATAAAACTATTTACACGGGAAAGCTCCCAACAAGCAAAAGAAGAACGGTAAATCTTTTTGGGTTTTCTTTTTAATTATTACTACTACAACAAGAAAAGTAAACTAACTAAAAGCTACAACTATTTTTTTTTTGATTTTTCTTAAGGTTATTAAACACACAAGAAGAAAGCAAGAAAAAGAAAATAAACTAGCATGGATATTACAGTGAAAGAGTATGAGCACCGACATCTAGCAATGAGTGTGTGTGAACATAAATGTAATGTCGGTGGGAAATACGTACTCCCCCAAGCTTAAGCTTTTGGCCTAAGTTGGTTTATTGCCATGGGTGTCCTGACGGATATCCATAGTTGTAGTTGGGGTCGTACTGAGATGAAGAAGACTCTGACTGCCACTGGCTGGCAGTCATCTCCGGATCCCAAAAGTAATCAGACTCGTGGAGGCACAAATTGTGGTTCCGGCTCCGGGACTGGTGTAGGGTTCCGGTAAGCGTAAATGGCCGCCCACGGAACGAGATACGGACCTTCAGATAAATTAAACAAGGAAGGAGCAGGCAAGGTAATAGTCTCAGGGTGATGTTTATCAAAGAACAATTTGTATTTAAGCTCCCCTTCCTTATTCTTAACAATAAAGTCATGCGCTAACATACTCTTATAATCTAAATAAGCATTGGGCAGCAATTTTTCTTCTTTCTCATAGAGCCTAATAGGTATGTTATAATATGCAGCAAGGCGTGAAGCATAAATACCTCCAAAGATGGGACCCTTAGTACGGTTCAGACTCAACCGTTTAGCAATAATACCACCCATACTAACAGTGTTATCGGAAAATAAACCATGGAACAAAATGATAGTATCAGGAACACTAAGGTTTCCACAGTTTCCGCGACCAATCAAGCAACGACTAGCAAATATGGCAAAGTAGTGTAAAACAGGAAAATGTATGCTAGTGATTCTTGCATCGGAAACGTTCCTGGTTTCCCCCACAGTAATGGTGTCAATAAACCCGTCCACATCTTTACGATGTGGTTCATCTAAGGTACCCTCGAAGGGTATTTTGCAAACCTTGCAAAATTCATCTAGTGGCATCTTCTTAACAACATCATATAAATGAAACTCTACTGAAGGAGGTGTTTCTTTAGGAAAATAGTAGAAGTTTTGCACAAAAGTATTGGTGAGTAAGAGATACTGATGACGTTGGTCGCGGAGGAAGTCGGTGAGGCCAACATTCTCAGCCAATGAATAGAAATCATCATAAATCCCGGCTTTTCTCAAGAAATCATCGGAAGGCCATTCACACGGCCGGACCTCCGCGGTGCGAGGCAAATTATATTTGGGCCTCTATGCTTCTTCATTTTGCTTTTCCTTCGAGCTTCGACTCGATGAGCCCCTCAAAAGTCTCTTCATTATTTTCTGAAAAATTCTGAAATTTTTAGTAACTTCAAACAAAAGTAAACCAAACTCAACAAAATTGATAGCAACTACTCCTACAAGTGCCTAGAGCCTATATCAAGCATTAGAACTACTTGGAACCATATAAATTTGACATGCAAGCTCAAGAACATGGTCACCTAGGCAGCACAAATTTGCAATGAATAAAGCACTAGAACAAAAACTAATTGGACCAATGGAGGAGTCACATACCAAGGAACAATCTCCCCAAGCAGTTTTGTGAGAGGTGCTTTGAGCAAGGAGATCAAAAATCGCAGCAAAATGAGCTAGAACTCGTGCTTGAGCTGGATATTGGTGTTTGTGGGAGGAAGAAGGAGTGTATGGGTGCAGGAATAAGTGGAGGAGGGCCACCGTGGGCCCATGAGGCAGGGGGCGCGCCCAGGGGGGTAGGGCGCGCCCTCCACCCTCATGGCCAGGTGCTTGCCCCTCCTGCTGTGTTCTCAGTGCCAGATATTCTCAAATATTCTAGAAAAAATCATATTCCATATTCAGGGCATTTGGAGAACTTTTATTTTCGAAGTATTTTTATATTGCACGGATAAATCAGAAAACAAACAGAAAAATACTATTTTTACTTTATTCCAACTAAATAACAAAAAGTAGAAAGAGGGTACAGAAGGTTGTGCCTTCTAGTTTCATCCATCTCATGCGCATCAAAAGGAATCCACTAACAAGGTTGATCAAGTCTTGTTAACAAACTCATTCCGAATAACATGGAACCGGAGAAATTTCAAATAACACTATGTTACCTCAATGGGGATATGCACATCCCCAATAATAAGAATATCATATTTCTTCTTGACAGTAGGTAGAGGAAATTCAAAACCTCCAAATATAATCGATGGAATTTTTCCAATAGAGTTGATACTATGAACTTGAGGTTTTTTCCTCGGAAAGTGTACTGTATGCTCATTGCCATTAACATAAAAAGTGACATTGCCTTTGTTGCAATCAATAACAGCCCCTGCAGTATTCAAAAAGGGTCTTCCAAGAATAATAGACATACTATCGTCCTCGGGAATATCAAGAATAAC
The DNA here is from genome assembly GCA_021605205.1 of Aegilops longissima. Classification (NCBI taxonomy): domain Eukaryota; kingdom Viridiplantae; phylum Streptophyta; class Magnoliopsida; order Poales; family Poaceae; genus Aegilops; species Aegilops longissima. The sequence goes on from CM038680.1 coordinate 618,404,293, forward strand.
AAAGTCCGTTAAAATAGTAACGTTTGCAACCACAACAGGCACATCCTCACAAATACCGACAGGTATAGCAGTTGATTTATCAACCATTTGCAAAGATATTTCAGTAGGTGTCAACTTATTCAAATCAAGTCTACGATATAAAGAGAGAGGCATAACACTAACACCTGCTCCAAGATCACATAAAGCAGTTTTAACATAGTTTCTTTTAATGGAGCATGGTATAGTAGGTACTCCTAGATCTCCAAGTTTCTTTGGTATTCCACCTTTAAAAGTATAATTAGCAAGCATGGTGGAAATTTCAGCTTCCGGTATCTTTCTTTTATTTGTGAAAATTTCTTTCATATACTTAGCATAAGGATTCATTTTGAGCATATCAGTTAATCGCATACGCAAAAAGATAGGTCTAATCATTTCAGCAAAGCGCTCAAAATCCTCATCATCCTTTTTCTTCGATGGTTTCGGAGGAAAAGGCATGGGTTTCTGAACCCATGGTTCCCTTTCTTTACCATGCTTCCTAGCAACAAAGTCTCTTTTATCATAACGTTGATTCTTTGATTGTGGGTTATCAAGATCAACAGCAGGTTCAATTTCTACATTATTATCATTACTAGGTTGAGCATCATCATGAACATCATCATTAACATTTTCATTAGGTTCTTGTTCATTACCAGATTGTGTTTCAGCATCAGAAATAGAAATATCATTTGGATTCTCAAGTGGTTCAGCAATAGGTTCACTAGAACCATGCAAAGTCCTATCATTTTTCTTTTTCTTCTTTTTAGAAGGACTAGGTGCATTAATATTATTTCTCTGAGAATCTTATTCAATTCTCCTAGGGTGGCCTTCAGGATACAAAGGTTCCTGAGTCATTTTACTAGTTCTAGTAGCCACTCTAACAGCATAATCATTTTTCTTACTATTCATTTCATTGAACAAATCATTTTGAGCTTTAAGTACTTGTTCTACTTGAGTGGTAACCATAGAAGCATGTTTCGTAATAAGGTTAAGTTCACCTTTAACATTAGCCATATAATCACCCAAGTGCTCAATCATAGAAGCATTTTGTTTTAATTGTCTACCAAAATAAGCATTGAAATCTTCTTGCTTAACCATAAAGTTATCAAACTCATCCAAGCATTGGCTAGCAATTTTAGTAGGAGGGATTTCAGCTTTATCATTTCTATAGAGAGAATTTACCTTTACTACCTGTGTCGGGTTATCAAGACCATGATGTTCTTCAATAGGTGGATTAATATCATATGTTTCTTCAACAGGCGGTAAATTAAGACCATGTATTTCTTCAATAGGAGGTAAATTCTTAACATCTTCAGCTTTTATACCTTTTTATTTCATAGATTTCTTTGCCTCTTGCATATCTTCAGGACTGAGAAATAGAACACCTCTTTTCTTTGGAATTGGTTTAGGAATAGGCTCAGGAATTGGCTCAGGAGCTGGCTCAGGAAGTGTCCAATCATTTTCATTTGTCAACATATTATTCAATAGGATTTCAGCTTCATCCGGTGTTCTTTCCCTGAAAACAGAACCAACACAACTATCCAGGTAATCTCTGGAAGCATCGGTTAGTCCATTATAAAAGATATCAAGTATTTCATTTTTCTTGAGAGGATGATGAGGCAAAGCACTAAGTAACTTGAGAAGCCTCCCCCAAGCTTGTGGGAGACTCTCTTCTTCAATTTGCACAAAGTTGTATATTTCCCTCAAAGCAGCTTGTTTCTTATGAGCAGGGAAATATTTAGCAGAGAAGTAATAAATCATATCCTGGGGACTAGGCATACAACCAGGATCAAGAGAATTAAACCATATCTTAGCATCACCCTTTAATGAGAACGGAAATATTTTAAGGATATAGAAGTAGGGAGATCTCTCATCATTAGTGAACAGGGTGGCTATATCATTTAATTTAGTAAGATGTGCCACAAAAGTTTCAGATTCATAGCCATGAAAAGGATCAGATCCAACCAAAGTAATTATATCAGGATCAACAGAGAATTCATAATCCTTATCAGTAACATAGATAGGTGAAGTAGCAAAAGCAGGGTCAGGTTTCATCCTATCATTAAGAGATTGCTGATTCCATTTAGCTAATAACCTCCTGAGCTCATATCTATCTTCGCAAGCTAAAATAGCTAAAGTAGCATCTTTATCAAAAACATAACCCTCAGGAATAACAGGCAAGTCTTCATCATCACTTTCATCAATATAATCAGTTTCAATAATTTCTTTCTCTCTAGCCCTAGCAATTTGTTCATCAAGAGATTCACCAAGTGGCACAGTAGTATCAAGCATAGAAGTAGTTTCATCATAAGTATCATGCATAGCAGAAGTGGCATCATCAATAACATGCGACATATCGTAAGCTAATAGCGTAGCAGGTTTAGGTGTCGCAAGCTTATTCAAAGCAGAAGGTGAATCAAGTGCGAGCTAGATGGCGTTCCTTACCTCCCTCGTAGTTGAGGGATAAATTGTTGTCTTAGCGTCTTTCAAGTTCTTCATAGTGACCAGCAGATATAAATCCCAAGTGACTCAAAGAATAGAGCTATGTTCCCCAGCAACGGTGCCAGAAAATAGTCTTGATAACCCACAAGTATAGGGGATCGCAACAGTTTTCGAGGGTAGAGTATTCAACCCAAATTTATTGATTCGACACAAGGGGAGCCAAAGAATATTCTCAAGTATTAGCAGTTGAGTTGTCAATTCAACCACACCTGGATAACTTAGTATCTGCAGCAAAGTGTTTAGTAGCAAAGTAATATGATAGTAGTGGTACGGTAGCAAAAGTAACATTTTTGGTGTTCTGTAGTGATTGTAACAGTAGCAACGGAAAAGTAAATAAGCGAACAACAATATGTGAAAAGCTCGTAGGCATTGGATAGGTGATGGAGAATTATGCCGGATGTGGTTCATCATGTAACAATCATAACATAGGATGACACAGAACTAGCTCCAATTCATCAATATAATGTAGGCATGTATTCCGAATATAGTCATACGTGCTTATGGAAAAGAACTTGCATGACATCTTTTGTCCTACCCACCCATGGCAGCGGGGTCCTATCGGAAACTAATGGATATTAAGGCCTCCTTTTAATAGAGTACCGGAACAAAGCATTAGCACATAGTGAATACATGAACTCCTCAAACTATGGTCATCACCGGGAGTGGTCCCGATTATTGTCACTTCGGGGTTGCCGGATCATAACACATAGTAGGTGACTATAGACTTGCAAGATAGGATCAAGAACTCACATATATTCATGAAAACATAATAGGTTCAGATCCAAAATCATGGCACTCGGGCCCTAGTGACAAGCATTAAGCATAGCGAAGTCATAGCAACATCAATCTCAGAACATAGTGGATACTAGGGATCAAACCATAACAAAACTAACTCGATTACATGATAGATCTCATCCAACCCATCACCGTCCAACAAGCCTACGATGGAATTACTCACGCACGGCGGTGAGCATCATGAAATTGGTGATGGAGAATGGTTGATGATGATGACGGCGACGGATTTCCCTCTCTAGAGCCCCGAACGGACTCCAGATCAGCCCTCCCGAGAGGTTTTAGGGCTTGGCGGTGGCTCTGTATCGTAAAACGCGATGAATCCTTCTCTCTGATTTTTTTCTCCCCGAAAGCAAATCTTATATTTACTAATTGGAGGCACCATTCATGATCTCTCATTAATCCACATCATCAAAATTAATTAAACCGTTAGATTGTAAAATTTACGGTCAAGATAAAAGAAAAACTTACGTAACGCAAATGATCCAGATATCTAAAAAACACACGTGACGCGTCCAAATTTTTTTTGTGAATCATGACAAGTCCAACATTAGGGAACAAAAGAAGGAAAGGCTCAGGCAGAAAAAAAACAAGGTAATCCCCACATGAGCAAAACACACAAGGAAAGCCTCCGTGATTGTCAAAAGAATAATAAGAAGGAAACCCATAAAAAAATTAAGAAGGAAAGCCTCCGTTAAGATCTCCAACCATAAATTAATGTCAAAAAACAACGATGAAAGATAAAAGAATCCACGATCCCACAAATTGCGAGAATAAAAACACCAAATGGAACCTCTGGTAAAATCTCCAACGATAAAAAAAATACAACGATAGAAGGAATCCACGATCCGCTGATTGTCCGTGAAACAAATATATCGATGGAAACTCCACATTAATTTTAGAAAAAACATAAAATAAATCTGTATATGTATTATACATCTACCGTTCAGATCAACAAGTGAACGTGGTTAGAGTCATAGCAATACACAATTTGTAAATCAAGCAAAACAATCATGGGCATCCTGTCAAAAATAAAGAAATCATTATATTATAAAATCATTATCAGGCTAAAAGGAAAACATCATGGAGTCCTCGGCTCCTCGCCTAATGATCCAGTTTTCCAAAACTCTAGCGTTGTATGGAAGAAAATAAACTCCCTTCGAGGCTAGAGATCATTTGACCTCTTCTGCTCCACCAAGCGCTGTGGCATCCTCGAGAGAACCCTAATTCCTCTATTCTCCATGCCATCATCAATTTTGAAGTTTCATTCACATAACGCCAGCCTCGGACTAGCTAGATGGCCTTGACGCATATGATTCGCCCTAGACTGGACGGCCTCCTATTAAGACTGCATGCATGCGTGCACCAGCCTCGGATGTAGGCTTGCTGATCTGCACACCGGAGACGCGAGAATACAAGCTGGCCTCGATTGCAGGCGCGGAGGAGGATACGGCGGCGCAGCACTAACACGTTGCCGGCCAGCCGTCCGCAATGCTAAAGGAACCACAACATAGAACCAATTGATATCACATGTTCAGTATGAATCTGCTCGATGTGCGGACGACTACAGGCTCATGCGTTCTATGGTGACGGCAGGCTGGAAGTTCTTGATCATCAGCGTCATGAATTACCATTGGAAGATCACAAACCACGCAGCATGGCATGAGCTGAACCGATGATGACGGAGAACACATGGTGAGTTCAACTTAGCTATATATAAACTACAGAAAATATATCCTAGACAAGTGTTACTGTTCTCACCAAGCAATGAAGTCAGCAGTTCTACGTTAGACCAACAATTAGTTTTTCTACCCTGTATGCAGTTTCTTTGTTGATAAAAGGTCGAGATCTGGAAGTAGGTCGAGATACCATCAACTATTATGACTTTAGAGTTCAACTTTTGCTACCCTGTAGGGTGACATATATAGGTGACTACGCCACAAACTCTATGTATGTAAACACAGGTGGAATTGATCAAGCAGGCAAGCACACATGTGGATTGATCCTTATATGAAGGCTAACACATGCACGTATGAAACTACAAGGCCGTCGGCAACTTGCTTGATGGACGGCCCGATGCGATTTAAACACACGCACAGGCGAACTTCACAAGGACATGAGTTGATCGCAAAAGTCCCGTATCGTGCCTTTGGATTTTATTTTCTTTTATGTTTCGTAGTACAGATTACATAAGTGGTACAGGTCTGTAAAGAAGCTAAACTAGCCTACTCTAAATCCTATTCAGTGAACGATACTACTACCAGTCTGTGCCCGACAAGTATGAGGAAACCTAATCGTGGTTCATCCCAACAATCCTGCTAACTTCGATGGTGGCGTCATTGAGTTAGGGTGTGTAATGCATGTACACACATGTGCAATGAACTATTCATATAAAGATATATGATGATTATTTACACTCCTCAGGTATATAAATATTTATTATGTTTATATTCTTCACAGATCAAATAAACTACTCCATTAGATGAGTTTCTATCATTTGCTAAACACGATATCTAGACATATTACGAATCTTTTGGGTTATAACAGTACAGATGCATAGTTTATTGTTACATAAATAACACACAGATGTCATTAGTGTAACAGTCATGAGATATTTTAAAATGCAAAAATGTAACATATGCATGTAAATGCAAATTTAAGTTTAGCAGCGACCTGTGGTGGCATCAATGTTATGCAAGCAATCACTTTGAATAGGTATATGACTTTATATGCATATTAATTATTAAATTAACAAATCCTTCCATAAAATATTTCACTGTAACTTTCTCAAGTGCACAGTCTCTATTCTTGATATCGTGCAATTGTTCCGCTATACTAGAAAGGAGATTTGGTTGGACACCAGTAATTATGCATTGGTTGCTTAAGTGTGTATGCACAACTGTTACTAAATGTAAACATTGTAGTTTCTCAAGTTTGTGTTTTATAGATATGACGAATCTCATCTACATGTTGCAACAAAACAATATCATGCAAGAAAAATGGTATCAAATTCCTAATGTATACTACACTACTATATATAATAAGAAACTGCTATAAATTTTCTATGTTTGTAGCAGCTCAAGTCATATATGCATTGTTTAAATTTGTTGTCTAACTATATTGTATTTTATGTGGAAGGAAAAATTAAAAGTTAACCTTTTGAAAATGAAATTAAAGTCACTTAAGATTTCTCATTATCATACTATTTATAAATTGCTACATATCAGTCAAAAGTTCTCAAATTCTAGCCCGTGCAGTTGCACGGGTTGATGACTAGTATATAGAGTTGGAGTTGAGGTCGGAGGAGCTCCAGGGGGCCCACGAGGTAGGGGGCGCGACTGGGGCGCCCCACCCTCGTGGCTAGGGTGTGGGCCCCCTGGTCTTCATCTTTTGCAAGGATTTTTATTATTTCCAAATGGACGTTCCGTGGAGTTTCAGGTCATTCCGAGAACTTTTGTTTCTGCACATAACTAACACCATGGAAAGTCTGCTGAAAACAGCATCAGTCCGGGTTAGTTCCATTCAAATCATGCAAGTTAGAGTCCAAAACAAGGGCAAAAGTGTTTGGAAAAGTAGATACGACGGAGGCGTATCAGGCGTTGAACTGTAGGCTTGGTTGTTCAAAGTCGATGGGCGGGCCAAGGATCGATGCAGGCGTAGATGGTCGGTCATCAGGCATGGCCTGGTTGAGCGTTGCAGGGTAGAGGCGAGCGGTGTCTACCTGTGCGTGAGCAGCGGCTGTAGATAGTTGGTCGAAGAAGGATAGGGAAAAGCAGCTGAAGTCCAACGACGACATATTCAAAATTTGAAACCTCACTTCTTTGGTGAGCACAGAGGAGCAGAATACGTAGTCTGCTAACCTAGTTGCCTGGAAATCTGGTTTAACCGGAAAGTAGTTGTGACAGCCTGGTTTTTTCCCTTTCTTATTTGCTTGATTTTTCATTTGAAAATCTTTGAATGAATCTTTTCATATGGACTTAAACATTTGGGCATCCTTGGTTTTCACCCAAGTGCTTCACTTCCCTCCTAAATCATCATTTCACTTCTGTCCCACCCTAAAATAATTTTTGGAATATTTTTCTTAAATGAAAAATATTCATTTTCTCTCAAAAACCCTAAGCCAGATCTGTTTGCTTCAAAGCAACTCCAATTTTTATGGCTCAGAAAAATCTGAGATAATTCACAAATATTCTGTGAACCCTAGTGCACCTTCCTGAGCAAAAATATTCCATCACTTTTTAGAATATTTTTGCTACAGAAAATCTTTTCTGTTCTGGACATAAATGGTGGTTTCTACAGCAACTACCATTTTACTTGCTCCATTTGACCTGAACTTTCTTGTGCATCTTTACCTTAGTAACTTATAACTAACCCAGCTTCAAACTCCCTGCCATTTGACCACAGTAACATCACAAAGTTACTGACCAGAAACTTACCTGGCTTGTAAAATCTTCTCTACTGCACCTGGATCCAAACCAAACCGTGGTAAACTTCAAAACTACCACGAACAACATGCCAGACATGATTTTTTGAAAAAGGCTAGCCTGAGGAGAGAGTTCGTGCGGTGACCACGCGTGTCCATGATGCTAGGCATGCGTGTCGACGCGCTCTGGGTGACGCTGAACGCTTTGTTCGAGCGTGCTCGCTTCCCCCGCCTGCCCAACCATGCCAAACCTCGCCACCATCATCGTCTCGACGTCCTTAACTCCCCCCTGGCACTCGCCGACGCCGGAGCTCGCCGCAGTGAGCACAGGCAAGGTCCGGCCAGCCCAACAGTGCGGAGCGCACTGTGCTCGTCGCCATCCTCTTGATCCTGTGCTCGTCCCGTGCGCCCACGGTGGCGCGTGACCTCCGCCGCCTTCTCCCCTCTCACCGACGCTCGTCACATCGGGCACCGTGGGATGTGTCCATCGGCGGAGCCCAAGCACCTCGCCGCCGCCTATAAATAGAGCCACCCCAGCCTCCTCGAGCACCATCCAGACTCACACATACCCCACGATCGAGTAGGAAGTCAGAGCCCGGCCGGGCAGGCCTAGGCCGCCTCCCGAGCTCGAGCTCGCTGGTGATCCCTCGTCGCGCGGTAGCTCCAGCCCCTCCAGGCCCGGGCGACCCTCCAGGCCTCCGCCTCCTCCGGTGAGGCCGTCTCGCCCGCTTGAGCCTCTGGAGTAGCCTCTGCTCACCGTCTTCCTCAACTCCGGCGACCTCCATGTTCTGCCTCCGCTTGCGAGCTAGTTTCCGACACCGTTCGACCACCCCTAGCTCCGCTACGGGTACGAGCAGGTGCGTCATCGTCCCCTCTCTCAATCCCTCCCTCTCGTTTGGGCCAAGGAGCCCTCGTCACCGGGAGAGTTCTCGCGGCCATGACCCTCTCTGCTTCCTTCTCCTCCCCCACCTGACTAGCGGGCCCGCTAGTCAGCCACTCTGTACGCGCGTGAAGCGGTACGAGTGGTGGCGCCCCTGGGATTTACGCCTTCGACGTCACCCCCCCTCAGCTGTTTATTTTTATTCAAATTCATTTATATTCCAGAGAGCTTCAAACAATTTCAGCTTTTTAACCACAAGTCCAAATGAATTGATTCTTTTTGCATTGTGTTCTTTGAAAAGAAATCTAGCAGCTCACCAAAGATGAGATTTTTCTGAGCTATTTAGAATTTCAGGTGATTTTCAGAAGTGTTCTTGATGTTTTCTTTTTGTGTTTAAAATTATTTTCAGAAGGTGAGGCTTGTCTTGAGGATCACTGTAACGCCCCGGATTCGATGCGCCAGGTGTCCGTCAGTTATTCGCCGTCTTTGCCATGTCATGTGCTTGCGTGTCTCTCTTTGCCATGTCATCATCTGCATTTCATATCATGTCATCATGTGCATTTCATTTTGCATACGTGTTCGTCTCATGCATCCGAGCATTTTCCCCGTTGTCCGTTTTGCAATCCGGCACTCCTATGTCTCCCGGCGCCCGCTTTTACCTCTTTTCATGTGCGGGTATTAAACTTTCTCAGAATGTCCCGAGGTTTGTCAAGCGGCCTTGGTATAGCACCGGTAGACCGCCTGTCAAGTTTCGTGCCATTTGGAGGTCGTTTGATACTCCAACGGTTAACCGGGTAGCCGCAAAGCCCTCTTTTGTTGCAGCCCAACTCCCCTTCCAAAGTGGCCCAAAACCCACCAAACTCCCCTCCATGCCCTCGGTCGTTCGATCACGATCACGTGGCCGAAAACCGTACCTCATTTGGACTCTCCTAGCTACCTCTACCTATAAATAAGCCTCCCCCTTCGAAATCCCGGGTCTTCTTCCTCCCGAAACCCTAATTTCCCCTCCGCGCCGCGCCGGACATGTCCGGTCCGGCCGGACGAACCCGCCACACTCGGCCAACCCGGCCTTGCCACGTGGCCTCCGGCCCCCTCCACACAAGGCTTCACAGGCCTGCCCGCCGCCTGACCCACAGGCCTCGGCGACCTCCGCCATGCCGCCGCCGCCCGCCGCCGCCCGCTCTCCGACCGGCGCCTCGCCTCCCCGCCCGCCGCCCAGCCGCGCCTCCTCGCCCGGCCGGCGCCGCGCCTTGCTTCCGCCGCGCCCATGGCGCTGCTGGCGCTCCTCCCGGCCGACCCGTCTCGCCGGGCGAAGCTCCGCACAGGCCTCCGGCCTCGAGCCGGGCGAGCTCCGCCTGGTCGCCTGGCCTCTCCGCGAACCTCGGCCCGGCGCAGCCCCGATCCAGATTTGGATCCGGTCAAACGAGGTTGACCCCGAAATCTCTCTAAGTCCCCGAAATTGTTGCATTATGTTGCATACTTTGACCTGTTGTAACTCTGCATCCGTAGGTCCGTTTTGTGCGTATAATATGTCAAATTGTTCGTCTCAATGAGTAGATAATTTCATCTCATTGCATCATTTTCATTTGAGGTAATCTTGATGCCCGAAATGCTGTTAGAAGAGTGCTATGTGATGTTAGTTTCTGATTTTTATCAGAACATGCACTTTTATCATTTTTGCCATGATTGATGTGTGCATCCTATGAACTTGAGTCCTACATGTGTTTTGTAATATGCCATGCCATCTTTACAGGGGTGTATTCCATGTATTTTTGTGATCAATGTGGTGACTAGCACAAGCATGCAAACTAGGCTTCATGATGTTGCTGTTTTCAGCCCTGTTCTGCTGATATTTTTATGCCATGTTAACTTGATGCTACAGAGAGTTACATGCATATTTTGAGATACTTCAGTAAGGATGTTTTGTTATACATGTCTTGCTCTATCCATCCATGCCCTTGTTTGTAATTATGGAGTGCCATAGCTTGAGTCAATCGAGCTCTACTTTTGCTATAAAATGTTTCCTGGCAGATTGTTTGCATGTTATTCAATTTTGCCAAGGTTGTTGTAGTTGATCCGTGTATGCTATGTTGTTGTTCTTGCCATGTATGTCTTATATGCCATGTCTTCTTGATGTATGTATGCTTAGTTTATCATGAAAGGCTCTGTAGTGAGTGATTTGAGCTCTTAAACATGCCTACTTGTTATCTGTTTTTGACATGCCCTGTTGCTGAATCTGTTAACAAAACTTGCTATATTGACATGGGTGATATTGTATTTTATGATCCTTTTTGGCTTATGGTCAGTAAGGAACTTTTGTTCTATGCTTTGAGTAGATTCATGCCATGCCTTTGTTTGCCATGTTAAGTTCCTGTAACATGTTGTTTGATAGCTCTAGACATTGCAACCTGATATTATTTCTGCTAAAGTCTGAAACTGTTATTATTTGCAATCTTGCCATGTCCTTTTGAGCATATTCTAGTAATTTCTGGAGATAGTTCAGTGTTCATGTTTTGTCATGCTTTACCTGTACATCATGCCCATGTCTTTTGTTTTCTTGTTGAGGTCCTGTAGCATGTTGTTTTGATGCTTGCAATATGCCTACTTGCTGTTTTGGAAAGATTGTTGTCATAACTTGTATTGTGTGTATGTGTTGAACCGTTGCTCCGTTTTGAGTGTGCTCTATATGAAACTTGCTTGATTTTGCATGTTGTCTCATATTATCATGTTGCATCCATGATTTGAGGTGTTTGCTTGATGTTTGTATGCATTTTGCGTCAATGCCATGCTTATCTTGTTTTGCTCATATCTTCTAGGCCGTAGCTCCGAATCTAATGAACTTTATATGTAATTTGACTAGAATTTCGTGTAGATCATCTTGGTGCATCTTAACTTGTTGTTTAACAACTTGAACATAAGGTGTATTCAGATCTGGACCAATTTCGAAATTTGCATATGAGGACTTACCGGAATAGTTCTATGTTGTTTCCGACCTCATTTAAACTTGCCTTGATGTGTTATTCTTGGTTGCATCATCTCTTGCCATGAGTAGCCCCATCTAGTTTTGTCATGCATCATGCTTGTTGTGCATCTTGTCATGTTCATGTGTGGTGTGTTTACCTATGTTGTGTGCTTCTTCTTGTTAGTTCCTGTTTCGTTGCGATCGTGAGGATTCGTTCGTCTACGCTTGGTTCGGCTTCATCCGTTCGTCTTCTTCATGGACTCGTTCTTCTTCCTTGCGGGATTTCAAGCAAGATGACCGCTACCCTGGATCTCATTACTATCATTGCTATGCTAGTTGCTTCGTTCTATCGCTATGCTGCGCTACCTATTACCTGTTTATCAAGCCATCCCAAATTGCCATGTCAGCCTCTAACCTTTTGCACCCTTCCTATGCAAACCGTTGTTTGGCTATGTTACCGCTTTGCTCAGCCCTCTTATAGCGTTGTTAGTTGCAGGTGAAGATGAAGTTTGTTCCTTGTTGAACATGGAGATGTTGTTCCTTGTTGGAACATGTTTACTTGTTGGGATATCACAATATATCTTATTTAATTAATGCATCTATATACTTGGTAAAGGGTGGAAGGCTCGGCCTTATGCCTGGTGTTTTGTTCCACTCTTGCCGCCTAGTTTCCGTCATATCGGTATTATGTTCCCGGATTTTGCGTCCCTAACGCGGTCGGGTGATTTATGGGACCCCTTGACAGTTCCTTTGAATAAGACTCCTCCAAAGAAGGCCCAACATTGGTTTTACCATTTGCCTCACCTATGCCCTTTTCCCTTGGGTTTCGGAGCCCGAGGGTCATCTTTATTTTAGCCCCCGGCCGGTGCTCCTTCGAGTGTTGGTCCGAACCGAGCAGATCTGCGGGGCCACCATGGGGCAACTCGAGGGCTGGTTTTACTCAGAGGCTGACTTATCCGGTGTGCCTCGAGACCGAGGTACGTGAGACTCCTATCAGGATTTGTCGGCACATCCGGCGGCTTGCTGGACTTGTTTTATTGCTGTCAAAATGTCTTGTAGCCGGATTCCGAGACTGATCGGGCCTTCCCGGGAGAAGGAATATCCTTCGTTGATCGCGAGAGCTTATCATGGGCTTGTTGGGACACCCCGCAGGTTTGAACTTTCGAGAGCCGTGCCCGCGATTATGTGGCAGATGGGAATTTGCTAATGTCCGTTGTAGAAAACCCGAAGTTGATCTTAATTAAAATACACCAACCGTAATGCGTAACCGTGAGTGTCTCTTTTCGGGTTGATTGAGAGGAGAACACGGTTTCGGGTTATGTCTCGACGTAAGTAGGAGCTCGGGATCACTTCTTGATCATTACTAGTTGACGACCGTTCCTTTGTTTCTCTTCTCGCCTCATTTGCGTTTGTTAGCCACCATATATGCTTAGCCGCCATCGCAACCTCACCACTTTACCCCTTCCTTTCCCTTTAAGCTTTGCTAGTCTTGATACCCATGGTAATGGGATTGCTGAGTCCTCGTGGCTCACAGATTACTACACCACCGTTGCAGGTACAGGTTTGCGATGATCATGACGTGAGAGCGATGTTTGCTTGTATTGGAGTTCTTCTTTCGCTTCTTCTTCGATCGGGGATGGGTTCGGTGTCGGCAGCCTGGGCTAGCAGGGTGGATGTCGTTTGAGCTTCTGTTTATGTTTCACCCGTAGTCGGATGTTTATCTTGTATATGATGTTGATGTATTCTTGTGGCATTTATGCCTTTTGTATGTATCCCCACTATTATGTAATGTTGATGTAATGATATCCACCTTGCAAAAGCGTTTCAATATGCGGGTCTATCCTTGGTGGGACCGTCGAGTTCCTTTTGGATAGGGTCGCATATTGGGCGTGACAAGTTGGTATCAGAGCCTCGACCGACCCTAGGAGCCCCCTTGGTTGATCGTGTAGTTTGGCCGTTGTTGAGTCTAGAAAAAACTGTCTTTGAGTCTAGTTATATCGAGAGTAGAATTTTTTTACTCCTCAGTCCCTTCGTCGCTCTGGTGAGGAATCTTGACGTAGGTGTTTTGAATTACTTCTCTTCCCCTTCAAATTTTTTTTAGGATCACGCAGTTGGTTTTCCGATCGTTGTTCCTCAGCTCTTTGCATCCGGTGCATTTCCCGTCAAGCTGACTCGAGCCTCTTCATCTTTGCAAGTTCAATCCTCAGTTGTTTTCTTTTCCCACCCGCCCTCCCTTCTTATTTTCCGAGCCGGAGTCCGTAATCGAGTATCCATCCTACTCGTGCGAAGTCTTTGCTTCCTTTCCTAAATGATTTCAATCGGTGTTTTCTCTTCAAGATATTCGTAGCGTCCCCCTTCCAGTTGATTTTGTTTTCCCGGCCTCCCACCCTTTTTCTTCCCGGAGCCTGAGTCTGTTTCAACCATCAATTTCATAAGTGTGGAACCTCTTCAGTCTTCCCTTATTTATCTCAACCGGTGAATTCTCGTTTTGGTTCGTCATTCATCTTCTCTTTTTCTTCTCCGGTGGACTCAATTCAAGTTTTTCGGTTGATCATATTCTTTTCCTCGGCTCAAGTGTTTTCCTTGCTCGTTCTTCTCTCGACAGTTTATCCTTCCGAAGTGTTCAAGACATCTCAGGAGATTCGTCTGTGTTCCAATTAACTCGAGGTTGTCACCTAAGTCAAATATTTCAGTTCTTCCGGTGCATCATCTATCTGTTCAACAATCCTTTCCAACGGTGTTTTATTTTAGTGGGCCCTAACCCACAGGTCTTTTCCCAGGATCTTACCTGACTCTTCTACTTCCCCGGAGTTATTCTCAATTCTTTTCGCAGTTTGACGTAAGAATGAATTTCATCAGTCAGATGCCTTTCCAAGATCGATTTCAAATCATTTCATTGTTGGCTCAACCTCTCTGTTTCATTCTTCCGGAGTACCTCAACAATTTTGGTGGTGTTTATCGTCGTCCGTGAAGACCGAAGTAGAGTTTCTCTTAAATCTTGTGCGTTTCCCCGGAGATTCGCGGTTCTAGCTTCTTGTTATCCTATCGAATTATTCCATTTGTCAGATATTCTTTTCTTGCCCATCTGGAGTTTGTCAGGAGTTGTTTTTCCATTTCTTTTCACCGGAGGCCATCATTCCAGTTATCGTTCTCTATTTATCCCGGTGCCTCGTTCAAGTGTTCTTTAATCAGCCCATGTTCTCTTTGTTCTTTTGCATCTAAATCCCCTCTAGCTTATTGGTTCTTATAATTCTTCCCGGTGATTCATTCTCTTTCATTAGTCATTTTTGAATTCTTACGGTGGCTCGTTCAAGATTCTTTTTCCTTGATTATCATTTCAATCCATTCGTTCTTTCAATCCTACCGGTGGTTCATGAAGACTTTGAAGGAAATATGCCCTAGAGGCAATAATAAAGTTATTATTTATTTCCTTATATCATGATAAATGTTTATTATTCATGCTAGAATTGTATTAACCGGAAACATAATACATGTGTGAATATATAGACAAACAGTATGTCACTAGTATGCCTCTACTTGACTAGCTTGTTAATCAAAGATGGTTATGTTTCCTAACCATGAACAAGGAGTTGTTATTTGATTAACAAGGTCACATCATTAGTTGAATGATCTGATTGACATGACCCATTCCGTTAGCTTAACAGCTTGATCGCTTAGTATGTTAATGCTTTCTTCATGACCCATACATGTTCCTATAACTATGAGATTATGCAACTCCTGTTTACGGAGGAACACTTTGGTACTACCAAACGCCACAACGAATCGGGTGATTATAAAGGAGTACTACAGGTGTCTCCAAAGGCAGATGTTGGGTTGGCGATTTGAGATTAGGATTTGTCACTCCGAATGTCGGAGAGGTATCTCTGGGCCCTCTCGGTAATGCACATCACTTAAGCCTTGCAAGCATTACAACTAATGAGTTGGTTGTGAGATGATGTATTACGGAACGAGTAAAGAGACTTACCGGTAACGAGATTGAACTAGGTATTGGATACCGACGATCGAATCTCGGGTAAGTAACATACCGATGACAAAGGGAACAACGTATGTCGTTATGCGGTTTGACCGATAAAGATCTTCAGAGAATATGTAGGAACCAATATGGGCATCCAGGTTCCGCTATTGGTTATTGACCGAGAATGGTTCTAGGTCATGTCTACATAGTTCTCGAACCGTAGGGTCCGCACGCTTAAGGTTTCAATGACGGTTATTATGAGTTTATGTATTTTGATGTACCAAGGAGTTCGAGTCCCGGATGTGATCACGGACATGACGAGGAGTCTCAAATGGTCGAGACATAAAGATTGATATATTGGATGGTTATATTCGACACGGAAAGGTTCGGAAGTTTCGGAGAAAACCGGAGTGCCGGAGGGTTACGGAACCCCCGGGAAGTTATGGGCCTTATTGGGCCAAGAGGGAGAGAGAGGGCTGCACCAAGAGGTGGTGCGCCTCCATGGGGAGTCCGACTGACTAGGGGGCGCAGCCCCCTTTCCCTCTCCTCTCCTCTCTTTCCTTCCCCTTCCCTCTTCCTAGTAGGACTAGGAAAGGGAGTCCTACTCCTACTAGGAGGAGGACTCCCCTCCCTTGGTGCGCCCCAAGGCTGGCCGGCCCTCCCCTTGCTCCTTTATATACGGGGCAGGGGGCACCCTAGAACACACAAGTTGATCTACGGATCGTTCCTTAGCCGTGTGCGGTGCCCCCTCCACCATATTCCACCTCGGTCATATTGTAGCGGTGCTTAGGCGAAGCCCTGCGACGGTAGAACATCAAGATCGCCACCACGCCGTCGGCCGACGGAACTCCTTCCCGACGCTTTGCTGGATCGGAGCTCGGGATCGCCATCGAGCTGAACGTGTGCCAAGAACTCGGAGGTGCCGAGTAACGGTGCTTGGATCGGTCGGATCGTGAAGACGACGACTACATCAACCGCGTTAATATAACGCCCGCTTTCGGTCTCACGAGGGTACGTGGACGGACACTCTCCCTCTCGTTGCTATGCCATCACCATGGTCTTGCGTGATCGTAGGAAATTTTTGAAATTACTACGTTCCCCAACAGTGGCATCCGAGCCTGGTTTTATGCGTTGATGTCATGTGCACGAGTAGAACACAAGTGAGTTGTGGGCGATACAAGTCATACTGCCTACCAGCATGTCATACTTTGGTTCAGCGGTATTGTGAGATGAAGCGGCCCGGACCGACATTACGCCAGACGCTTACGCGAGACTGGTTTCACCGCTGTGAGCACTCGCTGCTTAAAGGTGACTGGCGGGTGTCTGTCTCTCTCACTTTAGTTGAACCGAGTGTGGCTACGCCGGTCCTTGAGAAGGTTAAACGGAGTCTATTTGACGAAGTATCGTTGTGGTTTTGATGCGTAGGTAAGAACGGTTCTTGCTCAGCCCGTAGCAGCCACGTAAAACTTGCAACAACAAAGTAGAGGACGCCTAACTTGTTTTTGCAGGGCATGTTGTGATGTGATATGGTCAAGACGTGATAAGATATAAGTTGTTGTATGAGATGATCATGTTTTGTTGAAGTTATCGACAATGGCGAAGCCCTATGGATGTCTCTTTGTTGCATAAGATGCAAGTGCCAAATAAATGCTTTACTTTATCGCTATACGATAGCAATAGTTGCAAGAGCAATAGTTGGTGAGACAACCATGTGATGACACATTGATATAGATCAAGATGATGAAGATCATGGTGTCGTGCGGTGACGATAAAGATCATGACAAGTACTTTGGAGATGGAGATCAAAGGCGCAAGGTGATCATGGCC
Organism: Aegilops longissima; assembly: GCA_021605205.1. NCBI lineage: Eukaryota > Viridiplantae > Streptophyta > Magnoliopsida > Poales > Poaceae > Aegilops > Aegilops longissima. Next base: position 618,421,670 of record CM038680.1, read on the forward strand.
ATATCATGTCACATATTTTAATTGCATATGATGTTTATCTGTTATACATCTTATTCCTGCTTTGATTGACGGTAGCATTTTAAGATGATCTCTCACTAAAATTATCAAGAAGTGTTCTCCCGAGTATGCACCGCTGCCAAAGTTCGTCGTGCCCGCACACCACGTGATGATCGGTGTGATAAGCTCACGTCCATCTACAACGGGTGCAAGCCAGTTTTGCACACGCGAATACTCGGGTTAAACTTGACGAGCCTAGCATATGCAGATATGGCCTCGAACACGGAGACCGAAAGGTCGGCGTGAATCATATAGTAGATATGATCAACATAAGATGTTCACCATTGAAAACTACTCCATCTCACGTGATGATCGGTTATGGTTTAGTTGATTTGGATCACGTGATCACTTAGATGACTAGAGAGATGTCTGTCTAAGTGGGAGTTCTTAAGTAATATGATTAATTGAACTTTAATTTATCATGAACTTAGTCCTGGTAGTATTTTGCAAATTATGTTGTAGATCAATAGCTCGCGTTGTTGCTTCCCTATGTTTTCATATGTGTTCCTAGAAAATTGTATTGAAAGATGTTAGTAGCAATATTGCGGATTGGATCCGTGATCTGAGGTTTATCCTCATTCTCGCGCAGAAGAATTATGTCCTTAATGCACCGCTAGGTGATGCAGACCTATTGCAGGAGCAGATGCGCACGTTATGAACGTTTGGCTAGCTCAATATGATGACTACTTGATAGTTTAGTGCACCATGCTTAACGGCTTAGAATCGGGACTTCAAAGACGTTTTGAACGTCATGGACCATATGAGATGTTCCAGGAATTGAAGTTAATATTTCAAGCAAATACCCGAGTTGAGAGATATGAAGTCTCCAACAAGTTCTATAGCTAAAAGATGGAGGAGAATCGCTCAACTAGTGAGCATGTGCTCAGATTGTCTGAGTACTTCAATCGCTTGAATCAAGTGGGAGTTAATCTTCCAGATAAGATAGTGATTGACAGAATTCTCTAGTCACCATCACTAAAGTTACTAGAACTTCGTGATGAACTATAGTATGCAAGGGATGACGAAAACGATTCCCGAGCTCTTCGTGATGTTGAAATCAACGAAGGTAGAAATCAAGAAAGAGCATCAAGTGTTGATGATGGACAAGACCACTAGTCTCAAGGAAAAGGGCAAAGGGAAGAAGGGGAACTTCAAGAAGAACGGCAAGCAAGTTGCTACTCGAGTGAAGAAGCCCAAGTCTGGACCTAAGCCTGAGACTAAGTGCTTTTGCTGCAATGGAACTGGTCACTGGAAGCGGAACTACCCCAAGTATTTGGCGGATAAGAAGGATGGCAAAGTGAACAAAGGTATATTTGATATACAAATTATTGATGTGTATTTTACTAGTGTTCGTAGTAACCCTCGGTATTTGATACTGGTTCAGTTGCTAAGAGTAGTAACTCGAAACAGGAGTTGCAGAATAAACAGAGACTAGTTGAAGGGAAGTGACGATGAGTGTTGGAAGTAGTTCCAAGATTGATATGATCATCATCGCACACTCCCTATAATTTCGGGATTAGTGTGGAACCTAAATAAGTGTTATTTGGTGTTGAGCATAAATATGATTTGATCATGTTCATTGCAATACGGTTATTCATTTAAGTAAGAGAATAAATTGTTGTTCTGTTTACATGAATAAAACCTTATATGGTTACACACCCAATGAAAATGGTTCATTGGATCTCGATCATAGTGATACACATATTCATAATATTGAAACCAAAAGATGCAAAGTTAATAATGATAGTGCAACTTATTTGTGGCACCGCCGTTTAGGTCATATTGGTGTAAAGCGCATGAAGAAAACTCCATGCTCGATGGACTTTTGGAATCACTTGATTATGAATCATTTGATGCTTGCGAACCGTGCCTTTTGGGCAAGATGACTGAAACTCCATTGTTCGGAACAATGGAACGAGCAACAAACCTATTGGAAATAATACATACCGATGTATACGATCCAATGAGTGTTGATGCTCGTGGCAAGTATCATTATTTTCTAACCTTCACATGATGATTTGAGCAGATATGGGTATATCTACTTGATGAAACATAAGTCTGAAATAGTTGAAAGGTTCAAAGAATTTCAGAGTGAAGTGGAAAATCATCGTAACAAGAAAATAAAGTTTCTGCGATCTGATCGTGGAGATGAATATTTGAGTTACGAGTTTGGTCTTCAATTAAAACAAAGTGGAATAGTTTCACAGCTCACGCCACATGGAACACCACAACATAATGGTGTGTCCGAACGTCGTAACCGCACTTTATTGGATATGGTGCGATCTATGATGTATCTTACCGATTTACCACTATCGCTTTGGGGTTATGCATTAGAGACAGCTGCATTCACATAGGGCACCATCTAAATCCCGAGGCGACACCGTATGAACTATGGTTTAACAAGAAACCTAAGTGTCGTTTCTTAAAGTTTGGAGTTGTGATGCTTATGTGAAAAAGGTTTCACCCGATAAGCTCGAACCCAAATCGAGAAGTGCGTCTTCATAGAATACCCAAAGGCAACTATTGGGTACACCTTCTATCACAGATCCAAAGGCAAGTTTTTCGTTGTTAAGATAGATCCTTTCTAGAGAAGAAGTTTCTCTCGAAAGAAGTGAGTGGGAGGAAAGTAGAACTTGATGAGGTAATTGTACCTCCTCCCTTATTGGAAAGTAGTTCATCACGAAATCAGTTCCAGTGATTTCTACACCAATTAGTGAAGAAGTTAATGATGATGATCATGAAACTTCAGATCAAGTTACTACCAAACATCGAGGTCTTCGGAGTAAGATCCGCACTGAGTGGTACGATAATCCTATTCTAGAAGTCATGTTACTAGACCATGATGAATCTACGAACTATGAGGAAGCGATGATGAGCCCAGATTCGCGAAATGGTTTGAGACCATGAAATCTGAGATGGGATCCATATATGAGAACAAAGTGTGGACTTTGATGGAGTTGCTCGATGATCGGCAAGCCATATTATATAAATGGATCTTCAAGAGGAAGACAGATGCTGATAGTAGTATTACTATCTACAAAGCTCGACTTGTCGAGAAAGGTTTTCGACAAGTTCAAGGTGTTGACTACAAATGAGATTTTCTCAATCAGTAGCGATTCTTAAGTCTGTCCGAATCATGTTAGCAATTGCCACATTTTATGAAATCTGGCAAATGGATGTCAAAAATACATTCTTTAATGGATTTATTAAAGAAGAGTTGTATATGATGCAACCAGAAGGTTTTGTCAATCCTAAAGGAGCTAACAAAATGTGCAAGCTCCAGTGATCCATCTATGGACTGGTGCAAGCATCTCGGAGTTGGAATATACGCTTTGATAAGTTGATCAAAGTATATAGTTTTATCTGAGACTTGCGGTGAAGCCAGATTTACAAGAAAGTGAGTGGGAGCACTACAACATTTCGATAAGTATATGTGATTGACATATTGTTGATCGGAAATGATGTAGAATTATTATGCAAAGCATAAAGGAGTATTTGAAAGGAGTTTTTAAAGAAAGACCTCGGTGAAGCTGCTTACATATTGAGCATCAAGATCTATAGAGATAGATCAAGACGCTTGATAAGTGTTTCAATAAATACATACCTTGACAAGATTTTGAAGTAGTTCAAAATGGAACAGTCAAAGAAAGAGTTCTTGCTGTGTTACAAGGTGTGAGATTGAGTAAGACTCAAAACCCGACCACGGCAGAAGATAGAAAGAGAATGAAAGTCATTCCCTATGCATCAGCCATAGGTTCTATAAAGTATGCCATGCTGTGTACCAGATCTATTGTATACCCTGCACTGAGTTTGGCAAGGGAGTACAATAATGATCTAAGAGTAGATCGATGGACAGCGGTCAAATTATCCTTAGTAGAATAAGGATATGTTTCTCGATTATGGACGTGACAAAAGTTCGTCGTAAAGGGTTACGCCGATACAAGTTTTGGCACCGATCTAGATGACTCTAAATCTCGGTCTAGATACATATTGAAAGTGGGAGCAATTAGCTATAGTAGCTCCGCAGAACATTGTTGACATATAGATTTGCAAAATACATACGGATCTGAATGTGGCGGACCCGCTGACTAAACTTCTCTCACAAAGCAAAACATGATCACACCTTAGTACTCTTTGGGTGTTAATCACATAGCGATGTGAACTAGATTACTGAATCTAGTAAACCCTTTGGGTCTTGGTCACATGGCGATGTGAATTATGGGTGTTAATCACATGATGATGTGAACTATCGATGTTAATCACATGGTGATGTGATCTAGATTATTGACTCTAGTGCAAGTGGGAGATCAAGGAAATATGCCCTAGAGGCAATAATAAAGTTATTATTTATTTCCTTATATCATGATAAATGTTTATTATTCATGCTAGAATTGTATTAACCGGAAACATAATACATGTGTGAATATATAGACAAACAAGATGTCACTAGTATGCCTCTACTTGACTAGCTTGTTAATCAAAGATGGTTATGTTTCCTAACCATGAACAAGGAGTTGTTATTTGATTAACAAGGTCACATCATTAGTTGAATGATCTGATTGACATGACCCATTCCGTTAGCTTAACAGCTTGATCGCTTAGTATGTTAATGCTTTCTTCATGACCCATACATGTTCCTATAACTATGAGATTATGCAACTCCCGTTTACGGAGGAACACTTTGGTACTACCAAACGTCACAACGAATCGGGTGATTATAAAGGAGTACTACAGTGTCTCCAAAGGCAGATGTTGGGTTGGCGATTTCGAGATTAGGATTTGTCACTCCGAATGTCGGAGAGGTATCTCTGGCCCTCTCGGTAATGCACATCACTTAAGCCTTGCAAGCATTACAACTAATGAGTTGGTTGTGAGATGATGTATTACGGAACGAGTAAAGAGACTTACCGGTAACGAGATTGAACTAGGTATTGGATACCGACGATCGAATCTCGGGTAAGTAACATACCGATGACAAAGGGAACAACGTATGTCGTTATGCGGTTTGACCGATAAAGATCTTCGTAGAATATGTAGGAACCAATATGGGCATCCAGGTTCCGCTATTGGTTATTGACCGAGAATGGTTCTAGGTCATGTCTACATAGTTCTCGAACCGTAGGGTCCGCACGCTTAAGGTTTCAATGACGGTTATTATGAGTTTATGTATTTTGATGTACCGAAGGAGTTCGGAGTCCCGGATGTGATCACGGACATGACGAGGAGTCTCGAAATGGTCGAGACATAAAGATTGATATATTGGATGGTTATATTCGGACACCGGAAAGGTTCCGGAAGTTTCCGGAGAAAACCGGAGTGCCGGAGGGGTTACCGAACCCCCCGGGGAAGTTATGGGCCTTATTGGGCCAAGAGGGGAGAGAGAGGGCTGCACCAAGAGGTGGTGCGCCCTCCATGGGGAGTCCGACTGACTAGGAGGGGGCGCAGCCCCTTCCCTCTCCTCTCCCTCTCTTTCCTTCCCCTTCCCTCTTCCTAGTAGGACTAGGAAAGGGAGTCCTACTCCTACTAGGAGGAGGACTCCCTCCCTTGGTGCGCCCAAGGCTGGCCGGCCCTCCCTTGCTCCTTTATATACGGGGCAGGGGGCACCCTAGAACACACAAGTTGATCTACGGATCGTTCCTTAGCTGTGTGCGGTGCCCCCTCCACCATATTCCACCTCGGTCATATTGTAGCGGTGCTTAGGCGAAGCCTCGCGACGGTAGAACATCAAGATCGCCACCACGCCGTCAGGTCGACGGAACTCCTTCCCCGACGCTTTGCTGGATCGGAGCTCGGGATCGCCATCGAGCTGAACGTGTGCCAAGAACTCGGAGGTGCCGGAGTAACGGTGCTTGGATCGGTCGGATCGTGAAGACGACGACTACATCAACGCGTTAATATAACGCTTCGCTTTCGGTCTCACGAGGGTACGTGGACGGACACTCTCCCCTCTCGTTGCTATGCCATCACCATGGTCTTGCGTGATCGTAGGAAATTTTTTGAAATTACTACGTTCCCCAACAGACTTCTCATGTTTGCGTTATGTCACTTCGCAATCTCTTTTCAAGAAGAATAAGTGATATGCAATCCATTGCTTGTCATCAATTTAATTGATGAAGGATAAGCATACAATAAATATTATTCTTATTTCATCCAAGTGATTAATCCCTTTCTTCGGAGTTTGTTCTTGAGGAATAAATTCTAGTTCCAAGTCTTTCCATCTTTTCTTTTCTGGAGTTCTATTTTTCCTCGGCCATTTCGTCGGAACCTCCATCTAAATCAACGCAAGGCTTTAGTCTTACTCTTTCATCCTTCATTCTATCTCACCATCCTTTTTGTTACCGGAGTTCTTCACGGTGGTTCTTCATGATTTAATTCTTTCTTCAAGAGTTTCATCAATATTTTGGTGGAATTCAAATATCTTTTCTTCTTGCATCTCTAAGTGTAATTAATTCTCCGTATTCTTTAGAATTGGCGTTTTGCATTTCTTTGTTCTTCTCAGATATTCAAATCCATTCAATCCTTCCTTCTAAGTTCTTTTCAATTTTTCCAATTCTTCCGGAGGCAATGCATTGTTCATCTCGTCAAGTGTCATTCCATCTTCTGAAGTTCATGTTCTAATCCTTCCATGTTCAGCCGGAGTGCTGCCTAAATTCTTTCAGTCTTATTCGTTTCTTTTCTCATTCTAACCACTCCGGTTAGAACGAGTGGTTCAATAGTCTATTTGATTCCGTGAGCTTTCGATTCTCGTCATTCTCGTCGTTCCTCCTTTTTGCTCGAGTGCTCTCGATTCTTTGCTTCTTCTCTTCAGTTCTTGTTTCACCTCATCCCTTTTCCCTTCCGTCTCGGTCCTAAGATCTCGGACGAGATCTCTTGTTAGTGGAGGAGTGTTGTAACGCCCGGATTCGATCGCGCCAGTGTACGCCGCTTATTCGACGCCTTTGCCATGTCATGTGCTTGCGTGTCTCTCTTTGCCATGTCATCATCTGCATTTCATATCATGTCATCATGTGCATTTCATTTTGCATACGTGTTCGTCTCATGCATCCGAGCATTTTGCCCGTTGTCCGTTTTGCAATCCGGCACTCCTATGTCTCCCGGCGCCCCCTTTTACCTCTTTTCATGTGCGGGTATTAAACTTTCTCGGAATGGCCCGAGGTTTGTCAAGCGGCCTTGGTATAGCACCGGTAGACCATCTGTCAAGTTTCGTGCCATTTGGAGGTCGTTTGATACTCCAACGGTTAACCGGGTAGCCGCAAAGCCCTCTTTTGTTGCAGCCCAACTCCCCTTCCAAAGTGGCCCAAAACCCACCAAACTCCCCTCCATGCTCTCGGTCGTTCGATCACGATCGCGTGGCCGAAAACCGCACCTCATTTGGACTCTCCTAGCTCCCTCTACCTATAAATAAGCCTCCCCCTTCGAAATCCCGGGTCTTCTTCCTCCCGAAACCCTAATTTCCCCTCCGCGCCGCCGGACATGTCCGGTCCGGCCGGATTTAAACCCAGGCCGCCTCGGCCAACCTGCCTTGCCACGTGGCCTCCGGCCCTCCTGCCGCCGCCAGAGTTCATGGAGCCCATTGCGGGGCTCACATGAGCTCAGGCACATGCCGGCCCCGGCCACAGGCGTGCCCGTCGCCCGACCCAGCGCGCCTCGGCGACCTCGCCCATGCCGCCACCCAAGGCGCCGCGCCAGCCTCTTCGACCGGTGCCTCGCCTCCGCGCGCGCGCCGCCCGGCGCGCCTCCTCGCCGGCCGATCGCGCTTGCTCCCTGCGCCCATGGCGCCACGGCCTGGGCCCTCCTCCGGCCGGCCCTGCCTCACGCCGGGCGAGCTCGCCAGGTCTCGCGCCCGAGCCGGGCGAGCTCGCCCGGTCGCCTGCCCTCTCCGGCGAACTCGGGCCCGGCGCAGCCCGATCCAGATTTGGATCCGGTCAAACGAGGTTGACCCCGAAATCTCTCCAAGTCCCCGAAATTGTTGCATTATGTTGCATACTTTGACCTGTTGTAACTCTGCATCCATAGGTCCGTTTTGTGCGTATAATATGTCAAATTGTTCGTCTCGATGAGTAGATCATTTCATCTCATTGCATCATTTTCATTTGAAGTCAACTTGATGCCCGAAATGCTGTTATAAGAGTGCTATGTGATGTTAGTTTCTGATTTTTATCAGAACATGAACTTTTGTCATTTTTGCCATGATTGATGTGTGCATCCTATGAACTTGAGTCCTACATGTGTTTTGTAATATGCCATGCCATCTTTACAGGGGTGTATTCCATGTATTTTTGTGATCAATGTGGTGACTAGCACAAGCATGCAAACTAGGCTTCATGATGTTGCTGTTTTCAGCCCTGTTCTGGTGATATTTTTATGCCATGTTAACTTGATGCTACAGAGAGTTCCATGCATATTTTGAGATACTTCAGTAAGGATGTTTGTTATACATGTCTTGCCCTATCCATCCATGCCCTTGTTTGCAATTATGGAGTGCCATAGCTTGATTCAATCGAGCTCTACTTTTGCTATAAAATGTTTCCTGGCAGATTGTTTGCATGTTATTCAATTTTGCCAAGGTTGTTGTAGTTGATCCGTGTATGCTATGTTGTTGTTCTTGCCATGTATGTCTTATATGCCATGTCTTCTTGACGTATGTATGCTTAGTTTATCATGAAAGGCTCTGTAGTGAGTGCTTTGAGCTCTTAAACATGCCTACTTGTTATCTGTTTTTGACATGCCCTGTTGCTAAATCTGTTAACGAAACTTGCTATATTGACATGGGTGATATTGTATTTTATGATCCTTTTTGGCTTATGGTCAGTAAGGGACTTTTGTTCTATGCTTTGATGTGTTGTTCTTGGTTGCATCATCTCTTGCCATGAGTAGCCCCATCTAGTTTTGTCATGCATCATGCTTGTTGTGCATCTTGTCATGTTCATGTGTGGTGTGTTTACCTATGTTGTGTGCTTCTTCTTGTTAGTTCCTGTTTCGTTGCGATCGTGAGGATTCGTTCGTCTACGCTTGGTTCGCTTCATCCGTTCGTCTTCTTCATGGACTCGTTCTTCTTCCTTGCGGGATTTCAAGCAAGATGACCGCTTCTACGGATCTCATTACTATCATTGCTATGCTAGTTGCTTCGTTCTATCGCTATGCTGCGCTACCTATTACCTGCTTATCAAGCCATCCCAAATTGCCATGTCAGCCTCTAACCTTTTGCACCTTCCTATGCAAACCGTTGTTTGGCTATGTTACCGCTTTGCTCAGCCCCTCTTATAGCGTTGTTAGTTGCGGTGAAGATGAAGTTTGTTCCTTGTTGAACATGGAGATGTTGTTCCTTGTTGGAACATGTTTACTTGTTGGGATATCACAATATATCTTATTTAATTAATGCATCTATATACTTGGTAAAGGGTGGAAGGCTCGGCCTTATGCCTGGTGTTTTGTTCCACTCTTGCCGCCCTAGTTTCCGTCATATCGGTATTATGTTCCCGGATTTTGCGTCCCTAACGCGGTCGGGTGATTTATGGGACCCCTTGACAGTTCCTTTGAATAAGACTCCTCCAAAGAAGGCCCAACATTGGTTTTACCATTTGCCTCACCTATGCCCTTTTTCCCTTGGGTTTCGGAGCCCGAGGGTCATCTTTATTTTAGCCCCCCGGCCGGTGCTCCTTCGAGTGTTGGTCCAAACCGAAGCAGATCATGGGCCACCACGGGCAACTCGAGGGCTGGTTTTACTCAGAGGCTGACTTATCCGGTGTGCCTCGAGACCGAGGTATGTGCGACTCCTATCGATTTGTCGGCACATCCGGCGGCTTTGCTGGACTTGTTTTATTGCTGTCGAAATGTCCTGTGAGCCGGGATTCCGAGACGATCGGGCCTTCCGGGAGAAGGAATATCCTTCGTTGATCGCGAGAGCTTATCATGGGCTTGTTGGGACACCCTGCAGGGTTTGAACTTTCGAGAGCCGTGCCCGCGGTTATGTGGCAGATGGGAATTTGTTAATGTCCGTTGTAGAAAACCGAAGTTGATCTTAATTAAAATACACCAACCTTGTGTGTAACCGTGAGTGTCTCTTTTCGGGGTTGATCTAGAGGAGAACATGGTTTCGGGTTATGTCCGACGTAAGTAGGAGCTCGGGATCACTTCTTGATCATTACTAGTTGACGATCGCCTTTGTTTCTCTTCTCGCCTCATTTGCGTTTGTTAGCCACCATATATGCTTAGCCGCTGCTGCAACCTCACCACTTTACCCCTTCCTTTCCCTTTAAGCTTTGCTAGTCTTGATACCCATGGTAATGGGATTGTTGAGTCCTCGTGGCTCACAGATTACTACACCACCATTGCAGTGTACAGGTTTTGGATGATCATGACGTGAGAGCGATGTTTGCTTGTATTGGAGTTCTTCTTACGCTTCTTCTTCGATCGGGGATAGGTTCCAGTCGGCAGCCTGGGCTAGCAGTGGTGGATGTCGTTTGAGCTTCTGTTTATGTTTCACCCGTAGTCGGATGTTTATCTTGTATATGATGTTGATGTATTCTTGTGGCATTTATGCCTTTTGTATGTATCCCCACTATTATGTAATGTTGATGTAATGATATCCACCTTGCAAAAGCGTTTCAATATGCGGGTCTATCCTTGGTGGGACCGTCGAGTTCCTTTTGGATAGGGTCGCATATTGGGCGTGACAATCACCAGGAGGCTTGTGAACCTCATCTGCACTAAGGCAAGCCACAGCAACATTTTCATGGTGTCATTTCAATATTTGTGATTCTCTTACTTGACAAAATGATTGATCCATGCATTTAAATAATTGTTGTGTTATTTGTATTCTTTTAAATATTTGTTAAGTTATGATGCTTGATTTACAGAATGATTAAAACTAGCTTAGTGGATAAAACAAGTTAAGATTTATTTGTGGTGATGTTAGAAATAATTTTGTTATGCACATTATTTAAAGTTTTGTTCTTGAATAAATAAATGGATAAAAAAATTTGCTAGAAAATATTCTGTTAAATACTTGTTAGATCATTTTACTTGACTTACGAAATGTTTGAACCCAACTTTGTTAAAGAAATTAAGAATTGTTGATAGTAAAGTTTTGTTAAGCATATGAGAAATTTATCGGAGTTACGTTCTTGCGTAATAAATTAATAAAACTTGTTGCATAACATTTTGGTTAAGTTGTGAGTCATTCTGAGCGAGTAGAGTAATATGAGTTGTTGACGTTTATGCTTGGTGTGTATATGGATGACATCGGTCATTTTTATCATTATATGATGCATGTGTCGTTTTGCATTTCATGGCATGCTATGACACCGGTCATGTTTAGTTTAAAGTTGAACCTGAATATAAATCAACTTGAACATACCGTTGACTGGGTCATGGTGCCGCTGAATCGAGTTTCTTTCCAGTGCAACCACATTTGCCTTTGTGGGAAGGCCTTGATTCGGTCCATTGACACGGCCTCTGGTCGGTGCCTCCAACTAGGGAAGGTTATGTCGTGCTTGCCCTGGCCCGGTAAGCAGGCATAATCTTGTGTGCTCGTTGAGGAGATTATGGTACCGAGTCCCCGAGTGGGAGTGTTTTGACCACGACGGTGGTCGGGGTGTCTTTGGTAGACACGGGGCCACCCAGGACCAGCCCGTTGGGGATTTGGGTCGGAGTGGCCGGGAGAGTGTTGTGGCAATGGAAGGGTTTTGTCGGGATGCCGTTGGTCCACCCGAATGGGAGTGCGAGGCCATGGGTTCTGTGGCGTGGGTACAGTGTGCTACCTCTGCAGAGTGTGTAATCTATCGATAGCCGAGTCCACGGTCACGGACACCTCGTAGTAGGTCCCACCATGAGTCAACGTCTAATAAAAATTGCACACTAAGCTATGAACTTTGCATTGTTGATGGATGGCAGAAAGGCCATCAAGGCATTTGGGACCAAATGATGGTCGTGGTTGTGATCGCCGTAAGGATCACGAGTTGTTCTTGAGAAAGACCACTTTGGTGGTGTGTTTGTGATCCAGAGGTGATCACAGTTGGTAAGCTGTCCTGAGGGACGTTCGAGCATGATCACAGCATGTTGACATATAGTGTTGCATTATTAATAATTGGTTAAATATCATGATATTGTTTGCCATTATGATTATGCCTGTTGTGAGCTTGCAAGTACATTCAATGTACTGACCTGGCGTGTCATGCCAGATTTAAGGAAAGTATCATTGGAGAGGAGCGCTGTTCGAGTCTAGATTGTGTCCACATCGGTGTCCCTGTGATATGGAGCTTCCGCCATGATGTTATTCCGCTGCCACGTAGTTGTTCGGATCGAGGCCCCTTTATGTACACTAAATAATGTACATATTGTTCAGCCGCACCAAGTGTGCTGCTTGGCCTCGACAGCTGTTGTAATGTAAACTCTATTCCGCTAGCATCAATAAAGCGCTTGTGTTTCTGTACCAAGATGTTGTGTGTTGCCAGAAGACATGGTCTCTGGGCTGGCAATGCATGGTAAACCGGTCGCTCTGAGCTGAAGGTTTGACAGTTTTAGTGGTACACACTATCCAAAAAGGAACAGGTGCAGCACGATGCGGTGCAAAGATAGGCCGTGTGATCTTAGTGTGATACATGTTTAAAATACGGTTAAAGAACCTAAAACCAGGGCGGAAAGGCCTAACCTCATATGCAGAGCGGAGCAGCGTCCGAGTCGCCTCTGGCGAACTTGCCAGCACGCCGGGCACCGCAGGCGGCGCGTCATCCGACCCACATGGTGGGTCATGGGACGCAGCAGAGCATAGTTGATGTAGCAAGGCAGACAGGGGGGAGGTCGACGTGGGTGGCGGTGAAGGAGCAGCGATGATCGAGGCGTAGAAGAACGGTGTGCAAAGGGGAGAGCAGGCGGTGATCCATTGGTGCGCCTCGGTAGAGGCGACGCAGAATGAATACGCGGAGGGCGATATTTGATGGACGGCGAAAGTTTTAGCCCTGCCCCCAAACCTTGTTTGCAGTAGGGCAGCAACGAGAAAATGATCTAGGGGGAGCCGACAGTTGTGGAAGAATATGAGGGTGGATCATGGCGTGGAGTGTTGTTGTCTGGGTGGTGAGACCATTGACCGTTTTGCCTGCAATAGAGTGGACTGGAAGGCAAGGTCGCTGGAGTCATCGAGTTGAAGAGTTTTGCGGATGAAGCTGAAAGCGATCGCCGATGTCGATCGTCTGCACGACGGGTCGAGGAGAAGATGGCGGCGGTGATGGCTGAGGTTGTGGGGGTGGAGGCAGGAGGTCCGGGGCGAGGGGCGCCGGTGCATCTCTGACAACAGCAACGACGGAGTAGGTGCTGAAGGAGATATGGATGCGCGGGGAGACAGTTTCAGCCTTCCAAAGGATGGCCAAGGCAACTGGGACAGAGGAGACGGTGAAGCGGAATTCCGATGAGGAAAGCTGGAGAGGCATGAACATGTCAGACCCCCCCCAAGCATCCCTGAAGGAAGCAGGCTAGCATGAGGCAGTCGATGTCCATGATGGCGAACTCGATCTTGGTGGTGAGATGGATCCCTGAATACTTATGGCGGAAGGGGGTAATGGGATGGAGAATGGCTGACCAGCATTGATCTTCGGAGTCAGCACCCATGGCGTTTCGAACCCCGAGGGCGGCGCGAACGGCATCCTGGACCGGCGAGTCATCGAGGCGTTCGCCCGGCGGGATCGGAGGTGAGCAGAACGTGGCTAATGGGAGAAGAACGTCGGCCAGGATGGTGGTTGGCCGGCGGGGAGGGAGGGGTGGTGGAGTGGGGGCAGGAGGGGGAGCGGGAGCGGGAGGAGGAGAAGCCATCCAGCATCAATGGTGAACCATAGCTTGACTTCCTTCTTGACATTGGCGAGGAGGTCATTCCTCTCGTTTTAAATGGTCCAGGTAAAGGGCATGTTGAGTGAGTCCATCACTTTTCTATTGGGGACTGATTTGCTAGAAAGGCCCATCCATGATCTTTGATGGATCTCGAGAGGTACCATGAGGAAGTATCAACATTCACAAGTTGGAGATTGTCTATGAAAAAAACATTTGCTATAATACAAAACAACAGCAACTGGGAGCCAACAAAGTGCAGTACTAGTATTAGGGCATCTCCAACACTGACCCGCGAACCGGACACCGCATTCGTCCACGGACACTGATACAGAAGCCAGCCATCAAACATGACGACATTCATCAAAGTTTGGATAAAAAATAGCACAAATCATCCATAAATAACATGCAAATGAGTCTAGTACAACAACAGTTCAAATTCAACAACACCAATCGGATGTTCAACAAGTTTTTCATGAACGGATCATGTCGTCCCACACATACTACCCTTGAGCATCGTCCTGTATGTGCGTAAATGGTCTGCCCTCTAACCTATGGTACATCACGACAACGCGTCCATGCTACAACTGAGTAGAGCAACATTGGGTGAATGAATGAATCAATCACCAAGTTGAGCAAGAAGAAGCAAAACCTACGATCTCCATGGTTGCCGCATGCAATGATCACATTGCCTCCAACTGATCAATTGCTTTACAAAACTTGACGACGGTGGTCTGGATGGTGTACCATCGATACGCTAACGACTTCATATTTGCGTTCATGGATGATGTGCATGTTGTAGGGCGCAATGTGCTTTCGCGTGTGAAACGAATCATTCACAGTAAAAGGCTGTAGAACTAAAATGGTTCCTCCACCCCCGCATCGCCTCTGCTCTGGCGACACGGGGGAACCCCCACGGCTGTAGAACTAAACTTATCTCACAAGCAAAACATGATCACACCTTAGTACTCTTTGGGTGTTAATCACATGGCGATGTGAACTAGATTACTGACTCTAGTAAACACTTTGAGTGTTGGCCACATGGCGATGTGAACTATGGATATTAATCACATGGTGACGTGAACTATTGGTGTTAAATCACATGGCGATGTGAACTAGATTATTGACTCTAGTGCAAGTGGGAGACTGAAGGAAATATGCCCTAGAGGCAATAATAAAGTTGTTATTTATATTTCTTTATATCGTGATAAATGTTTATTATTCATGCTAGAATTGTATTAACCGGAAACTTAGTACATGTGTGAATACATAGACAAACAGAGTGTCACTAGTATGCCTCTACTTGACTAGCTCGTTGAACCAAAGATGGTTAAGTTTCCTAGCCATAGACATGAGTTGTCATTTGATTAACGGGATCACATCATTAGAGAATGATGTGATTGACTTGACCCATTCCGTTAGCTTAGCACTTGATCGTTTAGTATGTTGCTATTGCTTTCTTCATGACTTATACATGTTCCTATGACTATGAGGTTATGCAACTCTCGAATACCGGAGGAACACCTTGTGTGCAATCAAACGTCACAACGTAACTGGGTGATTATAAAGATGCTCTACAGGTGTCTCCGATGGTGTTTGTTGGGTTGGCATAGATCGAGATTAGGATTTGTCACTCCAAGTATCAGAGAGGTATCTCTGGGCCCTCTCGGTAATGCACATCACTATAAGCCTTGCAAGCAATGTAACTAATGAGTTTGTTGCGGGATGATGCATTACGGAACGAGTAAAGAGACTTGCCGGTAACGAGATTGAACTAGGTATTGAGATACCAACGATCGAATCTCGGGCAAGTAACATACCGATGATAAAGGGAACTACGTATGTTCTTATGCGGTCTGACCGATAAAGATCTTCGTAGAATATGTGGGAGCCAATATGAACATCCAGGTTCCGCTGTTGGTTATTGACCGGAGACGTGTCTCGGTCATGTCTACATAGTTCTCGAACCCGTAGGGTCTGCACGCTTAACGTTCGGTGATGATCGGTATTATGAGTTTATGTGTTTTGATGTACCGAAGGTTGTTTGGAGTCTCAGATGAGATCACGGACATGACGAGGAGTCTCGAAATGGTCGAGACATAAAGATCGATATATTGGAAGGCTATATTCGGACATCGGAAAGGTTCCGAGTGGTTCGGGCATTTTTCCGGAGTACCGGGAGGTTACCGAAACCCCCCGGGAGAAGTTATGGGCCTTATGGGCCATAAGAAGGAAGCACACCAGCCCACAAGGGGCTGGTGCGCCCCCTTGGGTAGGAGGCCGAATTGGAATAGGTTTGGGGGGTGGCGGCCCCCTTTCCTTCTCTCCTACTCCTCCTTCCTTCCTCTCCTACTCCAACTAGGGAAGGGGGGGGGGATCCTACTCCCGGTGGGAGTAGGACTCCCCTAGGGCGCGCCATAGAGAGGGCCGGCCCCTCCCCTCCTCCACTTCTTTATATACGGGGGAGGGGGGCACCCCGTAGACACACAAGTTGATCAGTTGATCTTTTAGCCGTGTGCGGTGCCCCCCTCCACCATAATCCACCTCGGTCATATCGTAGAAGTGCTTAGGCGAAGCCCTGCGTCGGTAGCATCATCATCACCGTCATCACGCCGTCGTGCTGACGGAACTCTCCCTTGAACCCCTGCTGGATCATGAGTTCATGAGACGTCACCGAGCTGAACATGTGCTGAACTTGGAGGTGCCATGTGTTCGGTACTTGGATCGGTCGGATCATGAAGATGTACGACTACATCAACCACCTTGTCATAACGCTTCCGCTTACAGTCTATGAGTGTACGTAGACAACACTCTCCCCCTCGTTGCTTTGCATCACCATGATCTTGCGTGTGCGTAGGAATTTTTTAGAAATTACTACGTTCCCAACAGTGGCATCCGAGCCAGGTTTATGCATAAATGTTATATGCACGAGTAGAACACAATTGAGTTGTGGTCGATAATAGTCATACTGCTTACCAGCATGGCATACTTTGATTCGGCGGTATTGTTGGATGAAGCGGCCCGGACCGACATTACGCGTACGCTTACGCGAGACTGGTTCTACCGATGTGCTTCGCACATAGGTGGCTGGCGGGTGTCAGTTTCTCCAACTTTAGTTGAATCGAGTGTGGCTACGCCCGGTCTTTGTTGAAGGTTAAAACAGCACATACTTGACGAAAAATCGTTGTGGTTTTGATGCGTAGGTAAGAACGGTTCTTGCTCAGCCCGTAGCAGCCACATAAAACTTGCAACAACAAAGTAGAGGACGTCTAACTTGTTTTTGCAGGGCATGTTGTGATGTGATATGGTCAAGACATGATGCTAAATTTTATTGTATGAGATGATCATGTTTTGTAACCGAGTTATCGGCAACTGGTAGGAGCCATATGGTTGTCACTTTATTGTATGAAATGCAATCGCCATGTAATTGCTTTACTTTATCACTAAGCGGTAGCGATAGTCGTAGAAGCAATAGTTGACGAGACGACAACGATGCTACGATGGAGATCAAGGTGTCACACCGGTGACGATGGTGATCATGACGGTGCTTTGGAGATGGAGATCAAAGGCACAAGATGATGATGGCCATAACATATCACTTATATTGATTGCATGTGATGTTTATATTTTATGCATCTTATTTTGCTTAGATCGACGGTAGCATTATAAGATGATCTCTCACTAAATTTCAAAGTATAAGTGTTCTCCCTGAGTATGCACCGTTGCAAAAGTTCGTCGTGCCGAGACACCACGTGATGATTGGGTGTGATAAGCTCTACGTTCACATACAACAGGTGCAAGCCATTTTTTGCACACGCAGAATACTCGGGTTAAACTTGATGAACCTAGCATATGCAGATATGGCCTCGGAACACTAAGACCGAAAGGTCGAGCGTGAATCATATAGTAGATATGATCAACATAGTGATGTTCACCATTGAAAACTACTCCATCTCACGTCATGATCGGACATGGTTTAGTTGATATGGATCATGTGATCACTTAGATGATTAGAGGGATGTCTATCTAAGTGGGAGTTCTTAAGTAATTTCATTAATTGAACTTTAATTTATCATGAACTTAGTACTTGATAGTATTTTGCATGTCTATGTTGTTGTAGATAGATGACCAGTGCTGTTGTTCCGTTGAATTTTAATGCGTTCCTTGAGAAAGCAAAGTTGAAAGATGATGGTAGCAATTACACGGGCTGGGTCCATAACTTGAGGATTATTCTCATTGCTGCACAGAAGAATTACGTCCTGGAAGTACCGCTAGGTGCCAAACCCGCTGCAGGAGCAACGCCAGATGTTATGAATGCCTGGTAGAGCAAAGCTGATGACTACTCGATAGTTCAGTGTGCCATGCTTTACGGCTTAGAACCGGGACTTCAACGACGTTTTGAACGTCAAGGAGCATATGAGATGTTCCAGGAGTTGAAGTTAATATTTCAAGCAAATGCTTGGAGTGAGAGATATGAAGTCTCCAATAAGTTCTACAGCGGCAAGATGGAGGAGAATAGTTCTGTCAGTGAGCATATACTCAAAATTTCTGGGTATAACAATCACTTGATTCAACTGGGAGTTAATCTTCCGGATGATAGTGTCATTGACAGAATTCTTCAATTACTGCCACCAAGCTACAAGAGCTTCGTGATGAACTATAATATGCAAGGGATGGATAAGACAATTCCCGAGCTCTTCGTGATGCTAAAGGCTACGGAGATAGAAATCAAGAAGGAGCATCAAGTGTTGATGGTCAACAAGACCACCAGTTTCAAGAAGAAGGGTAAAGGGAAGAAGGGGAACTTCAAGAAGAAGGGCAAGCAAGTTGCTGCTCAAGTGAAGAAGCCCAAGTCTGGACATAAGCTTGAGACTGAGTGCTTCTACTACAAAGGGACTGGTCAGTGGAAGCGGAACTGCCCCAAGTATTTGGCGGATAAGAAGGATGGCAAAGTGAACAAAGGTATATTGGATATACATGTTATTGATGTGTACTTTACTAGTGTTTATATCAACCCCTCGACATTTGATACTGGTTTAGTTGCTAAGAGTAGTAACTCGAAACGGGAGTTGCAGAATGAACAGAAACTTGTTATGGGCGAGGTGACGATGTGTGTTGGAAGTAGTTCCAAGATTGATATGATCATCATTGCACACTCCCTATACTTTCAGGATTAGTGTTGAACATAAATAAGCGTTATTTAGTGTTTGCGTTGAGCATGAATATGATTTGATCACGTTTATTGCAATACAGTTATTCATTTAAGTTAGAGAATAATTGTTGTTCTCTTTACATGAATAAAACCTTCTATGGTCATACACCCAATGAAAATGGTTTGTTGGATCTCGATCGTAGTGATACACATGTTCATAATATTGAAGCCAAAAGATGCAAAGTTAATAATGATAGTGCAACTTATTTGTGGCACTGCCATTTAGGTCATATTGGTGTAAAGCGCATGAAGAAACTCCATGCTGATGGGATTTTGGAATCACTTGATTATGAATCACTTGATGCTTGCGGACCATGCCTTATGGGAAAGATGACTAAGACGCCGTTCTCCGGAACAATGGAGCGAGCAACTGACTTATTGGAAATAATACATACTGGTGTATGCGATCCGATGAGTGTTAAGGCTCGCGGTGGGTATCGTTATTTTCTGACCTTCACAGATGATTTGAGCAGATATGGGTATATCTACTTGATGAAACATAAGTCTGAAACATTTGAAAAGTTCATATAATTTCAGAGTGAAGTAGAAAATTATCGTAACAAGAAAATAAAGTTTCTACGATCTGATCGTGGAGGAGAATATTTGAGTTACGAGCTTGGTCTTCATTTGAAAGAATGCGGAATAGTTTCGCAACTCACGCCACCTGGAACACCACAACATAATGGTGTGTCCGAACATCGTAACCGTACTTTATTAGATATGGTGCAATCTATGATGTCTCTTACCGATTTACCACTATGGTTTTGGGGTTATATATTAGAGACAACTGGATTCACGTTAAATAGGGCACCATCTAAATTCGTTGAGACGACAACATATGAACTATGGTTTGGCAAGAAACCAAAGTTGTCGTTTCTTAAAGTTTGAGGTTGCGATGCTTATGTGAAAAAGTTTCATCCTAATAAGCTCAAGCCCATATCAGAGAAATGGTCTTCATAGGATACCCAAAGGAGACAGTTGGGTACACCTTCTATCACAGATCCGAAGGCAAGACATTCGTTGCTAAGAATGGATCCTTTCTATAGAAGGAGTTTATCTCGAAAGAAGTGAGTGGGAGGAAAGTAGAACTTGATGAGGTAACTATACCTGCTCCCTTATTGGAAAGTAGTTCATCACAGAAATCTGTTCCTGTGACTCCTACACCAATTAGTGAGGAAGCTAATGATCATGATCATGTAACTTCAGATCAAGTTACTAGCGAACCTCGTAGTTCAACCAGAGTGAGATCCGCACCAGAGCGGTACGGTAATCCTGTTCTGGAGGTCATGTTACTTGACCATGACGAACCTATGAACTATGGGGAAGCGATGATGAGCGCAGATTCCGTGAAATGGCTTGAGGCCAAAAAATCTGAGATAGGATCGATGTATGAGAACAATGTGTGGACTTTGGTTGACTTGCCCGATTATCGGCAAGCCATACATAATAAATGGATCTTCAAGAGGAAGACAGACGCTGATAGTAGTGTTACTATCTACAAAGCTAGACTTGTTGAAAAAGGTTTTGACAAAGTTAAAGGTGTTGACTACGATGAGATTTTCTCACTCGTAGCGATGCTTAAGTCTGTCCGAATCATGTTGGCAAATTACCACATTTTATGAAATCTGGCAAATGATGTCAAAACTACATTCCTTAATGAATTTCTTAAAGAAGAGTTGTATATGATGCAACCAGAAGGTTATGTCGATCCTAAAGGTGCTAACAAAATGTGCAAGCTCCAGCGATCCATCTATGGACTGGTCCAAGCATCTCGGAGTTGGAATATACACTTTGATGAGTTGATCAAAGCATATAGTTTTATACAGACTTGTGGTGAAGCCTGTATTTACAAGAAAGTGAGTGGGAGCACTACAGCCTTTCTGATAAGTATATGTGAGTGACATATTGTTGATCGGAAATGATGTAGAACTTTCTGGAAAGCATAAAGGAGTATTTGAAAGAAGTTTTTCAAAGAAAGACCTCGGTGAAGCTGCTTACATATTGAGCACCAAGATCTATATGAAGGAAATATGCCCTAGAGGCAATAATAAAGTTATTATTTATTTCCTTATATCATGATAAATGTTTATTATTCATGCTAGAATTGTATTAACCGGGAAACATGATACATGTGTGAATACATAGACAAACAAAGTGTCACTAGTATGCCTCTACTTGACTAGCTCGTTGATCAAAGATGGTTATGTTTCCTAGCCATAGACATGACTTGTCATTTGATTAACGGGATCACATCATTAAGAGAATGATGTGTTTGACTTGACTCATTCCGTTAGCTTAGCACACGATCGTTTAGTATTCTGCTATTGCTTTCATCATGACTTATACATGTTCCTATGACTATGAGATTATGCAACTCTCGTTTACCAGAGGAACACTTTGTGTGCTACCAAACATCACAACGTAACTGGGTGATTATAAAGGTGCTCTACAGGTGTCTCCAAAGGTACTTGTTGGGTTGGCGTATTTCGAGATTAGGATTTGTCACTCCGATTGTCGGAGAGGTATCTCTGTGCCCACTCGGTAATGCACATCAATATAAGCCTTGCAAGCATTGCAAATAATGAATTAGTTGCGGGATGATGTATTACAGAATGAGTAAAGAGACTTGTCGGTAACGAGATTGAACTAGGTATTGAGATACCGACGATCGAATCTCGGGCAAGTAACATACCGATGACAAAGGGAACAACGTATGTTGTTATGCGGTCTGACTGATAAAGATCTTCGTAGAATATGTGGGAGCCAATATGAGCATCCAGGTTCCGCTATTGGTTATTGACCGGAGATGTGTCTCGGTCATGTCTACATAGTTCTCGAACCCGTAGGGTCCGCACGCTTAAAGTTTGATGACGGTTATATTATGAGTTTATACGTTTTGATGTACCAAAGATAGTTCGGAGTCCCGGATGTGATCACGGACATGACGAGGAGTCTCGAAATGGTCGACATAAAGATTGATATATTGGAAGCCTATATTTGGATATCGAAAGTGTTCCGGGTGAAATCGGGATTTTACCGGAGTACCGGGGGTTACCGGAACCCCCCCCCTGGGGGTTTAATGGGCCTACATGGGCCTTAGTGGAGAAGAGGAGGGGCGGCCAGGGTAGGCCGCGCGCCCCTCCCCCTCTAGTCCGAATTGGATAAGGAGGGGGGGCGCCCCCCCTTTCCTTCCTCTCTCCCTCCTCGTTCCCCCTTCTCCTACTCCAACTAGGAAAGGAGGGAGTCCTACTCCCGGTGGGAGTAGGACTCCTCCTGGCGCGCCTCCTCCTGGTCGGCCGCCTCTCACTCCCTTGCTCCTTTATATACAGGGGAGGGGGCACCCCATAGACACAACAATTGATCTCTTGATCTCTTAGCCGTGTGCGGTGCCCCCTCCACCATAATCCACCTTGATAATATCGTAGCGGTGCCCCCTCCCTCCCCCCTGTGCCTCGCGCTCCCGTCGCCATGGCCTTGAGCCCGAGATCTGTGACCTCCACCTTCAGGCCACCTGGTGAGCGACCGGTGGTCTCGGGGTTGGGGATCTCCTCGGAGTCGGAGGGCTCGGAGGTGGAGGTCCGTGGGCCGCGTGCGGTGGCGGAGGCGCCGCCTGCTCCCGTGCCGCCTTCGGAGCCCTGGGTGCAGCCGCCCCCCTCAAAGAAGGAGCTTTGGAGGATTCGCCATGCCTCGGGTGAGCAGAGTAAGGATCCGGGACGCGCGTCGGGAAGGCCAGCGGTGTCGCCGGAGATGAGAGACAAGTGCTTCCGCTGCTTGGAGAAGGGACATTTCTGGGTCGACTGCACCAACGAGATCGTCTGCTTCCGCTGCGGGCTCCCCGGTCATGGCTCCAGGGACTGCAAGAGGCCCCGGAGCCCATCTTCGGTGGATGAGCTGAGGCGCGAGGCGGTGGCCAAGGTGGCTCGTCGCGCCAGCCCCGTGCCCCCGCGATGTCGCGTGGTGCTTCGCCGGCTGCACCACCGCCCCCTCCCCCCCCTCACCCAGCTGAGCGCGAGTCAGGATGCGCGTCTGGTTTGGCCGCCACTGGCACCGCCGCGGTTGCAGACTATCGTTGGCGTAGAGGAAGACCCCTCGGAGATCTGCATCATGCGCCGTTCGCAGACGGTGGAGGATCTTGAGCGTCGCCTCCAGTTCGCCATGGTGGCGTACGTCGGGGGGGGGGGCGAGGCGGGTGATCCCTGCATCTCGTGTTCTTGAGGCGCTCGCCGACAAGATGGATATCCCGTCCAACCTGGTGTCCGTTCATCGTCATCGGCCTGAGGATTTCTTGGTTGTTTTTGCCTCCGCGGAGTTGAGGAACAGGGTTTCTGCGAGTCCGATTGTGGAGTTTGAAGGAGACAGGCTGTTTTTCCGGCCGTGGAACCGTCAGTCACAAGCGATGCACGCCATGTTCGGGTTCAAGGTCTGGCTCGAGATTGAGGGCATTCCTCCCCATGCTTGGGACAGATCGGTGGTGGAGGAGCTGCTGGGCTCGTCTTGCAAGGTGGACACGGTCGCGCCGGAAACCTGCTCTCGCGCGGACTTGTCCTCATTCAAGCTGTCGGCATGGACAGCCCACCCTCAGGGAATCCCCACGATGCGGTGGCTCGCCGTGCCGGAGCCTGGAGAGGAGGCGCCTCCTGTGCTGCTACAATACAAGACTCTGATTCACCTCGACGCGGTCAAGGATCTGCGAGATGCGGGGGAGCCATGGTTTCTTGGCGGCTCGTCGGGCAGCGGGCAAAGCGGCATCCCTGACGACGACGACTTTGGTGGCCCTGATCACAACACCACCCGCCTGCCATGGAGATTTGGGGTGCGCGACAACCGCGCCGGCGGCGCTAGCTTCGCCACAGGTGGCTCTGGTGCCGGTGGTCGTGCCCCCAACGGGCAGGGCGCGCGGGCGGCGGTTGCTGATTGGAGGTTGCCACCGATGGGCCCTGCCGAGCCGGTCATGCAAGGGGCCCCTCGTGTGACAATCCGGGACAGGATAACTAGAAGACCGTCGGCTTTTGACCGCTTGACCACTGCGGCGGGACCCGCGGAAGCATCTCGGGCGACCCCGAGGCAAGATTCAAATCCCTCGGGCAGCGAGCGGGCGATGCAGTTGGTCCCTGAGGCTGTGGTGCGGCAATCACCATCCACAAGGCAGGAAAACTTGACAATGATTGCTGTGTCGGAGATCGTGCGAGAAGCGACAAACGCGACGAAGGAGGCCCCACCTGTTCCTGCTACTGTCGGAACTGCTACTTTGCAGGCGGGGACGCTTGCAAGGACCGCAGTGGGTAGGGACAATTGCGCAATTGCGCCGACCGAGACGGCTCTGGTGATCGTGCCGCCCACCAGTGGGGGGGGGGGATCAGGAATTCGAGCCACCAATCAGCGGCATGGCAGAGGTGGAGGCCACGGGAATCGACACACGTGGTGGCTGTTGAGGCTGGGGGGATCGAGGAGCCAATGATTGATCCCCCCACTGTTATGGCGGCCAGCAAGGTGGACTGTGGGTGCATGGGCATCCAGCCACGTGCCGCCACTTGTCCAGAGGTGGCCCCTGGCATCTCGATGGGATCATTGCTGGCACAGGATGTGGTGGGACCCGGTGGGGTGGTCTGCCCCAATGGGATGGCGTTACATGATGGCACACATGCACAGATGGGACTAGTGGATGGGAACCATGCAGATCGCGACAAGGAGCCACGCACGTCCCCCCCTCCACTCGGGGTTACTGCTCGAGGCCTTGATCTGCGGCGTCCCGCTAGATTGGAGGTGGAACCGACCAGTCAGGTTGCGTTGGTGGCTACCGAGTTAAGCAGCGAGAGAGGAGGCACAACGGAGAGCTTAACTGGACAAGATGCTGTGGCTCTTGAAAGGCTGAAGACATTCTGCGCTAATATTGTGAAGAAGCTAGCGCCGCCACCACTGAAGGAGGTTCAGGCGTCGACGCCGAGACCCGATGTTGAGCCTTTCACCCCGAAGCGCACGACTCGCGCAGCTAAGCGCATCGGCACATCTGGTAGTGGCTCGGCCAAGCCTAAATCGGCAGAGAATGTGCTTCTAAAAACGTTGGGTCTGGTCCCTGATGATATGGTGCCGGACGAGGGGGCAGTTCAGGAGCTCAGGATGATGTTCGACTCCCCGCTCAGAGAGCAGCACGTTCGGGTGATTGCCGCGCTGTTTGGCAAGACCCTGCCGTCGGTCACAGAGTTGGAAGGCAGTGAGGGCAGAGCCATCGCTGCGGTCTAAGCACGGGGTGCGTGGTGTTGGTGTTGACCACTCGTTAGATGGATTACAGCCCCGAAATTCTTAGCTGGAACGTGCGTGGCCTAAACAACCCGGCCAAAAGAAAGGGGGTGAAGGACTTTGTTGCCACGGTGAAAGTGAACCTAGTGTGCTTTCAGGAGACTAAACTAGATGTAATAGATCACTTTATGGTAATGGAATGCCTAGGCCGGTCTTTTGACGACTTTGTCTACTTACCGGCGGTGGAAACTCGTGGAGGGATTCTTTTGGCGTGGGACACCACCATCCTTTCGGTGGATAATGTGCAGTTCGACACTAACTCCTTAACGGCACTCGTGCATGCTAAAGATGGTTCGACTTGGTGGATCACCGCGGTGTATGCCCCTCAAGGTGACGAGCTCAAGACTCAGTTCTTGCAGGAGCTAGCCATTCGGCGATCCCTTTGCCCTGGCGCTTGGCTCATTTTAGGTGATTTTAACATGATCCTGCGCGCGTCTGATAAGAACAATGCCAACATCAACAGGGCGATGATGTCCAAGTTCAGGAGTTTTGTTGACGATCACGAATTAAAGGAGCTCTATATGCATGGTCGCTTGTACACCTGGTCGAATGAGAGAGACACACCGACGATGACCAGAATTGACAGAATCTTGGTGTCGGTCGAGTGGGATCTGGGTCATCCGAACAAATTACTCCAAGCGCTTTCTTCGTCTGTCTCAGATCACGCGCCTTTGCACCTAACCACCAGCATGCATTTTTGCCCCAAAAAGAGATTCCGATTTGAACTCTACTGGACCAAGTTAGAGGGATTTGATGAAGCGATCAAGGTTGCTTGGGTGTGCGATGAGTCCATTGTCGATCCTTTCAAGAGGCTGGACGCCCTGTTTCGTAACGCGGCAGTCTACTTACAAGCATGGGGCCGCGCCAGATCGGGAACATCAAGGTCCTGATGGTTGTTGCAAACTGGGTGATATTCAGACTAGATCAGGTGCAGGAATTCAGGAGATTAACTTTGGCCGAGCTCTGGCTGCGCAGAACGCTCAAACTTGCGCTGCTGGGTTTAGCCTCTCTGGAAAGGACCATCGACAGGCAAAGATCTAGAATCAGGTGGTTGCGGGAAGGCGATGCCAATACCAAACTTTTTCAGCTGGCAGCAAACGGTAGGCGCTCCAAGAGCTTCATCACGAGCATCGAGCATGAGTCTGTGATTGAAACGGACCAGCAGAGGAAGGAGCAGATCTTCTTCGACACCTTCCAAAACCTGCTGGGGGTGGCACATCAAAGGGAGCATTCCTTAGATTTGGAAACCCTGGATATGGAAGCGGTTGATCTTTCGGAGCTCGAGGAGATTTTCACTGATGAGGAAGTTTGGAAAGTTATTATGAGATCCCCGGACCCAAGACCGGGCTCGATGGATTCATTGGCGCATTCTACCAGAAGGCTTGGGCAGTGATCAAGCCGGATATCATGGCAGCGATGCTTAAGCTATATGTGGGCGATAGCAGAGGATTTGGCAAACTTAATAAGGCACACATTGTGCTGATCCCCAAAAAGGCTGATGGTAAAACGGTTGGAGATTTTCGCCCCATCAGTTTGCCTCATAGCTTTTCCAAGTTGTTCACTAAAGTGCTGGCCAATAGAGCTAGAGCGAGGATGCCTGAGATTGTTAGTGTTAACCAGTCGGCGTTCATCAAGGGTAGATGCATCCATGACAACTATCTGCTGGTGCGGCAGGTGACTCGCAAAGTTTTCAACAGAAAGGAGCATGGACTGTTTCTCAAACTCGATATTTCACGCGCTTTTGACTCTCTATCTTGGCCTTTCCTCTTTGAAGTCATGAGGGCAAAAGGCTTTGGTCCGCGTTGGCTACACTGGGTTGCCACTATCCTTGCCACTTCCAGCACCAAAATTATTGTCAATGGCGTACCTGGCCACACCATCCATCATGCTCAGGGGTTGAGACAAGGAGACCCAATCTCCCCGTTACTTTTTGTGGTGGCCATGGATGCACTCTCAAGACTTTTTGCCAAAGCTTCAGAGCTGGGAGTAATCAGCAACCTGCGCGGCATATCTCCTACCCAGAGACTCTCCCTTTACGCAGATGACGTGGTCTTATTCATTCAGCCGTCGGTGCAAGACTTGAACTTTGTGCGAGCTGCCTTCGAGATATTTAGGGAAGCCGCTGGGCTTCGCATCAATTACAACAAGACTGCAGCTGTTCTTATCAGAGGATCGGATGAAGATCGCCAACGTGTGATGGATATGCTGCACTGTGAGATGGGACACTTCCCGTGCAAATACCTGGGTATCCAACTGGCGATCCGGAAACTGACAAGGGCTGACTGGCAACCGCTCATCGATCAATCCAAAAAACTGCTACCAGCTTGGCAACGTGGCCTCATGCAGAAACCCGGAAGGCTAGTTTTAGTGAAGTCTGTGCTTGCGGCGCGCCCGATCCACCAGCTTATGGTTCTAAATGCGCCGGACTGGGTCTTTGAGGAAATTGACAAGAGTTTGAGATCGTTCTTCTGGGCCGGTAAAGATAAAGCCAACGGTGGTCAGTGTCTAGTTGCTTGGGACACGGTGTGCCGTCCCACGACCTTTGGAGACCTCGGGATCAAGAACATCAGGAAACAAGCTCTAGCTTTGAGAGTGAGATGGGAGTGGCTGAGGCGAGTCGACCGCGAGAGACCTTGGCAAGGTATTGAGATGATGAAAGACAACGAGGCCAATCTAGTTTTCAACAGTATGATCAGAATTGTGGTGGGCAATGACGAAAAGGTCTACTTCTGGAAGGACAGGTGGATACATGGATTTACGGTTAGCGAGATTGCTCCGTTGATCAGCGATATGGTTCGGACCCGAGTGAAGAACGCTAGGACCGTGCAACAGGCTATTGTGGACAATGCGTGGATCCACGACGTTCAAGGCGACCTCTCCTTCATGGCGCACCTGCAGGTGACCCACCTCTGTCAAGCGTTGGCCACAATCCCGATCAATGCAACTGCTCCGGATCAGTTCATTTGGCCGGCGGACGTTTCCGGTTGCTATACTGCCAAATCTACTTACAACAGATTGTGCCTTGGGCTCCTAGCTTCCCCCACCGCTAAATGCATTTGGAAAAGTTGGGCCCCCCTGCGCTGCAAGATTTTTGCCTGGCTCATGGTGCAGTATCGATTGTGGACTAGTGATAGACGAGCGCGTCATGGTCTCCAAGATGAACCTTCTTCCTGCTTTTTCTGCCTTCAGGAGATCGACTGTGTGGACCACATTCTTGCCCATTGCGCATACGCCAGAGAGGTTTGGCATCGATGCTTCGATGCCCTACAGATTAATGTGCAGGTGCAAAACACTGAGGAGAAGTTTACTGACTGGTGGCTGCGGCATAGAAGAAGTTTTTCGAGGAAAGTTCTTCGTGGATTTGACTCCTTCATCTTAGCTACAGCCTGGGCGCTGTGGAAGCAAAGAAACGCGAGAGTCTTTAATAGAATCCAACAGCAGAGAACCCCACCAGAGCTTGTTCAGATTGTGTTGGCTGAGATCAAAGAATGGAAGCTTGCAGGCATTGGAGCTGGAGGATTAGATCCATTCGCGAGAGAGTAGC
Organism: Aegilops longissima; assembly: GCA_021605205.1. Lineage (NCBI taxonomy): Eukaryota > Viridiplantae > Streptophyta > Magnoliopsida > Poales > Poaceae > Aegilops > Aegilops longissima. The sequence goes on from CM038680.1 coordinate 618,450,598, forward strand.
CTAGCGGATTTAGGTGTTGCGTGGGTGCCGACCTACAATGTTCGCATTAGTGGTTGGCTTCTTGTAATTATACTCTCTGCCTTCTATAAAAATATGGTACGCTATTGGCGTACTCTCAAAAAAAAAATTGAGCATTTAAAACAGATTTAATGTTTGTCTCTGTATCTTCTGCTGACAAGGACGCAGAGAAGACATTCGACAGTTTCAACAAAATGCATATGATTTGGATAGATAGAGTTTGTGGTAGAAAGCATAGAGAGGTTAGGGTCCGATCACATTCACTTAGTTCAAAAAATTCAAACGATAAGACATAGCTATAAGTGAATGTTGTAGAGGACAAAACACTAATATATGTATATATCAGAATGCAACCAAATCAACATAGTGAAGATAATCATGAAGACAAGTTGAAATTGAAGACAAACCAAATGCGAAGACATAGCAAATGTAACGCCATGAGAAAAACACTTCAAACAAAAGAATTTGGTGGTGGCGTTACCCACCGTATAGGAAGTATTTGACCCAGACACGACGCACAATTATCGTGGCGCTCCGAAGTCAAATTCTGCGTTAATGTATTCACACTTAGAATGTAATTCTTCATTGATTGAAGATATACTTTACTTCATGTCTTGCACATCTAAGTCATCAACATGCATAAGTGTTAGGATGTGTGCCTAATCACAGGACATTTGAGGATTCCAAGATATTTAGCTCACACCATAACTTGCAAAACCTTTTCTCATCCAAGGGCTTTGTGAAGATATCTGCCAGTTTCTCTTCAGTGTTGACGTGTATGATATCAATATCTTCCTTCATGACATGATCTCTGAGAAAGTGATGACAAATTTCAATATGCTTTGTCTTCGAGTGCTGAACTGGGTTGTTGGCAATCTTGATGGCGCTATGGTTGTCGCAGTAGAGTGGTACTTGTTTCAGATGGATGCCATAGTCCTTGAGTGTTTGCTTCATCCATAGAAGCTGAGCGCAGCATGATCCGCTAGCAATGTATTCAGATTCAGCAGTGGAGAGTGATACACAGTTCTGCTTCTTTGAAGACCAACAGACAAGTGATCGTCCCAGAAAGTGACATGTGCTTGATGTATACTTGCGATCCACCTTGTCACCAGCATAATCAGCATCCGAGAATCCAACTAGATCAAACTCTGAGCCTTTGGATACCATAATCCTAATGTTGGGGTGTAAGCCAAATATCAAAGAATTCGCTTCACAGCTAAGTGATGCGATTCCTTTGGTGCCGCTTGGAATCGAGCACACATGCAAACACTAAGCATAATATCTGGCCTAGATGCACATAAATAAAGTAAAGAACCAATCATGGAACGATATACCTTTTGATCAAACTCTTTACCATTGGCGTCAGGACCCAGATGACTCTTGGTTCGCATTGGCGTCGTGTAACCTTTGCAGTCTTGCATTCCAAACTTCTTCAGACAACCTTTGAGGTATTTCTCTTGAGATATGAAGATGCCATTTCTTTGCTGACGAATTTGAAGACCAAGGAAGAACTTCAGCTCACCCATCATGGACATCTGATATTGCTCTTGCATCATGTGTCCAAACTCATCACTATATTTCTGGTTGGTGCAGCCGAAGATAATGTCATCCACATATATTTGGCACACAAACATTTCACCATCATATGTCTTCGTGAAGAGTGTGGGATCCAGGGAACCAGGTTTGAAGCCTTTGCTCTTCAGGAAGTCTTTGAGCGTGTCATACCAAGCGCGAGGGGCTTGTTTGAGGCCATACAGTGCCTTGTTTAGCTTGTACACCATATCATGATGTTTTGGATCTTCAAAGCTAGGAGGTTGTGCAACATACACTTCTTCTTCAATCTTGCCGTTGATAAATGCACTCTTCACATCCATTTGATACAACAAGATGTTGTGATGGTTAGCATAGGCTAGCAGTATGCGAATAGCTTCAAGCCTAGCCATAGGAGCAAATGTTTCATTGAAGTCAGTCCCTTTAATTTGAGTGTATCCTTGAGCAACGAGCCGAGCTTTGTTTCTGACAACTTGACAATGCTCATCTTGTTTGTTGCGATATATCCATTTTGTGCCTATTATGTTGTTCTTGCGGGGGTCAGGACGCTTGACAAGTTCCCAGACATTGTTCAGCTTGAACTGTTGAAGCTCTTCTTGCATAGCTTGAATCCATTCAGGTTCCATGAAGGCTTCAGCAACTTTCTTAGGTTCAGATATTGAGACAAAAGCAAAGTGCCCACAAAAATTTGCTAGTTGTGTTGCTCTTGAACGAGTGAGTGGACCAGGCGCATTGATGCTATCAATTATCTTCTCAATCTGTACTTCATTTGCAACACGAGGATGAACTGGACGAAGGTTTTGCTCTTGATGATCATTGTCATTGTTGGGAGGATTGTCTTCGGGCTAAGCATTGTCTTCAGGTTGATTAGGTGTAGAAATGATAAGTTCCTCTTCAGGCTGTGCTTCAGACGGTATGATTTCTCCAGTTCCCATTAGCTTGATGGATTCACTGGGTGGAACTTCATCTAGCACATTTGGCAGGTGCTCTCTTTGCGAGCCGTTAGTCTCATCGAACCGCACATCCACAGTTTCAACCACTTTATAGTGAAAGAGGTTGAAGACTCTGTAGGAGTGCGAGTCCTTTCCGTAACCGAGCATAAAACCTTCATGTGCTTTCGGTGCAAAATTTGAAGTGTGATGTGAATCCTTGATCCAGCACCTAGCACCAAATACTCTGAAGTAGCTGACATTTGGCTTCTTACCAGTGAGGAGTTCATAGGATGTTTTCTTCAAAAGCTTGTGAAGATAAACACGGTTGATGACATGGCATGCAGTATCAATAGCTTCAGGCCAGAACTTTCTGGGTGTCTTGTATTCATCGAGCATCGTCCGAGCCATTTCAATGAGTGTTATGTTCTTGCGCTCCATGATGTCATTCTGCTGAGGGGTGTATGGAACTGAGAACTCATGAGTGATGCCTAATCTATCCAAGTACAGATCGAGGCCGGTGTTCTTGAACTCTGTGCTGTTGTCACTCCTGATATGCTTGATCTTGACGCCATAGTTGTTCATGGCACGGTTGGCGAAGCGTCTGAAGACATCCTGCACTTCAGTCTTGTAGAGAATTATGTGAACCCATGTATATCTTGAATAATCATCAACAATGACGAAGCCATAGAGACAAGCAGTTGTAGTGAGAGTAGAGTAGTGAGTAGGGCCAAATAAGTCCATGTGTAGCAGCTCGAAGGGTTGAGATGTTGTCATGATTGTCTTCGAGGGATGCTTGGCCCTAGTCATCTTTCCAGCTTCGCAGGCACCGCACAAGTGATCCTTCTTGAACTTGACGCCCTCGATGCCTATGGCATGCTTCTTCTTTGCGAGAGTGTAAGTTCCTCATGCCAAGCATGCCCTAGCCTTGATGCGAGCCAAGACTCTGAAGCTTTTGCAAGAAGGCATACAACATCTTCAGGCCCTGCTGAGAAATCTACCATGTATAGATCATCTTTCCGGTACCCTTCAAAGACTAGAGACTTGTCAGATTCCATAAGTACAAGGCAACAATATTTTCCAAATATCACAATCATGTTCAAGTCAGAAAGCATTGAGACAGACATTAAGTCGAAACCAAGGGATTCAACAAGCATCACTTTATCCATGTGCTGATCCTTTGAGATTGCAACTCTACCTAGACCCAATACCTTGCTTTTACCAGTGTCAGCAAATGTGATGTGACTCTTGTCAGATGGACGTAAGGTTGAGTCCATGAGAAGACTTCGATCACCAGTCATATGATTAGTGCATCCGTTGTCCATAATCCATTCTGAAGCATGAGGTGTCATACTCTACAGTACAGTTAGGGGGATAGGCTTCACCAAGAGTATTGTGAAGCATAAACATTTGACGAGCAAGAGGATTATCAAAGCTCAGATCAAGATTAGGACTGATAGGATGATTGGCAAACGATTCAGGAACAAAATACATAGTGAGGCCATTTGGGCATTTGATCTTGCGCCCTACAAGATGTTTTAGGTCCCCAGCAATAGCATCAGACGCCTTTGATTTCCGGCTGGAGACCTTCCCCTGCAAAATAAAGTTAATTCTTCTTAACCACCCACTTCTTCAGGGGTGGCTTAGAAGCAATGAGTCTAAGTGCAGCATCTGAGAACTTCGGATTTGGAGCCCTAGCAAATAGCCTTGCAGGAGATGAATGATACTCATATGAATAAGAAGAGAAGTTCTTAGTCTTATGAACATAGCGGTTTGAAGAAACTCCCTGCCACGTCTTGAGCTTGCGTTGGTTTTCCCCGAAGAGGAGAGGATGATGCAGCACAGTAGCGTAAGTATTTCCCTCAGTTTTTGAGAACCAAGGTATCAATCCAAGAGGAGGCCACGCAAGTCCCTCGTGACTGCACAAAGCAAATAACTCCTCGCAACCAACGCGATAAGGGGTTGTCAATCCTTCACGGTCACTTACTTAGAGTGAGATCGATAGAGATGATAGATAATATTTTTGGTATTTTTGGTATAAAGATGCAAGGTAAAATAAAAGGAAAAGTATAAAGCAAAGCAATAATAAAGCGTAGGAAGATTAATATGATGAGAATAGACCCGGGGGCCATAGATTTCACTAGTGGCTTCTCTCAAGAGCATACGTATTTTACGGTGGGTGAACGAATTACTGTTGAGCAATTGAAAGAATTGAGCATAGTTATGAGAGTATCTAGGTATGATCATGTATATAGGCATCACGTCCGAAGCAAGTAGACCGACTCCTGCCTGCATATACTACTATTACTCCACTCATCGACCGCTATCCAGCATGCATCTAGAGTATTAAGTTAATGAAAACAGAGTAACCCCTTAAGCAAGATGACATGATGTAGAGGGAGATAAATTCATGCAATATGATAAAAACCCCATCTTGTTATCCTCGATGGCAACAATACAATACGTGCCTTGTTGCCCCTACTGTCACTGGGAAAGGACACCGCAAGATTGAACACAAAGCTAAGCACTTCTCCCATTGCAAGAATTACCAATCTAGTTGGCCAAACCAAACGGATAATTCGAAGAGACTTGCAAAGATAACCAATCATACATAAAAATTCAGAGAAGATTCAAATATTTCTCATAGATAATCTTGATCATAAACTCACAATTCATCAGTCTCAACAAACACACCGCAAAAAGAAGATTCAATCGAATAGATCTCCACGAGAGAGGGGGAGAACATTGTATTGAGATCCAAAAAGAGAGAAGAAGCCATCTAGCTACTAACTATGGACCCGAAGGTCTGAAGTAAACTACTCACACTTCATCGGAGAGGCTATGATGATGATGTAGAAGTCCTCTGTGGCGGATTCCTCTTCCGGTGGAGCTCCGGAACAGGCTCCAAGATGGGATCTCATGGATACAGAAAGTTGCGGCGGTGGAATTAGGTTTTTGGCTCCGTATCTGATCTGTTGGGGGTACGTAGGTATATATAGGAGGAAGGAGTACGTCGGTGGAGCTTCAGGGGGCCCATGAGGTAGGGGGCGCCCTCCACCCTCGTGGTCGCCTCCCTCCTTTCTTGACCGAGGGTCCAAGTCTCCTGGATCATATCTGATGAGAAAATCACGTTCCCGAAGGTTTCATTCCATTTGGACTCCGTTTGATATTCCGTTTCTTCGAAACACTGAAATAGGCAAAAAACAACAATTCTAGGCTGGGCCTCCGGTTAATAGGTTAGTCGCAAAAATAATATAAAAGTGGAAAATAAACCCCAATATGGTCCAAAACAGTCGATAATATAGCATGGAGCAATCAAAAATTATAGATACGTTGGATACGTATCAGGCATCCCCAAGCTTAATTCTTGCTCGTCCTCGAGTAGGTAAATGATATAAAAGAATTTTTGATGCGGAGTGCTACTTGGCATAATTTCAATGTAATTCTTCTTAATTGTGGTATGAATATTCAGATCCGAAAGATTCAAGACAAAGGTTTAATATTGACATGAAAATAATAATACTTCAAGCATACTAACAAAGCAATTATGTCTTCTCAAAATAACATGGCCAAAGAAAGTTCATCCCTACAAAATCATATAGTTTAGTCATGCTCCATTTTCGTCACACAAGAATGCTCTCATCATGCACAACCCCGACGACAAGCCAAGCAATTGTTTCATACTTTAGTAATCGCAAACCTATAAACTTCCACGCAATATATGAGCGCGAGCCATGGATATAGTACTATGGGTGGAATAGAATATGATGATGGGGGTTATGTGGAGAAGACAAAAAGGAGAAGGTCTCACATCAACGAGGCTAATCAATGGGCTATGGAGATGCCCATCGATTGATGTTAATGCAAGGAGTAGGGATTGCCATGCAACGGATGCACTAGAGCTATAAATGTATGAAAGCTCAACAAAAGATACTAAGTGGGTGTGCATCCAATTTGCTTGCTCACGAAGACCTAGGGCACTTGAGGAGGCCCATTGTTGGAATATACAAGCCAAGTTCTATAATGAAAAATTCCCACTAGTATATGAAAGTGACAAAACAAGAGACTCTCTATCATGAAGATTATGGTGCTACTTTGAAGCACAAGTGTGGCAAAGGATAGTAGCATTGTCCCTTCTCTCTTTTTCTCTTATTTTTTTCTTGTGGGCTTCTTTGGCCTCTTTTATTTTTGGGCTTCTTTGGCATCTTTCATTTTTAATAACCTCACATGGGACAATGCTCTAGAAAATGATGATCATCACACTTCTATTGATTTACAACTCAATGATTACAACTCGATACTAGAACAAAGTATGACTCTATATGAATGCCTCCAGCGGTGTACCGGGATATGCAATGAATCAAGAGTGACATGTATGAAAGAATTATGAACGGTGCCTTTGCCACAAATACTATGTCAACTACATGATCATGCTAAGCAATATGTCAATGATGAATGTGTCATGATGAACGGAATGGTGGAAAGTTGCATGGCAATATATCTCGGAATGGCTATGGAAATGCCATAATAGGTAGGTATGGTGGCTGTTTTGAGGAAGATATAAGGAGGTTTATGTGTGAAAAAGCGTATCATATCACGGGGTTTGGATGCACCGGCGAAGTTTGCACCAACTCTCAATGTGAGAAAGGGCAATGTACGGTACCGAAGAGGCTAGCAATGATGGAAGGGTGAGAGTGCGTATAATCCATGGAATCAACATTAGTCATAAAGAACTCACATACTTATTGCAAAAATCTACAAGCCATAAAAAACCAAGCAGTACGCGCATGCTCCTAGGAGGATAGATTGGTAGGAAAAGACCATCGCTCGTCCCCGACCGCCACTCATAAGGAGGACAATCAAAGAACACCTCATGTTTCAAATTTGTTACATAACGTTTACCATACGTGCATGCTACGGGACTTGCAAACTTCAACACAAGAATTTCTCAAATTCACAACTACTCAACTAGCACGACTTTAATATTATTACCTCCATATCTCAAAACAATTATCAAGCATCAAACTTTTCTTAGTTTCCAACACACTCATAAGAAAGTTTTTACTATTTTTGTATACCTAGCATATTAAGATTATTTAAGCAAATTACCATGCTATTTAAGACTCTAAAAATAATCTAAGTGAAGCATCAGAGAGCAATAGTTTCTTTAAAACAAATCCACCACTGTGCTCTAAAAGATATAAGTGAAGCACTAGAGCAAAACTATATAGCTCAAAAGATATAAGTGAAGCACATAGAGTATTCTAACAAATTCCAATTCATGTATGGATCTCTCAAAAGGTGTGTACAGCAAGGATGATTGTGGTAAACTAAAAAGCAAAGACTCAAATCATACAAGACGCTCCAAGCAAAACACATATCATGTGGTGAATAAAAATATAGCTCCAAGTAAAGTTACCGATGGGAGTAGACGAAAGAGGGATGCCTTCCGGGGCATCCCCAAGTTTGACTTTTTGGTGTCCTTAGATTATCTTGGGGGTGCCATGGGAATCCCCAAGCTTAGGCTCCTGCCACTCCTTGTTCCATAATCCATCAAAAGATTTCACCCAAAACTTGAAAACTTCACAACACAAAACTCAACAGAAATCTCGTGAGCTCCGTTAGCGAAAGAAAACAAAAGACCACTTCAAGTTACTGTAATGAACTCATTATTTATTTATATTGGTGTTAAACCTACTGTATTCCAAATTCTCTATGGTTTATAAACTATTTTACTAGCCATAGGTTCATCAAAATAAGCAAACAACACACGAAAAACAGAATCTGTCAAAAACAGAACAGTCTGTAGTAATCTATAACTAACACAAACTTCTGGTACTCCAAAAATTCAGACAAACTAGGAGAACCTAGGCAATTGGTTTATTGATCAGCAGCAATTGTAATCACTATTTTATCACGTTCTGGTGATTTTTAACAATTGTTTTCGTGAATCGGAAGTTTCTGGAAATTACAGCAAGATCAAATAACTATCATCCAAGAAGATCCTATAGGTTTAACTTGGCACAAACACTAATTAAAGCATAAAAACACATCTAACCAGAGGATAGATCAAAGATTTATTGAATAACAGCAAGCAAAAATATTGGTTTGTCTCCCAACAAGCGCTTTTCTTTAAAGCCTTTTAGCTAGGCATTGATAATTTCAATGATGCTCACAAGAAAGACAGGAATTGAGGCACAAAGAGAGCATCATAAAACACGTGACAAACACATCTAAGTATAACATACTTCCTATGCATAGGCATGTTATAGAAAAACAAATTATCATACCAAGCAAAAACTAGCATATGCAAGGAAGCGGAAAGGAACAATAGCAATCTCAACATAACGAGAGGTAATTTAGTAATATGAAAATTTCTATAACCATATTTTCCTCTCTCATAATAATTACATGTAGGATCATAAGAAAATTCAACAGTATAGCCATCACATAACATATTCTCAACACGATCCACATGCATGCGAAGTTGACACTCTTCCAAAATAGTGGGATTATCATTAACTAAAGTCATGATTTCTCCAAGCCCACTTTTATCAAAAATTTCATAAGATTGAATGTTATACAAATATGTGGGATCTAAAGTTGACACTCTTCCAAACCCACTTTCAATATTATTGCAAACACTATTATCAATCTTATATTCATCATGGGGCTTAAATAAATTTTCAAGATCATAAGAAGAATCTCCCCAATCATGACTATTGGACATAGCAAAACTAGCATCCCCAAGCTTAGGGTTTTGCATATTATTAGCATAATTTACATCAATAGAATTTATAATAGAATCATTGCAATCATGCTTTTTATTCAAAGATCTATCGTGAATCACTTCATAAAGCACTTCATCACAATTTTCAGATATACGGATTTCAGGCAAAACCTTATAAAGATAATCTAGTGCATCCAAAACACTAGGAATTGGTTCATCATAATTGGATCTCTTAGATTGGCAAGCGGATGAGGATCCATAGATATTAGCTTCTCTGTTTAGGAATAAATACTCAACTATTTCAACCAAACGAGCAAACAAGCCAAGCAAGACATCAAGGCAAACGAAAAGACGAAACGAAAAGAGAGGGCGAATAAAACAGCAAGGGTGAAGTGGGGAGAGGAAACGAGAGGCAAATGGCAAATAATGTAATGCGGGAGATAAGGGATTGTGATGGGTACTTGGTATGTTGACTTTTGCATAGACTCCCCGGCAACGGCGCCAGAAATCCTTCTTGCTACGTCTTGAGCTTGCGTTGATTTTCCCCGAAGAGGAGAGGATGATGCAGCATAGTAGCGTTAGTATTTCCCTCATTTTTTGAGAACCAAGGTATCAATCCAGTAGGAGGCCACGCGCAAGTCCCTCGTACCTGCACAAAGCAAAATGACTCCTCGCAACCAACGCGATAAGGGGTTGGCAATCCCTTCACGATCACTTACGAGAGTGAGATCTGATAGAGATGATAGATAATATTTTTGGTATTTTTGGTATAAAGATGCAAGGTAAAATAAAAGGCAAAGTATAAAGCAATGCAATAATAAAGCGTAGGAAGATTAATATGATGAGAATAGACCCGGGGGCCATAGATTTCACTAGTGGCTTCTCTCAAGAGCATAAGTATTTTACGGTGGGTGAACAATTCTTGTTGAGCAATTGATGAATTGAGCATAGTTATGAGAGTATCTAGGTATGATCATGTATATAGGCATCATGTCCAAGCAAGTAGACCGACTCACTCTGCATCTACTACTATTACTCCACTCATCGACCGCTATCCAAAGATGCATCTAGAGTATTAAGTTAATGAAAACAGAGTAACGCCTTAAGCAAGATGACATGATGTAGAGGATAAATTCATGCAATATGATAAAAACCCATCTTGTTATCCTCGATGGCAACTATACAACACGTGCCTTGCTGCCCCTCATCCTTTGGGAAAGGACACCGCAAGATTGAACCCAAAGCTAAGCACTTCTCCCATTGCAAGAATTACCAATCTAGTTGGCCAAACCAAATGGATAATTCGAAGAGACTTGCAAAGATAACCAATCATACATAAAAGAATTCAGAGAAGATTCAAATATTGCTCATAGATAATCTTGATCATAAACCCACAATTCATCGGTCTCAACAAACACACCGCAAAAAGAAGATTACATCGAATAGATCTCCACGAGAGAGGGGGAGAACATTGTATTGAGATCCAAAAAGAGAGAAGAAGCCATCTAGCTACTAACTATGGACCCGAAGGTCTGAAGTAAACTACTCACACTTCATCGGAGAGGCTATGATGATGATGTAGAAGCCCTCCGTGGTGTATTCTTCCCAAGTGAGCTCCTAACAGGCCCCAAGATGGTATCTCGTGGATAGAAAGTTGCGGTGGTGGAATTAGGTTTTGGCTCCAGATCGATCTGTTGAAGTGCGAGGTATATATAGGAGGAAGGAGTACATCGGTGGAGCTTGGGGTCCACGAGGCGGGGCATACTGGGGGCGCCCACCTCGTGGCCGCCTCCCTCCTTTCTTGACCGAGGGTCCAAGTCTCTGGATCATATCGATGATAAAATCACGTTCCCGAAGGTTTCATTCCGTTTGATATTCCGTTTCTTCGAAACACTGAAATAGGCAAAAAAACAACAATTCTGGGCTGGGCCTCCTGTTAATAGGTTAGTCCCAAAAATAATATAAAAGTGGAAAATAAAGCCCAATATGGTCCAAAACAGTAGATAATATAGCATGGAGCAATAAAAAATTATAGATACGTTGGAGACGTATCACTCGCTCATATTCATAAGTCTGAGTATGGTTTCCCTGCAAAACATTGGTGTTAGTGTGACTCAGGTGAGTGCTCTGTCTGTATGAAGCCTTTTGGTCTGGGATTTGTCTTCTTCCCAGGTGGTGTCATGATGACATTCACAGGAAGATTCTCAAGACAACTTTTGGGAACCCAGATCTTCTTCATAGGTGGCCCATTCCTGCAGTTAGTACCAATATACCTGGCAAACACTTCACCATTCTGATTCTTAAACAGTTTATAATTTGCATCAAAGGATTCATCAATGATAATAGGGTTAGAACAAGTGAAGCCAGATAAGGTGGATGGATCCACTGAAGGTCCCTTTGCAGCAACCCATGTGGTTTTGGGGTACTACTAGGGCTTCCAGTAGGAGCCATCAACATTCATTTTCCTCTCGAACCCAACACCCTCTTTCCTAGGGTTTCGGTTCAGAATCTGCTTTTTGAGGACATCGCACAGTGTCTGATGCCCTTTGAGACTTTTGTACATCCATGTTTCAAGCAATGTCTTCAACCTAGCATTTTCATCAGCAATAGTAGTGGTATCCTCAGCAGAGGGGTTAGTTACCACATCAGCAGTTGAAGATATTGCAACAAGAGCAACAAAGAGAACATTGAAGAATGTAGTAGCGTTATCACGCTCAAGGCATTTTAGACATGGTGGTTCAAATCCTTCCTGAGTGGAACTGATCTGTTGAGCGCGAAGTGACTCATTCTCTTTTTGAAGATCTTCATGAGTCGCTCTCAATTTCTCAAGCTCTTGCTTCCTTTGAAGATAATCATAGGAGAGCTTTTCATGAGTTGTTGAGAGCGTTTCATGACGACTTTCAAGTTCCTGGTACTTAACATGAAGATTTTTATGTCTTTAATTAAGGACTGAGAATGGGTCATTTCAGCGTCCAACAGGTCATTGCTTTTATCTAACAGTTTTTGAGTATGTTCCATAGCTTTCTGTTGTTCAGTTGCAATTTTAGCAAGTGTTTTGTAGCTGGGTTTAGATTCACAATCAGAGTCATCTTCACTAGATGTTTGAAAGTAAGCATCGCGTGATTTTACCTTGGCACCACGTGCCATGAAGCAGTAGGTGGGAGCAGAGTCGTCCTTGTCATTAGCTTCAGCGTTGGTGGCGGAGCCATTGTCTTTAGTGTTGAAGATGGACTTGGCAACGTAGGCTGTAGCTAGAGCCAGACTTGCAACGCCAGGGTCGGACTCCTCCTCAGACTCCACCTCCGCCTCCTCAGAAGAAGACTCCTCCTCTGAATCCATCTCCTTGCCGACAAAAGCACGAGCCTTGCCAGATGAGCTCTTCTTATGAGATGAAGACTTGGATGATGACTTGGAAGAAGACTTTGAGGATTTCTTCTTCTTCTTGTCATCAGAATCATATTCCTTACTCTTCTTCTTCTTGTTGTTCTCATTGTCCCACTGTGGACACTCAGAGATGTAGTGCCCAGGTTTCTTGCACTTGTGACATATTCTATTCTTGTAGTCATGAGTGGAAGCTTCTTGAGCTGGATCGTGAAGACTTTCTGAAGCCCTTCTTCTTAGTGAACTTCTGGAACTTCTTCACAAGCATAGCAAGTTCCTTTCCAATGTCTTCAGGATCATCGAACTGCGCAATGATTCTTCTTCAGATGAGGAAACAACTTTTGCCTTCAAAGCACGAGTTCGGTAGTAGTTGGGACCATAGATATCTCTTTTCTCAGATAGCTGGAACTCATGTGTGTTGAGCCTCTCAAGTATATCAGATGGATCGAGTGTCTTGAAGTCTGGGCGTTCTTGTATCATGAGGGCAAGGGTGTCGAACAAGCTGTCAAGTGATCTCAGTAGTGTCTTGACGATTTCATGCTTGGTGATCTCAGTGGGGCCGAGAGCACGAAGCTCATTTGTGATGTCAGTGAGGCGATCAAACGTGAGCTGGACATTCTCATTGTCGTTTCTCTTGAAGCGGTTGAAGAGGTTGCGAAGAACACTGATCCTTTGATCTCTCTGGGTTGAGACGCCTTCATTGACCTTGGAGAGCCAGTCCCAGACTAGCTTTGACGTTTCCAGAGCACTCACACGGCCATACTGTCCTTTGGTCCGATGACCACAGATGATGTTCTTGGTAGTAGAATCCAGTTGAATGAACTTCTTGACATCAGCAGGGGTGACACCTTCACCAGTCTTGGGAACGCCATTCTTGACGACATACCAGAGGTCGACATCAATGGCTTCAAGATGCATGCGCATCTTATTCTTCCAGTAGGGATATTCAGTTCCATCAAAGACGGGGCAAGCAGTGGAGACTTTGATTATCCCTGCGGTCGACATAGCTAGAACTCCAGGTGGTTAAACCGAATCACACAGAACAAGGGAGTACCTTGCTCTGATACCAATTGAAAGTGCTAGTTATCAACTAGAGGGGGGTGAATAGGCGATTTTTATGAAAGTCTTCAAAACATGAGAGTTTCAAAGACAAACAATAGAAATGAACCTATTGATATGCAGGAAGGTAGACTACACTAGGCAAGCCATAGTCAAGTATTCAATGAAGTGAAAGTGCAAAGACTAATAGCAGCTAGGTAGTACGGATCAGGATGGAAGATGGTATGAAGCCAAACAACGATAGAAGTCACACAGTGAAGACAAATAGGTAAAGCAAACAAGCAATGAATTCACGAAGACAAATTGTAAGTAAGGAGAGGGAGAGGATAGAACCAGTCACTTGTTGAGGACACATGATTTGTTGGACCAGTTCCAATTGCTGTGACAACTGTACGTCTGGTTAGGGAGGCTGAGATTCAACTCAGAAGACCGCGTCTTCACCTTATTCCCCTTGAGCTAAGGACACCCAGTCCTCGCCCAATTACTCTGGTAAGTCTTCAAGGTAGACTTCCAAACCTTCACAGACTTCGTTCACGGCGATCCACAATGAATCTTGGATGCTCAGAACGCGATGCCTAACCAATTTGGAGGATTCACAGTCCTCAAGTGTAACAAGTCTTGAGTCACGCAGACAGAAAGACTTGATGATGCCTAACACTCTTTGGCTCGGGTGTTTGGGCTTTGTCCTCGCAAGGATTTCTCTCTCAAAGCTTCAGAGGTGGGTTGCTCTCAAATGACAAAAGCCGTGTACTAACTCGAGCAACCACCAATTTATGGTGTAGGGGTGGGCTATTTATAGCCACTAGGCAACCCGACCTGATTTGTCCAAACGACCACAGGTCACTAAGGAACCGACACGTGTTCCAACGGTCGATTTCAAACACACGTGGCAACTTTACTTGGGCTAGAAGTAAAGCTGACTCATCCAGCTCTGGATAAGATTTGCTCTCATTGTCTTCGCTCGAAGACATAGAATTTTGGTTGGGCATCACTTCAGTCACTCTGACTTTGTTCACTGGGACCCCACTTAACAGTACAGTGGTTCCTACGACTCAACAAAGAAGAAAAGGAAACAACAAAACAACTAGGTCTTCGCGCTCCATAGTCTTCACGCAATGCCTTCTCTTGTCATAGTCTTCAATGTGAATATCTTCACATACCACCATTGTCTTCAATGTCTTCATACATTTTTAGGGGTCATCTCCGGTAGGTAAACCGAATCAATGAGGGACTACTACCTGTGCTATCCTGCAATTATCACTAACACATTAGTCCCTCAACCAGGTTTGTCGTCAATACTCCAAAACCAACTAGGGGTGGAACTAGATGCACTTACAAAGTTGTTGCAGAACCTCGTAGGTCAACCAGGGTAAGATCCGCACCAGAGTGGTATGGTAATCCTGTTCTGGAGGTTATGTTACTAGACCATGACGAACCTACGAACTATGAAGAAGTGATGGTGAGCCCAGATTCTGCAAAATGGCTTGAGGCCATGAAATCTGAGATGGGGTTCATGTATGAAAACAAAGTATGGACTTTGGTTGACTTGCCCGATGATCGGCAAGCCATTGAGAATAAATGGATCTTCAAGAAGAAGACTGACGCTGACAGTAATGTTACTGTCAATAAAGCTCGACTTGTTGCGAAAGGTTTTCGACAAGTTCAAGGGATTGACTACGATGAGACTTTCTTACCCGTAGCGATGCTTAAGTCTGTCCGAATCATGTTAGCAATTGCCGCATTTTATGATTATGAAATTTGGCAAATGGATGTCAAAACTGCATTCCTGAATGGATTTCTGGAAGAAGAGTTGTATATGATGCAGCCGGAAGGTTTTGTCGATCCAAAGGGAGCTAACAAAGTGTGCAAGCTCCAGCGATCCATTTATGGACTGGTGCAAGCCTCTCGGAGTTGGAATAAGCGCTTTGATAGTGTGATCAAATCATTTGGGTTTTATACTGACTTTTGGAGAAGCTTTGATTTACAAGAAAGTGAGTGGGAGCTCTGTAGCATTTCTGATATTATATGTGGATGACATATTACTGATTGGAAATGATATAGAATTTCTGGATAGCATAAAGGGATACTTGAATAAGAGTTTTTCAATGAAGGACCTCGGTGAAGCTGCTTATATATTGGGCATCAAGATCTATAGAGATAGATCAAGACGCTTAATTGGACTTTCACAAAGCACATACCTTGACAAAGTTTTGAAAAAGTTCAAAATGGATCAAGCAAAGAAAGGGTTCTTGCCTGTGTTACAAGGTGTGAAGTTGAGTAAGACTCAATGCCCTGCCACTGCAGAAGATAGAGAGAAAGATGTTCCCTATGCTTCAGCCACAGGCTCTATCATGTATGCAATGCTATGTACCAGACCTGATGTGTGCCTTGCTATAAGTTTAGCAGGGAGGTACCAAAGTAATCCAGGAGTGGATCACTGGACAACGGTCAAGAACATCCTGAAATACCTGAAAAGGACTAAGGATATGTTTCTCGTTTATGGAGGTGACAAAGAGCTAGTCGTAAATGGTTACGTCGATGCAAGCTTTGACACCGATCCGGACGATTATAAATCGCAAACAGGATACGTGTTTACATTGAACGGTGGAACTGTCAGTTGGTGCAGCTCTAAACAAAGCGTTGTGGCGGGATCTACGTGTGAAGCGGAGTACATAGCTGCTTCGGAAGCAGCAAATGAAGGAGTCTAGATGAAGTAGTTCATATCCGATCTAGGTGTCATACCTAGTGCATCAGGTCCAATGAAAATCTTTTGTGACAATACTGGTGCAATTGCCTTGGCAAAGGAATCCAGATTTCACAAGAGAACCAAGCACATCAAGAGACGCTTCAACTCCATCCGAGATCTAGTCCAGGTGGGAGACAAAGAAATTTGCAAGATACATACGGATCTGAATGTTGCAGACCCGTTGACTAAGCCTCTTCCACGAGCAAAACATGATCAGCACCAAGGCTCCATGGGTGTTAGAATCATTCTTGTGTAATCTAGATTATTGACTCTAGTGCAAGTGGGAGATCAAGGAAATATGCCCTAGAGGCAATAATAAAGTTATTATTTATTTCCTTATATCATGATAAATGTTTATTATTCATGCTAGAATTGTATTAACCGGAAACATAATACTTGTGTGAATACATAGACAAACAGAGTGTCACTAGTATGCCTCTACTTGACTAGCTCGTTGATCAAAGATGGTTATGTTTCCTAGCCATTGACATGAGTTGTCATTTGATTAACGGGATCACATCATTAGGAGAATGATGTGATTGACTTGAACCATTCCGTTAGCTTAGCACACGATCGTTTAGTATTCTGCTATTGCTTTCTTCATGACTTATACATGTTCCTATGACTATGAGATTATGCAACTCCCGTTTACCATAGGAACACTTTGTGTGCTACCAAACGTCACAACGTAACTGGGTGATTATAAAGGTGCTCTACATGTGTCTCTAAAGGTACTTGTTGGGTTGGCGTATTTCGAGATTAGGATTTGTTACTCCGATTGTCGAAGAGGTATCTCCGGGCCCACTCGGTAATGCACATCAGTATAAGTCTTGCAAGCATTTCAACTAATGAGTTAGTTGCGGGATGATGTATTACAGAACGAGTAAAGAGACTTGACGGTAACGAGATTGAACTAGCACTACTAGGAAAATGCTTACTAGTAGCGCTGGTTTTTGAGCTACCAGTAGCGCGGGCACCAGCGCTACTGCTACGGCGCTACAACTATTTTGTAGCGAGAGCTGCGTTTTAGGCCAGCGCCATCTTGGTAAGTTCAAGTACTAGTAGCGCATTTTCAGGCCCACACTACTGCTAACATTTATGTTTTTTAGCATTTTTGCGCTGTACATGTTTAAACAGATATATCTTTTATACAATAACAACTCATCATGAACTAGTCTTTTTAAATAGATATTCATTACCACTTGTCATCACCATCAAACAATGTTCGTCAATGAGACATCATATAACAAGTTGGTCACTAGTCATAATCACAACTCCTCCTCATCATCATCAACTCTAACACATATATTGTAGCACATAATAACACATTCTAGCTACGACCTACTCCTCTCATAGGACCTACTCTACCCTCTCTTAGGTAAATATCATAAAACAAGATGGGCATTGACGCTGCACTAAGGAAAATTGACTCTCCATAATAAAGAACGAAGATCATCCTGTCTCCAAGTCTTGGCCTACGCACAATGTTGCTTCCAAGTAGCTCTCTATGATGGTTCAAACATTTTTTGAAATCATCTATTATCATGGCTTCCTCGCTTTTAGAAATCCGGTATGGACAGGAGTGATGTGGATACTGCGGCTGACCTGGCCGTGGTGGCCGTAAGCTCATAACACTAACACGACCTCGCGTCAACATCAGATGAGGCACACAATCCATCGGGATTTTCTGTTAAAAAACATAGTAATAACTTTGTATAGTTAGCAATATAGTTTAGTTTTAGAAGAATTTATGCAAAAGATGCACGAATGTCGTAATAGTAGAAAATCTTACCATGGTATCTCCATTGATGTTACCGTAGTTCAACACGTGGACTAGTGGCACGTATTGACCATAATGTGGAGGAGTTTGATAATAGCTATTGTAATTCTCAATATCAGTAAAAAATGCGATAAGACCATCTTGCTCCTTATAAGTTAATTGTGCTTCATCATTGTAGTAGTAGGTTCTGTCTACCATTTTCCATACATTTTTTGAAGAATGAAAATAAGCTGTCAATGGAAATAAGCTGTCAAATATTTTGAAATAAAATATATAAATTACTTAGTAAATATGTTTAAGAAACTCACACAGCGGTAGAACTGAGCGTGTCAACAAGGACCCAAATGGTCATATCATTTTAAATCGATGTCGGGATCACCAAGATCGAATGTGAGAAGCATACCCTCATGAAAATCATACGCCTTGCAAAGGGCTTCCCAATTCAGGCAACCAAAATTGGATAAGTTCACAGAATTGTATAGATTTACAGCAAAATCATAACCATGATGGGTCCTTAGTTGAATTATCTTTGTCTCCATTCTTTCATGATCTTCAAAACCCATCTTCTCCAAGACATAGCGCCTTGCATGACATGGGATAAGCTAGCGAATTGTAAAATACGGAAATTACACGTTGAAGAAGCGGAGAAGTCGTGCAAAAATAACAAAAAACACTTGTCGTCGTTGCGTACCGTTTCAACATCGAAGGTCTCTTGGAGCTTGATGCTGAAGCGCCAACCTTCTACCAGGTGAGGTCTGTCGCACAAACCGCACTCATCTTCGCAGTCCTCGCACTTAGCGCATTCCCTTTCGTCGTCAGACATTTCCTAATAGGTAATTAATAATCCATCATCGAATACATATATAGTAGTTTGTAGCAAAGATCATCATATAACAACTAAAACACCTAAAATTTGTAGTTCGTAGTAGTTTGTAGCAAAGATCATCATATAATCCATCATGAATACATATATAGTAGTTTGTAGCACAAACCACTCTCATCTTTTGCATTCAATAAGCAAATAACTAATAGGTAATTAATAATCCATCATCGAATACATATATAGTAGTTTGTAGCAGAGATCATCATATAATATCACTAATACATCTCGAATAATAGCTCCTCTAGGTTCAGTGGGCCGCGGTGGACACCCAAAGAGAAGGAACCATCACCGGATCATAGCTCCAGTGAGATCCCCAAAGAATCTGCCAGGTATTGGAGAACCGGCCATTCGCCAACGCAACCAAGTAGCGCTGGACGTGCGCGTTCTCCTCCGTGACACGATCTTTGTACCACTGCGTGGGGGTCTCAAGCCTCTCCACCGATGCAGGCCCACGTGACCGCCACCAAAGAAGCTCCGGTCGACGACGGGCTGGCTCCTCCGAGCTGCGCCACTAGAAGGTAGCACAACCAAGTACCAGCCAGCGGAGCCTGGGTCCGGACATGGCCCTCGGCTCAACCAGAGTCCTCTTCACGAGTCGATTTACGAGGATGCGGATAGGCATCGTCGACGCCGAGAACAAAATGCTTAATTATGAACACAAAATTAATAGACACTTAGCAAAATTTGGCATGACCTTTGCTAAAAGCAGGGCTGAAATTTGCGTAACGTAAACGAATTGACATTTCGGCAAAACATAGGCCACTCGGAAAAATATGACATGTCCAAAATGTGACATGTTCAAAATATGACATGTCCTTTGCAAATTTGCATATAACAGGAAAATTGCTTTAACTAAAAAATAACAACAATTGCTTTAACTAAAAAACCTAGAATTACATTAACTACACCTAAAACAACTAAAACACCTAACATTCTCGTTAACTACACCTAAAACAACTAAAACACCTAAAACTCTTTTAAATACACTTAAAACACCTAAATTCTATTAACTACACCTAATTATAAACCTAGCTAAATTTCTGTCCTAACTTTAAAGCCTAGCTAAATTTAAAAACCTAGGGTTCATACGAATTAACTAGGGTTCATACCTAATCTGTCCAAGCAAGGGTTCGATCAAAACCTAAATTATTCTAATAATCTACATTTTTCAACTACATAGAATTGAAAATAACTACTCTAATAACTATAACTAGGGAGGAGGAGGAGGAGGAAGGAGGAGGAGTACCTCTCGGTGGAGGAGGGCCGGGCAGGAGGAGAGCCTTGCTGGGGCGAGGCGGAGGCGGAGGAGGAGGCCGACGCTGGGAGGCTGGGCGGCCAAGGGAGGAGGGTCTGGGCGGCGAGGGCGGCCGACGCAGGAGGAGGGCAGTCTGGGGACGACAATGTGCGGGGTCGACGTGGCTGCTGGGGATCGAGGAGGTGTGGGAGTGTGAGTGAGAGTGAGGCCGGCCGGGCCGGGGGCGGGGGAGGTAGTGGGCCTAACAACAGCTGGCAACGGGCCAACGCCATCTTGCTAAGCCCACTAGTCATGTAGCGCAGGTTGGACAACAGCGCCTTGCTATTTTTTGACCGGGGTGTGGTGTATTACACTTAGCATTAGCGTGGGGCTATGTAACAAGCGATGCTGCTAAATGATACCAATAGCGCTCTTTTTAGCGAGCGCTACTACTAACTAGTAGTAGCGTGGGGGTATAAACAAACGCTACTGGTAAACTTCTATCTATAAGCGTTTTCCTAGTAGTGTAGGTATTGAGATACTGACGATCGAATCTCGGGCAAGTAACATACCAATGACAAAGGGAACAACGTATGTTGTTATGTGGTCTGACCGATAAAGATCTTCGTAGAATATGTGGGGGCCAATATGAGCATCCAGGTTCTGCTATTGGTTATTGACCGGAGACGTGTCTCGGTCATGTCTACATAGTTCTCGAACCCGTAGGGTCCGCACGCTTAAAGTTTGATGACGGTTATATTATGAGTTTATATGTTTTGATGTACCGAAGATAGTTTGGAGTCCCGGATGTGATCACGGACATGACGAGGAGTCTCGAAATGGTCAAGACATAAAGATTGATATATTGGAAGCCTATATTTGGATATCGGAAGTGTTCCGGGTGAAATCGGGATTTTACCGGAGTACCGAGGGTTACCGGAACCCCCCGGGGGTTTAATGGGCCTACATGGGCCTTAGTGGAGAAGAGGAGGGGCGGCTAGGGCAGGCCGCGTGCCCCCTTCCCCTCTAGTCCGAATTGGATAAGGAGGGGCGCCTTCCTTCCTCTCTCCTCCTCCTTCCCCTTCTCCTACTCCAACTAGGAAAGGAGGAGTCCTACTCCGGTGGGAGTAGGACTCCTCTGGCGCCTCCTCCCCGCCAGCCGCCTCTCCCTCCCTTGCTCCTTTATATACTGAGGCGGGGGCACCCCATAGATACAACAATTGATCTCTTGATCTCTTAGCCGCAAAGCGGTGCCCTCCACCATAATCCACTTCGATAATATCGTAGCGGTGCTTAGGCGAAGCCCTGCGTCGGTAGAACATCATCATCGTCACCACGCCGTCGTGCTGACGGAACTCTCCCTCAAAGCTCGGCTGGATTGGAGTTTGAGGGACGTCATCGAGCTGAACGTGTGCTGAACTCGGAGGTGCCGTGCGTTCGGTACTTGATCCGTCGGATCGTGAAGACGTACGACTACAGCAACCGCGTTGTGCTAACGCTTCCACTTTCGGTCTACGAGGGTACGTGGACAACACTCTCCCCTCTCGTTGCTATGCATCACCATGATCCTGTGTGTGCGTAGGATATTTTTTTTTAAATTACTACGTTCCCGAACAGGCCGGCCCCTCCCCTCCTCCACTCCTTTAAATACGGGGGAGGGGGGCACCCCATAGACACACAAGTTGATCAGTTGATCTTTTAGCCGTGTGCGGTGCCCCCCTCCACTATAATCCACCTCGGTCATATCGTAGAAAGTGCTTAGGCGAAGCCTGCGTCAGTAGCATCATCATCACCGCCATCACGCCGTCGTCGACGGAACTCTCCTCAAGCTCTGCTGGATCGTGAGTTCGTGGGACGCCACCGAGCTGAACGTGTCTTTGAACTCGGAGGTGCCGTGTGTTCGGTACTTGGATCGGTCGGATCGTGAAGACGCACGACTACATCAACCGCGTTGTCATAACGCTTCGCCACGGTCTCACGAGGGTGCGAGACAACACTCCCCTCGTTGCTTTGCGTCACCATGATCTTGCGTGTGCGTAGGATTTTTTTTGAAATTACTACGTTCCCAACAGGTTGGTGGCCGGCTGGTTCGGGCTTGCGGTGGTTGAGCATCTTTGGGAGAAATCCTTCTCCGGTCTCTGCCGGATCCGGCGACGGCGACGCCCACGGGCGCCACACTCTTTCTTGGAAGCGTCGTTTTGGTGTGGTGCTTCTCCCCGCAGCCTTGGCTCCGGAGGGAATCCTCAGATCCGCGGGATCGGGCGATGAAGGTGTCTCCACGTCTTCTCCCTCCTTAGGGGCATCGTCTCGGAACCGGCTACAACTCGAGACCGGTGGAAGGCGGCATCTTCGCGGCGGTGAATGGCGGCATCTTCGCCACGTGGTTGCTGAGGCGACTGTTTCGGGGGCGCTGATTTCTGTTTGGCAACGATGATGGCGTCGAGAGGAGCTTGGGTCGCGGCTCGGGCTTCGGTAGTCTGATCTTCCCGACGTGTCCGAGGTGCTCTCTCGTGGGTTGCCTTGTTGCTCTGAAATCGGAGCTGCGGTGGAGCGAGTCCAGGTGGTGACGATGATAGGTGCTCGGTGGTCGTTTGCGGCGGGCACGGTCGGCGCAAGTCCTGCATATTTCTCGGGCGATGATCGTCGTCAAAGTCAGAGCTGTCAGTTATTCGTGCGTGTGGCCATCTCTTGGCATGTGCCGCCGTGGAGTCTGTTCCATGTCAGTGGCCAGGTTGGCCAGTGGTGCCCATGTGTTTATGGGTTGGGTTGTTTCGGTTTTAGCCCGGTTTTCCGTCAGTTAACCGGGCAATTCTCACTTCTTCTTAATCAATGAAAATGGCACATCTTTTGCCTCGTTTCAATAAATAAATAAATCATCCACACATTGCCAGAAGAGCCCCCTTCCGCTCCTGCCTCGAAATCTGTGGATACGGCCAACCACGCATCACACAGCAACTCATCCTCCATGCTCGAGTACACGGCCATCCTTCGTACTCTAAAAAAAATGACATGAACTTTGAAAATAGGCTCAATGATATTTAACCGAACACCTACCGGGCGTGGTATCCGCCATGGACGTCGTTGACGGTGGGGCGGAGGGTACCTGGCTACGGACGAATTCTAGGTGAATGGCCGTGTGGGTGGTGGTTGTGGACATCTGGCAATTTCTAGGTGGCAACCGGAGAGGTATAGTGGCGGTGTCGGAGGAGAAGGGCGTGGATGCAAAGTAAGGAGAAGTAGAGACAGAGTGAAAGAGAATGAGACCGGGAGAGAGTTTGAGTGAGCCCAAGGTGCCGGAGTCCGACGTGACTGCTATCCGGACTCCCACAAAGCCTCCCAATTTGCTTTCAATTTGCGAAAAAACGCGTCTAGACCGGTCGGCGGATCGATACAGGACCGCATTAGATGGCAAAACACGTCCGAACCACGCGGTCTGAACGGATGCGGGCGGTTTAAGGGCCCGCTTCGGAGTTGGCCTTACCATGTTTATGACCACAAGATGAGTTGCAACAAATGGGACGATGCACACAGTGCTAATCAGGTGTGCCAAGCACCTGCCCTGAAGGCGAGCGAGAGATGGGCAACATTTATGTCCCGGAGCGGCATAAATGCAGCACTCGAGTGCGTGATTGCGCTCACGGGCACGACGGAGAGGGAGGCTGGGGACAGCGCCTGCCGTGCCCACCTGAGAAGATTTCTCCCCTCCCATTCCATGCCGTTGGGTCGGCTGCACGCACGGTCACATCAGCGGCAGCGGAAGCTTCGCCGGCGCCAAGGGAGGGACCGTGACGATTGCCGTGCCGGCCCAAGGACAGCGTCAGTTGATGCCGAGAGGAGGGGCGAGGGGAGCACGGCACGACCGACACCAACGGAAGGAGCTTTGCTAGAGGGGTGGAAAATCCTTGTGATTTGGGTTGGCTGGCGTGTCTTGCTCAGGCTACAACGTCTCCCTCGCTCTCTTGTCTCCTCTGCACGTGAATGATCTGGAACTAGTGGCTAGTCCTGGTGTCGAAGTTTAGGGTCATTATATCAGGAGAGGGGAGAAAAAGGTGCGTGGTCTTCTACCAAATGGGAAATTGAGTGGCAAGCATGAGCAAGCCTTTTTTGTTCATAAGGTTCTAAAACACAGGAATGTACTATGTGTACACAAAAGCAGAGGACCGGAAAACGCAGAAATCTAGTCCAAAAAACATACAAGCAAAGATTTTTCATATCCAATTCTACATAATTGGCAGGAAACAATTTTTCGTATCCCAGTATGCGCATCCGTACAACATACATAAGGAAAACCAGCCCTAAAAACATATTGCTTAATAAAATACTCCCTCTGTAAAGAAATATAAGAGCTTTTAGATCACTAAAGAGGATCAGGACTCAGGGAGAAGACTGCATTACTTCTGCATTATTTGTTTTCCTTCTTGTGAATGCTATCATCTGGGCCTGGGCGCTGCCAGTTCTAACATGCTGGCAAGTTTGCTCATCAGTTTTCGCATTTCCCTCTATTTTAGTATCTGGAGCCTCTGCATTTTCATGCCAAGAAGCCGCCACTTTCCTCCTTTTACTAGATATTTCATACTCATCAGGATACCCATCACCGGTAGACGTCTCCTTTTCAAGTGTATCGATTGCTTCGACAGTGAATGAACTAAAACGGTTCTCTCCAACACTAGTGACATGCACAGCAATTTTCTGCAAGACTGGAGGGTCCAAAGTGTCGTTCCCAATTTGGTCATCAACATCCGCTTGCAAGATAAGGTTTTGCGCTGCATCAACAACATGGTCCTCACCGCACCCTGGCACTGCAGCAGCAGCAGGTTCTTCCTGTTCAGAACCTGATGGAGGTCCAGCATCTTCTTGCATTGAACTTGGCTTATTCTCAGAAGCATTCAAGTTCTCTCCAAGTCCAGTGGCATTGAAAGGTTCACCAATCGCCCCCTGACCTGTACTTAGGTCTGTTCTCATGCCCACAGTGTCATCAACTGCATCATCCTTCCCAGATACACTAGTGATTTTTTGTAGTTGATCATCATGTGAAGATAGACCCAAGATCTTGCCAAATTCTTGACCATCAGACAATTTGTTTGTCGTTCTCTGATCTACAACGCTGTCAGGATCAGCATGAGCGGCGCCCATGCAATTGTCTTTCCTGAACACATGAACAATCTCCTCAGCTGTACTGTTAATCACAGGTGCATGAACACTCTCCTTTGGTTCATGGTTAACCTTCTCCTGGATCTTATTGTTATCCATAGGTTCAACATCCTCCTGCACCTCCACGGTCTCAATGAGCACACATGAAGTCAGCAGATGACCTTCTCCATTCTTCATTTCTGCATCTGAAGCCTCCTCCAGTGTAGCATCCTTAGGAGATGTATTCATAAACTCAGTCACAGCATCCTCTACAGGCGTGCTCATTATGTCCCGCAGATTGACTTCTGTCATGGACACAGAAAGAGGATCTTCTTTCTGATGATGCACATCCTCGCTCCGGTTGGTGGTGCCATCTCCTGTAGGATGAGAAGCTGCAGCTGTTCCTCCTGCAGGTTGAATTCCCCTTGTTTGGTCCAATTGTAGTATGGTATTTCCCTCATCAGTGACTTGTTCCAGCTTTGTAACAGTAGCTTGAACAAAATCCAGAGAAGCTGAATAGGTCGTTGCTGACTCAACACCCACATTTCTCATTTCAGTTGGAACAAGAATTTGCATAACCTGCAGCGGAGTTGAGGGCATAACCATATGTTGATCCGTGTAGTTTAAGCAGCCTGGTTCATTAGCACGTGGCGTAATAGCAAACCGTGCCTTCTTTATTTCAGCAGTAATATACATATCAATACCTTCAAGTGATTCTTTGACCCTCTTCCCGTCGATTTCACCTGATAACAACGCTCTAATTCGTCCCTGCACCGTACTTACGAGATCAACCTGTTCGTGGTCAAATACACTTGTCAAAGACATATAATACAGATTTCATTCTACAATTCTTACCAGAGATTTCTCACTGTGCCCAGATAACTGATAGGGTATAACCGGACATTCAACTGGAGTGGAGATCCATCGACGTGTAATCTGCCAGTACCATTCTAAGTAACAATTCCTTGCATGAGTAGGGTCTGAATTCACGGCAATCTGCTGGCCAGCGACTGAATGGAGTCTGTTATCCCACTGCTTAATGTACCTATCATGGTAGGTAGACCAATCCTCATCAGTTTTTCCCTGCATTGTAACACGCTCAATTGCCTCAACTTGGTCTGGAATGTGCTGCATCATTCCGAATTGTAGTAAGACACGATCAGGCACATGCATTTCCACTATCTGGAAGCAGATTAATGGAGTTCTTGATCGCCAAACGGCAGATCCAACTGTGCATAGCGCAGGCAGGCCATCGATCAGACTTGGTTTGTACGGGTCCCATGTTATCTAGAGAACATGCAAAGATGAGCTGTAGCACTGTGTCCTTATAGTGTGCACATGGATAAGATGTAGTATTATTCTTTAGTTATGAAAAGTCATACATTCGTACCTGACAATCTTCTATAGTATCAAGCCCATGCCTGTAAAATTCCTGGTCTATGGATCGGACATTTTCACGGTTCTTGAAAGGTACGTCCCAACTGATTATAAAATGATGTTCATTTCCAGGAATAAAATAAAGCAAAACAAAGGGAATGACTTACAATACAAACCTGCATCCAAGGGGCTGATCGCCGGTTAGAGACTTATTCTCCAGTCTTTCAGGACGGCCTATCTGGATATGCTCCCATGCCCATATCTGCAATGTGTATTGATTTGCCATTAGTTGCTGTACTAAGCAAAAGTACTGCATGGCTGGGGAAATATACTACCTGAAGAAGAGTGAGAAAAGCACAACAGTTAGCCTTGCCCTTCATGCTAGCCTTTCCAAGTTCTCTGTAGAGGTGAGCAAGAACAGCAGCCCCCCATGCCATCTCCCCTGAGGCATCAAAATCACGAAGCAGTGCCAAGTATCTTAAGTGCACTCGGGTCCCACTCGGGTCAGGAAATAAACTGCAGCCAATTTGATACATTATGTAGGCCCGTGTAGCATGCTCTATTTCTAACTGATTAGCCCCTTCTGGCAAGTTACTAAAAGTGTCATACAACCACGCAATGTTGATAGAACCACCTTTTATCCGTGGAGGTTCTTGGCCCAGTAGCTCTAAGCACAATTGTTCCCAATGACAGCCTGTTGCACCAGTCACAGGAGTACCATCTACACGAAGTCCAGTAAGAACGGCCACATCCTTCAAGAGCACGGCCATCTCCCCAAACCGCAAGTGGAAGGTCTGTGTTTCACGCCGCCACCTTTCGACCAAAGCATTTAACAAAGCATGGTCCAACTGAACCCTCTTCAAGAAACACAGGTGGTAAAATCCAGCTCGCTGCAATATCGCAAGCATTCCCTCATGCTTCACCTCCCATTGGTTAAGTCTTGTGCCATGTTCGATAAACCTAATAGGTTTGTACACCTGCATTTTTTAGCCCAAGTGGGCAACAGCAGAAGAGTGTCAATACCTTACTGGAGCATCTTTACAGAAAAACATAAGGAAAACCTCTAAACTGTTACCTTCCCAACAGATATAGCTTCAGATTTATGAAGCTCTTGCTCTACAAGAACTGATTTATCGACAGGACCAGGATCCAGGTTCTGCTCCATTTACAGCCAGCAGAGAATAGTAGCTGCTGTAATATGCCTAACAAAGAAGGACGATAACGACCAACACAAGACAGCATATCAGTTCATAAACTGATAGATGCAGTATATTTTTTTTTACCAAATTCCCCCTTTTAACCTCTAATATGACATGAGTGGCAGTGAATACTTTATTTAAGGAATTTGGGACCAACATACCAGATTTATAACCTGAATACCAAAATGCACACTCTGGAACCATTTGGTTATTATTTTTGATGCTGATTTTACATTCAGTTCTAGTCGTTTCTTCTCTGTAAAATTTCAGAAAATTATTCTCCATTACACTAGATTTTTTTAATTATATATTTTTTTCAATCGATTTTACTTCTATCCTACACCTCCAATGTGTCATCCTAGACAGCAGACACAGGAGTGGACCAGTTTCGGTGGAGCCGGGCAAATGGTTAAACAATGTACATTTTGGTATTTATATTTTAAATCCATCACATTGGTGGAATTTTTCATAAATGGAGTACACTTGTGCCAACTTGGAGGGTAAAAAAAGCATAGTTTTAAATAGCCAGCTATAGCGCTATAGCCTTTTCAGCAGGGTGCCGCTAAATGGCCGCCTTCACAAATAGCCCGCCATAGCTGATTTGGAGGCCCGCCGCTATTTTCCATAGCCCACTATTTAAAACATTGAAAAAAAATGCAATTCACTCATAGGTAGTCAGGTACACATGTTCTAGAAAAAAGTAGTCAAGTGCAATACTATCAGGCACTCCACAAGCAAGAAATGCAAGAGTGACAACAGTTGTATGCTAGACGGTAGATTAGGGGAACACAGGCCACGGTTCACCTATAACACGTGCTTAAGCATCAAGCTCCGGCGACAAGAACTATAACTACCGTGCCAAATTTCCAAGGATTTCTGAGCACTGGTAGAATCTACACTCTGGCACTCTGCATCTCAAATGCATCACACATACTGGCCCTATTGTAAAACATCATGCCAAAACCTTCCTGGTTTTGCCCCAGCCTCACAGAAACGGCCGAGACGCACACGGAAATGCAGCAATGCATTGCGCACAGGCACAGCGTACAGCTACAAGGCAAGAAAATGGGGGCATCAGAGCTAGGGTTTGACCTGCGCTCGGGGGACGTTGCGCCGCCGAGGTTCGCGCTAAGCTCACCAACCAGCGTCCGTGGCAGCTTGCCGCGCGCGCTCGGGTAAGTC
This sequence comes from Aegilops longissima, assembly GCA_021605205.1. Classification (NCBI taxonomy): domain Eukaryota; kingdom Viridiplantae; phylum Streptophyta; class Magnoliopsida; order Poales; family Poaceae; genus Aegilops; species Aegilops longissima. The sequence continues at coordinate 618,479,797 of CM038680.1, forward strand.
GCAGGGGAGGCGAAGCCGGCGGCGTGTAGCGGGTGGGGGGCGTAGCCGGCGGCGTGTTGCCCTCCGGCTCCGGGTAAGGTGGTCGTAAGACTGCCTCGGGCTGGACCGAGCGGCCCACTAGCATACGCAGGCCTCGCGGGCCGGGCCTCCCCCGTCCCTGTGTCCCCGTGCCGTGCGGCGCGCTGCTCTCTCACGCTCCGCGTCCGCGGCAGCGTGAGGCGTGAGCAGTCCACATCCTGTCGCGCCGTCAAGTAACTGCTACATGGCCTGGTGCGCCCTGCGCAGCCGCCTCCTCCCGCTCTCCCCCTCCTCCTCCGCCGCCGCCGCCGCCGCGACGCCCCACCGGCTCCTCCTCTGCCTCCTCTCCACCGCGGCCCCGCGCCACTCCCACGGCCACCACCACCGCCGCCGCCACTCGCCCGCCGCTTACGCCGCCGCGGCCGAGGAGTCGCCGCGCCCCATGCCGCCCATCGGCCGCGCCACGCGCCACCCCGCGGGGGCCACCCCCATCGCGCGCGTCTACGCCGACGCCAACTCCCAGCGGCCCAAGGAGTACTGGGACTACGAGGCGCTCGACATCGAGTGGGGGTAAGGGAGGGGTGGGAGCCCGTGCGTGACACTCCAGATTTGCTGTTGGCTAGGGTTCGCGCTCTGATGCTGGCTGCCCCTCTGCGGGCGTGCTTTGCTTGCTTGCGTTGCGTGCAGGGAGCAGGATGGGTACGAGGTGCTGCGGAAGGTGGGCAAGGGCAAGTACAGCGAGGTGTTCGAGGGCTTACGGACCGGGAGCGAAGAGAGGTGCGTCATCAAGATCCTCAAGCCCGTGAGGAAGAAGAAGGTAGTATGCTGCCTCTGTGGTTGTTGTGTTATGTCATTAATCTGATATTGTTCGATGCTAAATCTGAAGATGGCCAGGGTGCCACAATCTTTAGTTGGATAGTGCAAACTTAGCTTCGTACAAATGGTTTTATAAATCTTATCATTGGTCGATGTGGTTTGGTAATAATTCAGGAGGTTGTGGAAGGGTGTGACAACGTGGCTCCATGGAACTATTGTGTTATTGTGTGTGTTGAACAATTTCAGATGAAGCACATATTTGGTTTTAGATTTTAACCATGCGAAAGCAGATGCAATGGAAACAGTGAGAAATTAGAGATGTGAAGTTCTGAGAGCCCCCATGCACCACTTCCCCTATCGGTGGTAGCAAACATCCTCTTCTCCCCTCCCTCCACTTCCCAATCTCACATCTGGTTTTGGTGAAGGGATCCTTGTAGGCGAGGGCCCTCTACACCCCCCCCCCCCCTCCTTGTCACGTGTTCATGGGCCAGTGAGCTATTGTGTGCATAGGCTGGATGCGGATGCTTCAACAACCACTGCGTCCGGCGTGAGTCAGCAAGCTAAGTCTTTTTGTGGGGGGTTTCCCCCGACCACTGGTGAGCAGCATCAGAAGACAAGAAAGTGAAATTAAAATTTTGATTGTGAACAAGAGAGTTGTCCTGTAGTAGATCGTTGTTTCCATGTGTCATCTCTATTTCCTTTCATTGTTAAGCCATCCTGAAACTATCTCCTCAGAACTTCTCAGGGTCATCCTTAGAACTGTCCTCGACTCTGTTCTAGGCCTTCGTAAAAGTTCTGATTACTGGTCAATTTCAATTTCAGATGCTGTTAACCCTAGCAATTGGGTCGAAGAAACTTTTTGGTATCTGGTGTTCAGTCTATTGCCCATCCATGGATTTGAGTCGCTCGACTAGACTAGTCGCGACTAGTCGACGAGTCGCAGTTCCAGGGCCGACTCAACCTCTCGACTCGACTCCTGGGATGAGTCGAGCGACTCGCGCGACTAGTCTCGACTAGTCACGACTAGTCGCGGTTTTTGGGTCGAACGACTCGAGGCAGCGCTGGATCTGGAGCACTCTCCCGCCGCCGAGCTGCTGATGCTGCTGCTGTGCTGCCTCGCTGCTGCTGCTGCTGCTGCTTCTGCGCCCCGCTGCAGCGCTGGCCGCCGCTGCTGCTGTTGGCCAAGCTGCAGCTGCAAGAGGAGAGGCTGGGAGGAGGAGCGGTGGCAAGAGAGCTGCTCTTGGGGGAGTTGAGAGATCCATCACTGGGAGGAGGAGTGGTGGACTGGTGGCAAGAGAGTGGCAGCGAGAATGTGGCGGCGGTGTGGTGGGGGAGGAGGAGTGTGGATGGTGGATTAGGTCACGGAGGAGTATATAGCTACTAGACGGGCTTTTGGGCCACAGGAAGTGCATAACTAGTGGCCCATCTCTCGCTTGGCCCCGGTTCCGCTGCTGGTGGTGTGCTCCTCCTCCTCCCACGGTTCTTCCGCTGCTTTGTGCACTTGTGCTCCTCCCCGATTTCTCGCCGCTTAACTCACGTCGACTCGTCACACTAGTCTAGAGTCGCCCCCTCCGAGCGACCCGTCGACTCATCGACTCGAAAACATTGTGCCCATCTAACTGCATATTGGAGGATCATGCTCTGATCCTTATTCCTATATAAGTTTCTTCTCTTGTATCTAACTTGGGAAATAGTGATTACCAATTACTTGGTTGTTTCTAGGCGTACAACCTTTTGAGCTAAGAATGTGTTAGCATATGCCTCATTTTGACCAAATACAGTTCAATGATGCACCTATGCTGATGTGTTTGGTTATCTATTTGCTTCATTGCAAAGTACTGCCATCGCATCTTGTAATTTACCTGATGTGTCTTACTACCAAACCTTTGTCAGGACCCCGATCCTAAGTCACACCGATCTAGCATGTAACACATCATATCACTTTGCGGCCTCACGCACGGTATTCCCACGGGTGTCGCCTTACCATGGCCGGGACCGTTTGCGTCTTTTGGCTCACGATATGATAGTGTCGCTAGCATCCATATGACAGAGAACCCGGCCGACATGGCTAGTCGTGAACCCAAAGCGGCGCTAACCTATGGGGACAGCATACATGAATCACATCGAGCATGTCGGTCATCAACGATATATTCGGTCAGAGCACTGGCTAACAGACTCAGATCCCGGTCAGTGAGCTAGGCAGACTCGAATAACACCGCGTGACATTTCCAAGGGACGGACATAGGAACGAAGTGAAACACATGCCGCCAATCAAGTGTCCAAGCAAGAGTCTTTGGGCTAGCGTGACTCCGGTGAACCGGTCAGAAGCGGACTACTATCGCCGTAATCACGAGACTACATTTCCCCATATGAGAGGCTGCCAAGGATAAACAACTAGTTTGTCGGATCCCACACATACCAAGCATTTCAAACATACACACAATATGCTCAATATGTGTAAATACGACGTGGCATCACAACATAACTCTACGACTCAAAATATTATTCATTAGGCCCGAGGAGCGAGATATTACAAACATGGGTCTCATGACCCAACACTCGAGCATACAAGTCAAAGCACAAGCGAAGCTAAACATGTCTCGAGTACGCATAACTATAAATGAAAAGGCCGAGAAGCCCGACTATCTACCGAGATCTCGCCGAGGGCACAAGATCGTGGCGAGGTAACAAGCTAAACGTCAAGTCCACGTGGAACTACTAGCGAGACCGTCGCCTCTCGCAAAACATAAAATAAGCAAACGTGAGTACAATTGTACTCAAGAAGACTTACATCGATCTAGCTACATATGCATCATTATCAAAAGGGGTGGTGGAGTTTGACCGCAAGCAAGCCGACTTTGACTCGGTGGCTATCCCGAACTACGAACGCAAGTAACTCTTTTGAGGTGGCGCACACGAGTCCACACATTCACCATGGCAATACACCACTATGGACCCGCTCCCGTCTCCCTACGAGAACGCCATCCATAGCACTCACGCTTATCTTGCGCATTTTAGAGTATCCACTTCCACTTGTCTATGAACCGATATAGGCAACCCGAAGTCCTTCTCCGTGGACACGGCTATTCAATAGATCATATTAGACCTGCAGGGTGTACTTCTTCACACACGCTCACCACTTACCGCGTTTACGACATGTACTCGGCAACCTTCAAGCGGAAGCCCAACGTGGGTGTCGGCCACGACCTACCTAAACACTCAAGTCCCTAGTCCGGGTTTATCGCCTATTCGGGTTCCATCCGCAGGAGTCCGCCGAGGTTTCCCATACACCCGAACGATGTGCAGTGGTTCCCGAGATACCAAACGGCACTCGGTACACCGGCCACAGTGCCTACCGCAACACAACCCACCCCTAAGGTCGGCGTTGCGTGCCCCAAAGATGCTACAAACACCGAAACTACTTGCAACTCCTTGACCGAGGACAAGGGTGGTTAAGAAGCCGAGAGGTCAATTAAGGATCCCAATGCGTGGTAGTAATCTGTTTCATGGATCACAAACACGTAACTCGGTTCTCGAGGACTACTGCAATGAGACAACCCACCATGTACTCCTACATGGCCTCTCACCGCTACCTTTACCAAATCGTGTTCACACACTTAGCTCACACACAATAGGACATGTTCATAACAATTCCAATTCATTCCCGATGAATCGACCGACTCAACTCTAAGCGAGAGTGCATGACAAACAAGCATAAATGAGTAGGCACAACATGGGCTCAAACAACTCCTACTCATGCTAGTGGGTTTCATCTAATTCTTGTGGAATGACAGTCATGCAAAGGATCAAGGGTTCAGACTACCGCAGCAAGTAACACATGAGTCGTTGTTGTCCTAATGCATAAAATAGAGCAGGAGCGAGAGAGTGGGATTATATCGGAATGAACAAGGGGTTTTGCTTGCTCGGCACTTCAAGACAATATAGTTCTTCATCGGTGTCATCGAACTCATCGGTACATCGTCTATCGAGAGGGACAATTACCGCAAACAAGAGAGAGCACAATCAATGCAATGCACATATATGATGCATGATCATGTTAAGGTCTTGAATTCACCTAATGCCATAATAATCCAAGTTAGTTGGAGTGGAATTCAAACAAGGTTGAATTCCAACTCAAAATGCTATTTCATAAATTACCCTAATCATGATTCATCCTATTCAATGAGGTTAACTTGTTCAAACATGCATGATCATGGCATAAACAGATTCCTCATATTTTTCTCGATCATTTTCATATATAAATTATTTCCATCCGAAGTTACGGTTGAATTTATATGATTTTAGAAGTTTGGGGTATTTTCTGAAATTTACTGAATTAAATTAAATCTAGAAAATATATATTGCGTCACCGACGTCAATGTGACGTCGGTGGTCAACAGGCGCCGGTCAAACTCGATTTGGGACCCATCGGTCGGTCGTCTAACTAACTAACCTAACCTAGTTAACACTAACCTAACTTAGTTACGGGCGGGCCCGCATGTCGATGGGGAGAGGGAGGTCAAACCGGCGGTGGTCAACCCACGGTCGTGATCGTGGCGCCGGCGTTTAGTCGCCGGCGAGCGCGACGCTGCGCAAGTGTAATCGCCATTCCGCCACCAAAAGGGCCGGGAGGTACCTACGGGAGCGGGATGAGCCGAGGCTCTTGGTGGGGATAGCGGGTCGGGCGGCCGGGATCGACGCCCGGCGACGAGGTTGGCGGCCGAGCTCGGGCACGCTGGGTCGAGGCCACGCTGGCGGGGGCTCGTCGGCGAGGCACCCACGTGACCTATGCTGTGTGGGGAGAAGGTTGAGCACGACACCGGCCACTAGGTGGCCGGAGGCACGTCGGCGGCGGTCATAGGCGGCGGCGGGTTTGATCCGAGTGGGAGTGGTAGCTAGAGGGAGAATGAGTCGGAGAAGAGGAATCGACTCGGGGCTCACCGTGGGTGCGATGAGGCCGTCGGTGAGTCGGGTGGGCACCGAGCCGGCGAATTGGGCGACGGCGACACGGCTGGTCCAAGAGGGAAAACGGTGGGGCGGCGGCTCGGGGTGCTCCGGCGTCGGGGACTTGGTGAGGAGGAGGAGAGGGCTAGGCGGAGGCCATGGACACGTCGGGCGAGGCGAGGAGGGCTGTGGCCGTGGCTACTGGCGAAGCGGTGGCGACGGGCAGCTCTCGGTCACAGGGAGGAGAGAGAGCAGAGGAAGTGAGGCGTTCGAGGAGAGAGTGAGAGGGCAGTGGTCGTGAGGCGCGTGGCATCGCATGAGGTCGTGAGGCCAGCAGCGGGGAGGGTGGAGGTGGCGGCGGGCGACATCGCCAGTGTCCCTCCTCCGCCTCTTGGCAGAGGTAGGCGACGAGCGGCTGTGGTCAAGGGTGGGCCAACCGGGCCGGCCAAGCAGTGGGAGAAGGAGGTTGGGCGGTGGGCGCCTGTAGGTCAGTCTGAGACTCTCTCTCTTTATTATTTCTGTTTTCTATTTTGCGCTTTGTTTTTGATCCAGTTTTAAAACCAAATCAATTTTATAAATCTGAAAATATTCACGGGCACTTTTCAATTATTTCTATGGCCCACAATATTTCCAACATTATTTGAGCATTTAAATTATTTATAGTGTTTAAATGCCCAAAGTCAAATGGTTTAAGATTTAATTCAAAAATCCAGAATGACCTATAAGATATGTTCATCATTTTGGAAGAGGCTTTCACCTTTATCCATTAATCATGAACATTTTCACAGGGCATTTTGGGATTATTGAAAATGATTTTATTTGAACCTATTAGAATTCAATTGGTGCTAGGGTTTCAACAATCCCCATTTCAACTTTCATGGAAATTAACATGATGACATGAATGCCTTAATGCAACTAATGTCAAGCAACTCTAGGGCTGTGACAACTCACCCCCACTAAACAAGAATCTCGCCCCGAGATTCAAGACGTGAGGTAAGGGGAAAAAGAAGGTCGCAAACTATTACAATTTCCATGATCCAATTGCCTTCTCGAAGATGTTGGTTCACTCCATCTTCTTGGTCTTGACGTCTTCGAGATCTTCACCCGACACGACAATGTAAAGAAGGGGAAACCCTACATGATTCGATCTTCACGAAGATTGCTTAACATGATCGACATTACGGACCGAGACGGTGACACATCTCGAGTTGAGACACAAAATACATCGAGAGGATGGAAGAACAACAACGGGTTTGATTGGTGGCAACAATTCCACGCTTAGGAGATGGTGGATGGTGTCAAGGTGGCGAGGAAATATTTATCATGATCCCGTAACGGATACCTCGAGAAAGGTGACGCAAGAACTATTCCCTTAAATGGCAAAAGAATTACTTTTGATCCATAGATCATTGGAACTCTTTATACCAGCCTAAGGCAATCAAGCGATCATTTGGTGGAGTGCAAAGGAATGGTACACCGGACTAGAATGGATGATGTGGACTACCTTGTTGAAGACAACGCAATGGACGATTTGCTTATCATCGAAGGCGGGGGGACCCATGGTAAGTCCACTTTTGAAGATAACTCGACAAGAGTTGCTAAGAAAACAGATCTATAGCGAGATAGCACAAGGACGGTGCAGCCGGGAACGAAATGCAATCGTTCGATTGTTCCAACCGTCATATCGCTCGAGATTCAGATCTGGTTGGTGTTAGGATATTTCAGACTCATCATGTCTGAAAATGAAGGGTTGCAACACAATTTGACGCGATGGCGTTGCGAGATGCTCGGGATATGAACTACGATAGCAAGCTCCAAAACATGAGCTGGTTCTGCTACAAACTTGTGAACACATTGTCCTAGACAAGCATGACCACATGGTAGTCTTATAATAAAACACTACCGAGTTCAGGTTGGGAACCATCATCGAGGATAATGAAGTCCTATCATAAGTCATGTCTAGTTGTTATGAAGGAACTCCTTCTCCCTGAACAATTCAATCAGTGGCTTGGTGTGCTATGGAATCCATATGGAATGAAGATGATCAGTCTATCAAACCATAGAATACTTTGCACATGCATGACGGACTTGGGATGATTCCACAGGAGGCAAAACAAACCTTTCTCAAGTTCATGGCGGCAACTTACATCAGATGCACATGAACTAGAGGAAGTCACTACTTTCATCCAAACATATGCTTCATGCACGAAACACGAAGAAATGCTTACACAAGTTTCCAACACTAGGTTGATGTTCAACATGACTCATGGGGGAGACAAAATGCTACTGATGGGCTCAACAGCAACTCATCGGAATTTCCATATCACTGGACTTCCACCATCATGTGAACATGTTGATAGCATTGGTCAGACCAAAGATGTAATGGTGTATGCTCGCGGGATCAACCACGAGTAAGACAACATCACGAATATCGTTGGTTCTGATTTGACTTGACAATGGCCCATACTCAAATCAAAGAATTGGTAGGACAATAGGTCCAACAACTGATCACAGGGACCAATCGATGAAGATATCATCCTTCTTCAACACATACTACACAAGAATATCCCTTTGGATCGAACTAAGTTAGGCAAGCTTTTATCTTCCAACTCTCCAAGTTATTGTCTAGCTTAACCAACTAGCTCGTGGATAACCAACATGATTCTTGGAGAAGGGTGGTTCACAAGAAACCAACTTGATCACGAGCTTAACATAACAAATGTGGAACAACCCGGTAACACTTCCAAGAAGATATTTGGAAAGTCACGAACCACCGTATGTTACTAAGCTCGAGAGCAATCTTGCTTTTTAGGGCAAGACGATATGATCAAATGAGTGAGGACTTGACACAATCCTAACTCATCAATCGAAGTGTGCACTAGAAATAAGGACTAAGTAGCACGATCAATCTTAGGATGATGGTTTAATAACCAACATGCTAAGAGTGAGAATATGGTCCATTCACTGCCAAGCAACAAGTTGCTCGGAGTGTTGATTTCACACATCACACTCACTTGTCGGCATTCCGGTTACAATAACACGGGACCGAGGAATGAATGATGATGGTGAGAAGTATCACTACGTCAAAAATTCATGAGAGTTAGTGCAATCCTCATGACACTCTTGACATAAAGATGGTAACACTCAAGGTAGAATGTAACAAAAGCTGAATTGGCGTTTTGATCTGCGGGATACAACTACTTTGACCCAATCCTAGAAATGGATGAGGTACTGGAGTTTGTTTCTCCTAGTCATTCCGGAATAGAATGGCTTGACGGACCACAAGGATAAGATGCATCGATGAACACAAATGCACACATACCCTTGGCTATCAATTGATAGATGAAGGTCAAGGCATCTAAGAGAGCAACTCAGAGGAACATATAATTTTTCGAGTTATGGAGGCATGGATTAGTATGTCGAGCCAAGTTCAACATTTCTTCCGGATAACCCATGCGGAAAGGTAGAATTGGCAGATTCACAATTACGAATGGAGAACTCCTCAAGAGCACTCTTATCGTGATGTTTTGGTTCAACAAGGAACTTCTGCCATAAGCGGTTCGTAGTATTTGGAGGAAGGAAATACCACGGACTTCGAGGACTATCGCAAAGGTTACTAATATCCTAAAGGCACTAGCAAATACTAACAACATGAAGTAGGATGAATCTCGGTTCGAAACCCGTGAGTAGAATACCTACTACTAAATGGCATCACGGATGCTTTCAAAATGATGGCGTAATCATCACATCGGGGATACAAAAGCTTAGCTAAATTGCTAGGTGACTTCCTAAACACCTAAGGTCATAATAGTAGTTCCAACATATATGTCGAGGTAACAAAATTACCCCAACGCACCTAGGTTAGTGTGCTTATTTCGACCAAAGAGGACATCGAATGTAGGAAAGGATTGCAAATGCATCGACTATTTAGAGACACAGGATGACTTGGAAGATAACGGTGTAAATGCTCAAAATGATTTGAGACATCCTGCAAGAATGGTGGCATAACCACTCAACAACCATAACAAGATTTCGGGATCAACAAAGTTATCATACGTAAATAGTAGGAACCGAATCGGGATTAAAACCAACAATCTTATAAGTCTATGGATTAGTAACACGTCATCCTAATAGATAGATGAGAAGCCTAGTTCTTAAACCCCGTAGAAGAGAAGAGGATGACTCGGATCGAAGGCCATGAGGTATAAGGAGTAAAAAGAGCCTTACGTTCCTTCCACAATCAATTCCTTACATAACTAAAGCATTTCTAGACACAACTTCACCAGTTTGGCTTGGTAATCCCACAGCAACAGCTCGATACCAAACGTCAGACCCGATCCTAAGTCACACCGATCTAGCATGTAACACATCATATCACTTTATGCCTCACGCACGGTATTCTACGGTGTCGCCTTACCATGGCCGGACCGCTTACGTCTTTTGGCTCACGATATGATAGTGTCGCTAGCATCCATATGACAGAGAACCCGGCCGACATGGCTAGTCGTGAACCCAAAGCGGCGCTAACCTATGGGGACAGCATACATGAATCACATCGAGCATGTCGGTCATCAACGATATATTCGGTCAGTAGCACTGGCTAACAGGACTCAGTATCCCGGTCAGAAAGTGTGCTAGGCAGACTCGAATAACACCGCGTGACATTTCGAAGGGATGGATATAGGAACGAAGTGAAACACATGCCGCCGGTCAAGTGTCCAAGCAAGAGTCTTTGGGCTAGCAGGACTCGGTGAACCGGTCAGAAGCGGACTACTATCGCCGTAATCACGAGACTACATTTCCCCATATGAGAGGCTGCCAAGGATAAACAACTAGTTTGTCGGATCCCACACATACCAAGCATTTCAAACATACACACAATATGCTCAATATGTGTAAATACGACGTGGCATCACAACATAACTCTACGACTCAAAATATTATTCATTAGGCCCGAGGAGCGAGATATTACAAACATGGGTCTCATGACCCAACACTCTGAGCATACAAGTCAAAGCACAAGCGAAGCTAAACATGTCCGAGTACGCATAACTATAAATGAAAAGGCCGAGAAGCCCGACTATCTACCGAGATCTCGCCGAGGGCACAAGATCGTAGCCGAGGTAACAAGCTAAACGTCAAGTCCACGTGGAACTACTAGCGAGACCGCGCCTCTCGCAAAACATAAAATAAGCAAACGTGAGTACAATTGTACTCAACAAGACTTACATCGATCTAGCTACATATGCATCATTATCAAAAGGGGTGGTGGAGTTTGACCGCAAAGCAAGCCAGCTTTGACTCGGTGGCTATCCCGAACTACATCGCAAGTAACTCTCTTTGAGGTGGCGCACGAGTCCACACATTCACCATGGCAATACACCACTATGGACCCGCTCCCGCCTCCCTACGAGAACGCCATCCATAGCACTCACGCTTATCTTGCGCATTTTAGAGTATCCACTTCCACTTGTCTATGAACCGATATAGGCAACCCGAAGTCCTTCTCCGTGGACACGGCTATTCAATAGATCATATTAGACCTGCAGGGTGTACTTCTTCACACACGCTCACCACTTACCGCCGTTTACACGACATGTACTCGGCAACCTTCAAGCGGAAGCCTAACGTGGGTGTCGGCCACACCTACCTAAACACTCAAGTCCCTAGTCCGGGTTTATCGCCTATTCGGGTTCCATCCGCAGGAGTCCGCCGAGGTTTCCCATACAGCCCGAACGATGTGTGCGGGGTTCCGAGATACCAAACGGGCACTCGGTACACGGGCCACGGTGCCTACCGCAACACAACCCACCCCTAAGGTCGGCGTTGCGCATGGCCCCAAAGATGCTACAAACACCGTAAACTACTTGCAACTCCTTGACCGAGGACAAGGGTGGTTAAGAAGCCGAGAGGGTCAATTAAGGATCCCAATGCGTGGTAGTAACTGTTTCATGGATCACAAACACGTAACTCGAGTTCTCGAGGACGCCGCAATGAGACAACCCACCATGTACTCCTACATGGCCTCTCACCGCTACCTTTTACCAAATCGTGTTCACACACTTAGCTCACACACAATAGGACATGTTCATAACAATTCCAATTCATTCCCGATGAATCGGACCGACTCAACTCTAAGCAAGAGTGCATGACAAACAAGCATAAATGAGTAGGCACAACATGGGCTCAAACAACTCCTACTCATGCTAGTGGGTTTCATCTAATTCTTGTGGAATGACAGTCATGCAAAGGATCAAGGGGTTCACTACCGCAGCAAGTAACACATGAGTCGTTGTTGTCCTAATGCGATAAAATAGAGCAGGAGCGAGAGTGGGATTATATCGGAATGAACAAGGGGTTTTGCTTGCACGGCACTTCAAGACAATATAGTTCTTCATCGGTGTCATCGAACTCATCGGCGGTACATCGTCTATCGAGAGGGGACAATTACCGGCAAACAAGAGAGAGCACAATCAATGCAATGCACATATATGATGCATGATCATGTTAAGGTACTGAATTCACCTAATGCCATAATAATCCAAGTTAGTTGGAGTGGAATTCAAACAAGGTTGAATTCCAACTCAAAATGCTATTTCATAAATTACCCTAATCATGATTCATCCTATTCAGTGAGGTTAACTTGTTCAAACATGCATGATCATGGCATAAACAGATTCCTCATATTTTTCTGATCATTTTTCATATATAAATTATTTCCATCCGAGTTACGGTTGAATTTATATGATTTTTAGAAGTTTGGGGTATTTTCTGAAATTTACTGAATTAAATTAAATCTAGAAAATATATATTGCGCAGCCTGACGTCAATGTGACGTCGGTGGTCAACAGCGCGCCGGTCAAACTCGATATTGGGACCCATCGTCCGCCTAACTAACTAACCTAACCTAGTTAACACTAACCTAACTTAGTTAGCGGGCGGGCCCGCATGTCGATGGGGAGAGGGGAGGTCAAACCGGCGTGGTCAACCCACGCCGGCCGGTCGTCGTCGGGCGCGCGTTAGCCGCCGGCGAGCGACGCTGCGGCGCAAGTGCAAACTGCCATTCCGCCACCAAAAGGGCCGGGAGGTACCACGGGAGTGGGGATGAGCCGAGGCTCTTGGTGGGATAGCCGGGTCGGGCGGCGGGATCGACGCCGGCGACGAGGTTGGCGGCCAGCCGAGCTCGGGCACGCTGGGGTCGAGGCCCACCGTCGGGGGCTCGTCTGAGGCACCCACGTGACCTATGCAGTGCTGGGAGAAGGTTGAGCACGACACCAGGCCACTAGGTGGCCGGAGGCACGCCGGCGGCGGTCATAGGCGGCGGGTTTGATCCACAGTGGGAGTGGTAGCTAGAGGGAGAATGAGTCGGAGAAGAGGAATCGACTCGGGGCTCACCGTGGGTGCGATGAGGCCGTCGGTGAGCTCGGGTGGGCACCGAGCCATGAATTGGGCGACGGCGACCGCGGGGTCGAAGAGGGAAAACGGTGGGGCGGCGCGGGGTGCTCCGGCGTGGGGACTTGGTGAGGAGGAGGAGAGGGCTAGGCGGAGGCCATGGACACGTCGGCGAGGCGAGGGAGGCTGTGGCCGTGGCTACTGGCGAGCGGTGGCGACGGCAGCTCTCGGTCGCGTGAGGAGAGAGAGCAGAGGAAGGTGAGGCGTTCGAGGGAGAGAGTGAGAGGGCAGGGGTCGTGAGGCGCGTGGCATCGCAGGAGGTCGGGAGGCAGGCAGGCAGGGCGGAGGTGGCGGTGGCTTGGCGGGCGACATCGCCAGGTCCTCCTCCTCGCCATCGGCAGAGGTAGGCGAGCGGTCTTGGCGCTGGTGGGCTGGGCCAACCGGCCGGCCAGCAGGGGGGAGAAGGAGGTTGGGCGGCTGGGCGCTGTAGGTCAGGTGCAGCACTCTCTCTCTTTATTATTTCTGTTTTCTATTTTGCAGTTTGTTTTTGATCCAGTTTTAAAAACCAAATCAATTTTATAAATCCTGAAAATATTCACGGGCACTTTCTGAATTATTTCTATGGCCCACAAATACTTCCAACATTATTTGAGCATTTAAATTATTTATAGTGTTTAAATGCCCAAAGTCAAATGGTTTAAGATTTAATTCAAAATCCAGGAATGACCTATAAGATATGTTCATCATTTTTGGAAGAGGCTTTCACCTTTATCCATTAATCATGAACATTTTCACAGGGCATTTTGGGATTATTGAAAATGATTTTATTTGAACCTATTAGAATTCAATTGGTGCTAGGGTTTCAACAATCCCCATTTCAACTTTCATGGAAATTAACATGATGACATGAATGCCTTAATGCAACTAATGTCAAGCAACTCTAGGGCTGTGACAACCTTATTGAATTTTTTATGATGATGCAGATAAAGAGGGAAATAAAGATACTTCAGAACTTATATGGCGGACCTAACATTATAAAGCTACTCGATGTTGTCAGAGATGATGATTCAAAGACGCCTAGTCTGATCTTTGAATATGTCAACAATACTGACTTCAGAGTGCTCTACCCTACACTATCGGATTACGATATCAGATACTATATATTTGAATTATTGAAGGCAAGAATCTGAACTGGGAAAGTATTCTGACATGGATAATATTCATATGTTCTTTTCTATATTGATTTTTCTTGGTGCATTTCTGTTTTCTTATTTAAAAAATATTAACATTGCATAATCGGCAAACTGTAGAGTATTGTGGCTTGTTTCATTCTAATCATGTTTTCCCAATACATGAATTCTTTTTATCTGTAGTGTGATTTCATAATTGCTGCCTTCCTCCCCTTGTTCTGTAGCTGTATTTTGAAAAATGCTAGTACTTCTGTGGACCAAGAGTGACATCTCTTTCTACAAACTACACTGTTTGAGAGTTAATAGCATAGTTAGCTTCTTTCCTTTGATTTTTTTTGGGTTGATAGAATCTCATGGGTGAAGAAAGTTGAATTGCGTCAATGTGTACTACTCATGACCTACAATATTACTACCTATTTTGCAATATTCAAACATATCAGTATGTCACTGGCACAGTTTTGCAGAGCAACTCTGTTTGCTGAAGTTTGCACTACTTCAGTGGCCAACACTGGATGCAACATACTGAACAAGCATTTAATTTGATGGTCTTTAACTTTTTCCAGGTGTTTGTGTAGGCACTAGATTTTTCTCACTCACGGGGTATCATGCATCGAGATGTCAAGCCCCACAATATCATGATTGATCATGAGAAACGCCAGCTTCGTCTTATTGATTGGGGTCTCGCTGAGTTCTACCACCCTAGGATGGAATATAATGTTAGAGTTGCTTCAAGGTTAGTACCACAAGCTCTGAAAGTTGGATGTCATTAGACTTATTCAACTTGCTAGTAAGGGTATTTTAATTTTTAAGTACACTTATGCATGTAAATTTTTAATATTGCATTCACTTGTGGACCTCCTACGGTCCTCTGTTGTGTATGACTTTTATGAAACGGGACTGAATTCTAGAGCTCCTTTATGTTGGACCTGCTTGGCTTTGCCCATAGCAATTTTAAATTCACCTACCTGACTCATTGGAATGAGTCGTGTAGGGATTCACAGTAGGTTATGCCATTAGAGTATCATCCGCATATATAAAGATCAAAGTAACCGTCTCCAATGTTTCTATTAGTGTCTATAGTTGCAACTGCTGGTTGATATTCTCTATTATTTTTCTTCTGTTTATCTGGTTGATATTCTCTATTATTTTTCTTCTTTTTATCCGTGGCTTACTGCATCCTGTGCTGTTGACAGATGTTATAAGGGCCCCGAATTACTTGTGGATTTGCTAGACTATGATTACTCGTTAGATTTGTGGAGCCTTGGTTGCATGTTTGCAGCAATGGTAAGGAGCAAGTCTATGATCAGGCAATCATCTCTATGAACTTACTTCTAATGATACACATTCTGATTTTCTTAACAGATATTCCGTGTGGACCCTTTCTTTCATGGTCAGGATAACTACCAACAATTAGTCAAAATAACCAAGGTATGTTTGCAGCTTCTTAAAGCGGCTAACTTCTGTTCTAGTATTTCTCACTGGCATTTTACTCTTGCGCTATGAAATGACATCTTTAATTAGAAGATGTTTGAACTATAAATTGATCATGCTAGTAGAGTACATGTGCATTGCTGCAGACCTTAGATAAACAAACTATGGACACACACTTTTCTTTTGCACTTCCCCCCGACTCAAACATCCACTATGTTATACACAATTACATACATTCTAACACGGCATGTGTTGCTATGAATCTTAAATAGTCATCGTGATCGCTAGAGGTAAGTCGCTGTGTTGTTATGGATCTTATATAGGCATACCACAATCGCTAGAACACAAATTATCGTCTTTTTCCATTTCCTTTCCCTATGTCTGCTATGCCTCTAGCTCTACCACGGGTTTGTTATGGCTCCTAAGTAGTCATACAACAACTGCAAGAAGATGATGCGTCCTTTTTGTCCCTTCGCTTGCCTCTTGGCTTCATCTTTGACTTCATCGCAAATATGCCTTTGCTCTGTTCTGTTGGGAATGAGTTGCTTTGTATATAGACATGCAACAATAACAAGATGATACATGTTTTTACTCGTGCTTCGCCTCTCGGGTTTGTCGCCGTTGCTTGTCGTTCTGCGGTTGCCTCATCCCGTGTTGCATCGCGCTGTCGGCACCGAAGGTGAGACAGTCAGAGTAATGCAACCATCATGGAGTTTTTATGGGAAAATGCACTAACATGTCACTCATCTTCTAATATCTACTACTCCCTCCGTAAAGAAATATAAGAGCGTTTAGGTCGCTATCAGTGTCAAAATATATGACTTTTTTGACATGCTAGTAGAGTAGCGGTATGCACTTATTTTGGTATGGAAGGGAGTACATGACATTCATGTGCAATTTGTTCACCTCTCTAGTTTTGTCCACCTATCACCTCAAGTAATACTAACCAAATAATGCAATTTATTTGATTCCAAGAATCAAACACTGCATATTTTTGTCGATTAGCGGTATGCACCTCAACATGAAGAATGGTAGGAAAGACCTTAGCCACCGCTTCGGATACAACCCTGAAAGTACCATGTTTAAAAATATTGTCATAGTGAGATAAAAAATAGACACGTCAGGCTTGTTTGCAAGCTGATTCTGCATTTTGCAGGGATCACGGATTCAACTATCATGAAAAAAAAAGATTGTCAAGAGGGATTGCCTCAAGCTATACACCCTACATCTTATGGCTTTGTAACTTTAGCCTTGCAACTTACTCTTGGACCATCATAGCCATGCCTTGTACAACACATTGCTGACAGTGCTTAAATATCAGTGACTATTAATATGGATCGGAGGGAGTACTACAGATCTCATAGCACTGCCTTGTGCAATTGTGGTGTTTGCACTGCCTTGTAAACACGAGTGCTACTGCCCTTAAGGTCGTTATGACTGGCTATCATATATGTTGTTTTAGTTTTACAGTAACTTTTTGTCAGCAGTTTTAGTTGAACAGTTTGCTCTTGTTCCAATGCGCTCAAGAAATGGTTGTTCAACACATTTAGTAATCCTATTTCATAGCTATGGCCTAACGGCAAGATGAATTATGATACTCGCTTCTCTTGTTCCAAAGAATCTATTGCTTTCTTCAGTCCATTTTTCTGAATGAATTGATAGTGTTTGATACGACTAATGTATGCACTACATGCTGCTGCTGTAGGTTCTTGGGACAGAAGATTTCCACCGCTACCTCGAAAAATACGGTCTTCGGCTTGACCCACAGCTTGAAATGCTTGTTGGAAGGTCATGGATTGATTTGGATTATCCTTGGGAGAACTATTTTCAGAAAAAAAAACAGTTAACATAACAGCATGATCTAACTATATATTTATGGCTGCAGACACAGGAAGAAGCCATGGGAGAAGTTTGTTGACTCAGGGAACAGACACTTAGTGAGCCCCGAGGTGACTCGCGTTCCTTTAATCAACCTGGTCTGACTCATTGGATGTGTTATTGACATGTTTTTACTTGTGCAGGCTATCGATTTTCTAGACAAGCTGCTTCGCTATGACCACCAGGAAAGGCTTACAGCAAAGGAAGCCATGGTATCTCTCCCACTCATACATCCAAGAATCATTTTGCCGGATCAATACGAGATGTTACAATTTCTACATTGTTTTTCACTTAAAAATCTATCATTTTGCTGTGCAGGCTCATCCCTATTTTGACCCAGTAAGAAGCTCTCAAAGCACCCGGGAGAATGTTCAATAGTGATTTGCAGCACCGTTGTGCAAAGAACATGGCATATTTGACAATTTTGAAACAGCATGTCAAACATATAGACTAACAGAGAATGAGTGTATTTGATTTTGATAGCGCATCCATGGTTTATCCAGAAAAAAAAACCGCCTTGAACGGCATGTAAAAGTCATGTCATTTTTTTATTTGAGTTAATTCTTATTTCGCTGTTGACTGCTCCGAATTATTATTTTTATCAATAAGAATCCATGCCAGTAAAAAGTGCAAAAGTAATGGGTTATATTTAGATCACTACTTTAGTGATCTAAATGCTCTTATATTAGTTTACGAAGGGAGTACATCCTTACCCAGAAATCTTGGGCATCATCACTATTCTCATATTGTTTTGCTCAAAAGAAAAATGATACACTGACTCGTCGATTTTAAACGTCTGAAGTGATTAAAAAAAGAGTCGAAATAGTCGAACAGGACACGCCGTTGTGCATCGGCTGTACCCGTGCACGTTTTCCACAGGACACATTCTCATGCGCCCCTCGGCGTTGGCCGGTGCTCTACCGCACGGTGCCATGGCCAGTTGCGCCACCAACGCCCGCGTCGTGGTCCCTGGCCTAAACAACGCAAACAGGATGCTTGCTATATGGTAGAGGGAGCGGGCGCACGCAGCAGGCCTTGCCTCGCATGTCCTACGGGTCTCACGGCTCATGCACGCACCACTGTCCATGGAGACCAAGATCTGGGCACTGGCACCACACGTACTTGCCTGCGCGTGACAGCGTTACGTGCCTGCTCGCTCCTGGTACGGTAAAGCCACGACACATGTGGTGGTCCTGTGTGTCCCGGCTGGCCGTCCGCGGCATCGACCAACGCCGGCCGGCCCCGTCTAGGGGTTAGAGTTTAGGGTCTGGTTCACACTACCTTGTGTTGTCAATTCAAGTGCTTTACACCTCCAAAGCTTTGTTTCTTGTCTTCTTACTCTCATGTCCCGGCTAGGGTGAAAAACGACAAAACCGACCCTTTGGGCAAAGTTCAGCCCAAAATGAACACACTATAAAAAAACAAAAAAAAAACACAAAATGGTCCTTCCTGCATGACGCCCGCAGCCGGTGCACAGTGCGCCATGGTAGACAGTATAACGCCTTGGTCAAGGGCGCCATGCGAGGGCGCTGACCAACCATGTCAGCTACGCCTGGGCCCATCTATGGTGGCATGATGCCTCAGGAGGGAGCGCTATGCGGGTGACCATGGTGCCCTGGGCCGGGGCGCCATGCCCCTTCGATGAAAAAAGACCCCTAGCCAACGCGAGTCGCTATAAAGCCGAGCCAGAGGGCTCTTTCTCTGTTCTTGCGTCTCCTCGCCCAGCACATCGCCCCACCCTCCCCCCTCCAAATCCGTGGCGAAAAAGGACAGATCGAAGGGGAAAACCGGTGGATCTTCTTCCCCTCCCAATCCTCAAGGTAATCCCCCAACTTTCTCCTCTTTCATTGGTTAATTTTTTTGCATTCACCCCATGTGTAGAAACCCTAGTCCATCCTCTTTTTCAAAATTTGTTGATATTTGCACTTGTCTTAGAAATGTATGGGTAGGGATTTGTATGGTATGATCAGTATTTGGTATTTATAGTAGTTTTTTTTAGTTTTTATGTATTTGGTAGCAAATTTGACATAGAGAATAGTAAGGTTGTTTGCAAATGTGTGTATGCATGTTCACTTGCATGGATGATTTGGCTTTGGTATAGATTTGCAGCTGTATGTATCCATTTGTTGTATGGATATGGATATTTGCACATGTATGTATGTATGTATGTATGTATGTATGTATGTATGTATGTATGCATGTATGTTTGTATTTCCACTACTCTGGATATTCACAAATGACAAGGAGGCTTACAATATACATTGTAATTTTGTAGGATGGCTTCTCTTATCCATCCATCGTACGATCTATATTTCATCGTGGACGGTACATGGCAGATGAAAGAAGGGTTTTTGATCAGCTTCACTTGAGGTCTAGTGCGGTTCATGCCAATATGGAATATGACGAGCGATACACGGAGTATATCCAGAAGATTGGGCTTCTCCCATTTATCTCACCCGTGTCTCGTTCGATGCCGAAGATGAATCCCTGTGCGATCACGTCACTGATTGACCGATGACGCCATGAGACACATACTTTCCACTTCTTTGCTGGAGAGATGACGGTGACTTTGCAGGATGTTACAATGATCACTGGACTTTCCATCAAAGGAGAGCCTATTTGTTTTAGCACAGATTTAGAGGGATGGCGTGAGACTATGGTGGGACTCATCAGGAGGGATCCAGGGGTGCAAGGGAAGTCCGTCGGTGCAAGTTATCATTGGATTGCTAAGAACTTTAGGAAGTGCCCGGATGATGCTGATGATGAAACGGTGCAACAGTATTGCAGAGCTCAATTTTATTTGGTTTTACTGACATATGTACTATTTGTGTGTAGTTGGATGAGGCTTGACGTAGGGGCGTGGATCCAAAGAACACCGCCAAGGCAAAGGAAGCTAATATCGGTGGTCCCATGCTTCTCTTGTCGATCTGGAGTTGGGAACGCTTGCCAGTTGGGCGGCCAACGCATGTGGGTCTTGGTTATGAGCCATGGGATGATCATGATGACCCGGACCGTACGCCTACATGGGCGTATAAGTGGGACAAGGTTGAAGGTTTGTTGTATAAGTGGGATAAGGTTGAAGGTTTTGTTGGCAATTCAAAGATCGTGTATTTGCACTATTGCAATGAGCTCGACATCATGACCCCCGGAAGGATGCTGCACCGGCTAAGAGGGGAAAATGAAGGAAATGATGCATTTTTCTTGAACTATGTAGGAAACTTGATGCATTTGTGGTGAACTATGTATGAAACTTAAAACATTTGTCTTGAACTATGTAGGAAACTTGATGCATTTGTCGTGAACTATGTATGAAACTTGATGCATTTGTCTTGAACTATGTGATGTTATGTTTCTGTTCCACTTAATGTTCTTGAAACATTAGCAAAACATCTGCACAAAACTCCACCAGTAGCATCAGAAAATATGTAGCAAAACATCTGTACCAGAACTCCAGCAGAAGGCAGCATGATTCCCCAGCCTAGGGCGCCATGCCTGGTGGTAGCATGACTCCCCATATAGGGCGCCATGCCTGTCGGCGGCACGACGCCCCAGGCCAGGGCGCCATGCCAGTTGACGGCATGACGCCCTAGGCCACGGTGCCACGCAGCTAAATCACCAAAAAAATTCTCTCTGATGTTTAGGGCGTCATGGTATTTAAATGAGCGTGCCATGGCGCTACATATACTTTCATGGCGCCCCTGTGCAGGGTGCCATGGTCCCGAACATTGATTTTTTTACTTGCATAAGCAATGTTCTTGTTTTTTAACTTACTTTGCCACAGATTATTCAACACAAATATGACATCAAAACTTCATGACATACATTAGTGCGGGAAATAGAAAGTCTCATGACATATATTAGTGCGTGATACGTCTCCAACGTATCTATAATTTATGAAGTATTCATGATGTTATATTATCATTCTTGGATGTTTTACAATCATTTTATAGCAACTTTATATCATTTTTTTGGGAGTAACCTATTGACCTAGTGCCCAGTGCCAGTTGCTGTTTTTTTTCTTGTTTTTTACATCGCGGGAAATCAATATCAAACAGAGTCCAAACACCGTGAAACTTTTTCTGGATTTTTTATGGACCATAAGACATCCAGTAGCTATCCAGTGGCCATCCCGCACCCCCTCTTCGTCCTATAAATCGCCAAATATTCCGAAAACCCTTGGGGTAACCCTAGATCAGAAGTTCCGCCGCTACAAGGCTCTGTAGCCACGAGAAACCAATCTAGACCCTGTTTCGGCACCCTGCCGGAGTGGGAAGTCATCATCGGTGGCCATCTTCATCATCCCGGCGGCCACCACGATGAGGAGGGAGTACTCCATCCTTAGGGCTGAGGGTTTGTACCAGTAGCTATGTGTTTAATCTATCTCTTTATCTCTCTCTCTCTCTCTCTCTCTCTCTCTCTCGTGTTCTTGAGATGTCACGATCTTGATGTATCATGGGCTTTGTTAATATAGTCAGATCATATGGTGTTTTCTCCTCTCTATCTTATTGTGATGAATTGAGTTTTCCCTTTGAGATTTCATTTTATCAGATTGAATACTTTTATGGATTTGAGAGCACTTGATATATGTCTTGCAGATGAATACCCGTGGTGACAATGGGATATTATTTTGATTTACTTGATATATGTTTTGGCACTCAACTCGCGGATTCCCGAGGTGACATTGGGGTAATCTACGCATAGGGGTTGATGCATGTTCTTGTCTTTGTTTTTCCAGTAGAAATCTTGGGGCACTCTTTGGGGTTCTTTGTGTTGGATTGAGTATTATGAATCTGAAATTATTTGGTGTTATTTTCTTACGAACTGTTGGATAGATCGATCGGAAAGAATAGCTTCGAGGTGGTTTCATACCCTACAAACGATTTCTTCTTATGTTCTCCGCTAGATAAGAACTTTGGAGTGATTCTTCGTTGCACGTTGAGGGATGGTTATGTGATCCAATTATATTAGCATTGTTGAGAGATTACACTAGCTAAATTACGGACCCTAGGCCTCATTTCCAAGCATTGCAATACTGTTTGTGCTCCGTTTTATCAATTGCTACCTTGCTATTTTTTATTGTTCTTATTACAAAAATCAATATTTACTATCATTACTACACTTGTATCACCATCTCTTCGCCGAACTAGTGCACCTATACAAATTACCATTGTATTTGATGTGTTGGGGACACAAGAGAGTTTTTATTATTTGGTTGCAAGGTTGTTTGAGAGAGACCATCTTCATCCTACACCTCCCACGTATTGATAAACCTTTAGGTCATCCACTTGAGGGAAAATTGCTATTGTCCTACAAAACTCTGCGCTTGGAGGCCCAACACAAGTCTACAAGAACAAGTTGCGTAGTAGACATCAAGCTCTTTTCTGGCACCATTGCCGGGGAGGTTAGGTAAGCGGCGCTCACATCCTGTCAACGAAGCTCTTTTCTGGCGCCTTTGCCGGGGAGGTGAGTGGATGAAGGTATATCTTTAAATCTTGCAATCGAATCTCTTAGTTTCTTGTTTTATCACTAGTTTGGTTTATAAAAGAAAACTACAAAAAAATGGAATCGAGGTTGCATCATATTCTTCATCTTTATAATGCATTTCGTGAAAATGATGGAAAGGAAAATTTTGCTCAATTGATAGAAGAAGAATTCAATAGAATGTTTGGTACAAATGATGAGCATGATTGCAATGTTGTTGGTATGAATTCTTTGAATATCCATGATGCTAATGATATGCAAAGCCATAAGCTTGGGGATGCTATGTTTGATGAAGATGATATTTTTAGTCCCCCAAGATTTGATGTGCAAATTTGTTATAATGATTGCATGCCTCCTATTTATGATGATTATAATGATGAAAGTGGATTTGGAGAGGTCATGACTTTATTTAGTGATGAATCCACCATTTTGGATGAGGCTTCTATTGACTATGATAACAAAGTTGCTATCTATGACGATTATGGTGATGACATGTATGCTATAAAGAATAATGATAACCATGAAACTTGTCATCATGATTTTAGTTTTCACTCTCATGATAGTTATATTGTTGAGTTTGCTCCCACTACTATTGATGAGAAGAAATTTGCTTATGTGGAGAGTAATAAGTTTTCTATGCTTTTGTGTCATGAAAAGAATGCTTTGTGATAGCTATTTTGTTGAATTCATTCATGATGCTACTGAAAATCATTATTAGAGAGGAACTTATGCTTTTACATATCTCAACAATATCAAGTTTCCTCTCTTTATGTTGAAAGTTTTGAAGTTGCACTTGTTTTGCCTTCCTATGCTAGTTGATTCTTGTTCCGATAAATTGTTTGCTCACAAAATCCCTATACATAGGAAGTGGGTTAGGATTAAATGTGCTAGTCATATGCTTCATGATGCTCTCTTTGTGTTTCAATCCTTATCTTTTACGCGAGCATCATTGAACTCATCATGCCTAGCTAAAAGGCATTAAAGAAAAGCACTTGTTGGGAGACAACCAAACACTTTTACCTAATGTTTTTGTGTGTTCAAATGATTATGCTACTGTAGTAATCATGTTTTATGGTTTTTGTTTCAATAAAGTGCCAAGTAAAGCCTTTGGGATAGTGTGGATGATAGTTGACTTGAATCTGTGCAAAAACAGAAACTTTTGCGCCCAGTCCAGGAATTTTGATAATTCACTGGAACGTGCTTTTGATCTGAATTTCTTATAGGTGATAGATAAACAAATTCTCTACATTTTCCTAATTTTTCAGAATTTTTTGAGTATCATAAGTATGCTTGGAGTACAGATCACTACAGACTGTTCTGTTTTTGACAGATTCTGTTTTCAATGCATAGTTTGCTTGTTTCGTAGTTTCTATGGCTTATATTGCTCAATATAAATTGTAGAAATGATATGCTATAGTAGGCATTGTGTGAAAAAAATTATGAATCTTGTCTTTGACAGTACCAAAGTGAAATGGTATGCTCTTTATCATACTAACCTATCTCACGAAGTTCCGTTAAGTTATGTGTGATTGAAGTTTTCAAGTTTTGGGTGAGATGTTGATATGAGGAGAATAAGGAGTGACAAGACCCTAAGATTGGGGATTCCCAAGGCACCCCCAAGGTAATATTAAAGGAAGATCCAAACAACTAAGCTTTGGGATGCCCCGGAAGGCATCCCCTCTTTCGTCTCCAACAATATCGGTAACCTCACTTGGGGCTATATTTTCATTCATCACATGATATGAGTTTTTCTTGGAGTGCCATTTTATTTTGTTTTTATTTGCTTGATGCTATTGAGAATAATGTTTTGCATCTTTCTTTTCAATAAAAATGTCAAGGATAGCCTTTACCATACTTATTTTGCAAGTCTACATGTTGCTATTTGAAAACAGAAAGTTTATCGGTGTTGCAAAAATTCTCTAGAAAAGTCAGAATGTGATAAAATGTTGAATTGTTTTGCATGGTGAGCTATAATAAATTTTCTATAGTGTGGTTATTTTTAAGAATTTTTGGAGTTAGGGAAGTATGATGAATATTGCACTCTTTACAGACTGTTCTGTTTTGGCAGATTGCTGTTATGTTTGCATAAGTTTGCTTTTTAATGATTCTATTTGAGGATAGGTGTACTAAATATGCAAAGGCATTTAGTATGCAATGTTAAATTATAATTTTAGTGATTTGCTACAGTAGAGAATGATAAGGTTTTGCATTGATTTATACTAACTTATCTCACAAGTTCTTGTTGAGTTTTGTGTGGATGAAGTTTCCAGTAATAGGTAAACCGTGATATGATAGGAATTAAGGAGACACAAAAGCTCAAGCTTGGGGATGCCCAAGGTAACCCAAGTTAATATTCCAAGAAGTCTCAAGCATCTAAGCTTGGGGATGCCCCGGTAGGCATCCCACCTTTCTTCTTCAACAATTATCGGTTAGTATCGGTTGAGCCTAAGTTTTTGCTTCTTCACATGATGTGTGCTATTCTTGGTTTGTCATTTTATTTTGTTTTGATTTTTGCTTGATGTTTTAATTAAACACTTAGATATGAAAGTTTTTAAATAAAAGATAGTCCTCAAATAGCTACCCATTTACATAACTACTCGCTTGATCTTCACTTATATATTTTTTGTAGTAGTTTGCCATTTACTCTTGTGCTTCACTTATATCCTATGAGTAAATTGTTGAATAAATTGAATATCATGAAGTTGAAATTATATGTTCGTATCATGCCTAGTGGTAGCTTCACATTGGGTTTAGAAAGTGAAACCTTTTGAAGCTTGACAACCACAATATTGGTCATATAAGCAACTCATGAATGATTAATAGAAGGAATAGAACTTTCACATGCAAATACACTATCTTAGATATCTTTTGTGATTGTGAGCCCCCATCAAAATATTATATGCCAAAATTGTTGATGTTGGACAAGGAAGACAACGTAATGATTTATGTTTTTTCATATTCACATAGAAGTTATATTGATCCTTCAACATGTGGTGCTTGCCCCCCATCTTTGCTAGCCAAAAATTCCGCACCAAGTAGAGATATGATACACCTCCAACGTATCTATAATTTATGAAGTATTCACGCTAATATTTTATCATTCTTAGATGTTTTACAATCATTTTATAGAAACTTTATATCATTTTTGGGGACTAACCTATTGACTCAGTGCCATTTGCTGTTTTTTGCTTGTTTTTTTTACATCGCAGGAAATCAACATCAAATGGAGTCCAAACACCACGAAACTCCACGGAGATTTTTTATGGGCCAAAAGACTCCCGATGGGCCAAAGCAACACCTGGGGGGTGCCCCGAGGGGGGAACAACCCACTAGGGCGCGCCAGCCCCCCTGGCACACCCAGGTGGGTTGTGCCCACCTCGGTGGCCTCCCGTACCCCTTCTTTGCACTATAAATTCCCAAATATTCCGAAACCCTTCGGGGTTACCCTAGACGGGAAGTTCCACCGCCGCAAGTCTTTGTAGCCACCGAAAACCAATCAGGAGCCCGTTCCGGCACCCTGCCGGAGGGGGAGATCATCACCGGTGGCCATCTTCATCATCCCGGCGGCCACCACGATGAGGAGGGATTAGTCCACCCTCGGGGCTGAGGGTTTGTACCCGTAGCTATGTGTTTAATCTCTATCTCTCTCTCTCTCTCTCTCTCTCTCTCTCTCTCTCTCTCTCTCTCTCTCTCTCTCTCGTGTTCTCGAGATGTCACGATCTTGATGTATCACGGGCTTTGTTAATATAGTCGGACCATTTGGTGTTTTCCCTCTCTATCTTGTTGTGATGAATTGAGTTTTCCCTTTGAGATTTCGTTTTATTGGATTGAATACTTTTATGGATTTGAGAGCACTTGATATATGTCTTGCATATGAATACTCATGGTGACAATGGGGTATCATATTTATTCACTTGATATGTGTTTTGGCACTCAACTAGCGGATTCCCGAGGTGGCATTGGGGTAATCTATGCATAGGGGTTGATGCACGCTCTCGTCTTTGTTTCTCCAGTAGAAATCTTGGGGCACTCTTTGAAGTTCTTTGTGTTGGATTGAGTATTATGGATCTGAAATTAGTTGGTGTTATTTTAGTACGAACTCTTGAATAGATCGAACGGAAAGAATAGCTTTGAGGTGGTTTCGTACCCTACAAACAATTTCGTCTTATGTTCTCCACTAGATAGGAACTTTGGAGTGATTCTTCATTGCACGTTGAGGGATGGTTATGTGATCCAATTATATTAGCATTGTTGGGAGATTGCACTAGCGAAAGTACAGACCCTAGGCCTTGTTTTTAAGCATAGCAATACCGTTTTTGTGCCCGTATACTATTTTCTACCTTGCTGTTTTTATTTATTCAGATTATAAAAATATATTTCTACCATCAACATTACACTTTTATCACCATCTCTTCGCCGAACTAGTGCAGCTATACAATTTGCCATTGTATTGGGTGTGTTGGGGACAAAAGAGATTTCTTGTATTTGGTTGCAGGGTCGTTTAAGAGAGACCATCTTCATCCTACACCTCTCACGGATTGATAAACCTTAGGTCATCCACTTGAGGGAAAATTGCTACTGTCCTACAAAACTCTGAGCTTGGAGGCCCAACACGTGTCTACAAGAATAAAGTTGCGTAGTAGACATCAAGCTCTTTTATGGCGCCGTTGCTGGGGAGGTGAGTGCTTGAAGGTACGTATATCTTTAGATCTTGCAATCGAATCTTTTAGTTTCTTGTTTTATCACTAGTTTGGTTTATAAAAGAAAACTACCAAAAATGGAATTGAGGTTGCATCATATTATTGATCATCTTTATAATATCTTTCTTGAAAATGATGGATCGGAAATTTGTGCTCAATTGTTAGAATAAGAAGTCAATAAAATGTTTGGCACAAAATATTTGAATGATGAGCATGATTTTAATTTTGTTAGTATGAATTCTTTGAATATCCATGATGCTAATGATATGCAAAGGCATAAGCTTGGGGTTGCTATATTTGATGAAGACGATATTTTTAGTCCCCCAAGTTTTGATGAGAAAATTTATTATGATCAAATCATGCCTCCTATTTATGATGATTATATTGATGAAAGTGGATTTGGAGAGGTCATGACTTTATTTAGTGATGAATCCACTATTTTGGAAGAGGTTGCAATTGATTATGACAACAAAGTTCCTATATATTATTTATGGTGATGACATGTATGCCATATTGAATAATGATAACCATGAAACTTGTCATCATGATTTTAATTCCCAATCACATGATAGTTATTTTGTTGAGTTTGCTCCCACTATTATTGATGAGAATAAAATTGCTCATGTGGAGAGTAACAAAATTTCTATGCTTATGCATCATGAAAAGAATGCTTTATGTTATAGTTATATCGTTGAATTTCCTCATGATGCTACTTAAAATTATTATGAGGGAGGAACTTATTCTTGTAGGAATTGCAATAATATCAAGTTTCCTCTCTATGCGTTGAAAGTTTTTAAGTTATGCTTGTTTTGCCTTCCTATGCTAGTTGATTTTTGTTCCCATAAATTGTATCCCTATGCGTAGGAAGTGGGTTAGGCTTAAATGTGCTTGCCATTTGATTCATGATTCTCTTTTTCATGTTTCAATTCTTATCTTTTATGTGAGCATCATTGAAATCATCATGCCTAGCTAAAGGCATTAAAGAAAAGCGCTTGTTGGGAGACAACCCAACACTTTTACCTACTGTTTTGTGTGTTCACATGATTATACTACTGTAGTAATCATGTTTTATTGCTTTTGTTTCAATAAAGTTCCAAGTAAAGCCTTTGGGATCATGTTGGGTGATAGTTAATTTGATCTTGCTGAAAAACAGAAACTTTTGCGCGCACGAAAATAATTCTCATCTTTAACAGAAGAGTGCTTTTGAGTTGATTCTGATTAATTATAGAAATTTCTCACGTGTTCCTAATTTTTCAGAATTTTTGGAGTAGCAGAAGTATGGTTGGAGTACAGATTACTACACACTGTTCTGTTTTTGATACATTATGTTTTCAATGCATAGTTTGCTTGCTTTCTAGTTTCTATGGCTTATATTGCTCAATATAAATTGTGGAAATGATATGTTATAGTAGGCATTGTGTGGAAACAATTATGAATCTTGTCTTTGACAGTACCAAAGTGAAATGGTTTGCTATTTATCATACTAACCTATCTCACGAAGTTCCGTTAAGTTTTGTGTGATTGAAGTTTTCAAGTTTTGGGTGAGATGTCGATATGAGGAGAATAAGGAGTGACAAGACCCTAAGCTTGGGGATTCCCAAGGAACCCCAAGGTAATATTCAAGGAGGATCCAAGCAACTAAGCTTGGGGATGCCCCGGAAGGCATCCCCTCTTTCGTCTCCAACAGTATCGGTAACCTCACTTGGAGCAACAATTTTATTCATCACATGATGTGTGTTTTGCTTGGAGCGTCATTTTATTTTGTTAGGATTTGCTTGATGTTATTTGGAATAATGTTTTGCATCTTTCTTTTCAATAAAAATGTCAAGGATAGCCTTTACCATGCTTATTTTGCAAGTATATGAGTTGCTGTTTCAAAACAGAAAGTTTATCGATGTTGCAAAAATTCCTGAGAAAAGTCAGAATGTGATAAAATGTTGAAACTTTTTGCATAGTAAGCTCTGAAAATTTTTCTACATTGTGATAAATTTTCATAATTTTTGGAGTTAAATAAGTATTGATACTCTTGCATTCTTTACGGACTGTACTGTTTTGGCATATTGCTGTTATGTTTGCATTGTTTGCATATGTTTGCTTGTTTAATGATTCTATTTGAGGATAGGAGTATTAAATATGCAGAGGCATTTAGCATGCAATGTTGAATAATAATTTTAGTGATTTGCTACAGTAGAGAATGATAAGGTTTTTGAAGTGATTTATACTAACTTATCTCACGAGTTCTTGTTGAGTTTTGTGTGGATGAGGTTTTTGAGATTTAGTAAAACCGTGATATGAGAGGAATGAAGGAGACACAAGAGCTCAATCTTGGGGGTGCCCAAGGCATCCCAAGATAATATTTCAAGAAGTCTCAAGCATCTAAGCTTGGGGATGCCCCGGTAGGCATCCCACCTTTTTTCTTCAACAATTATCGGTTAGTATCGGTTGAGCTTAAGTTTTTGCTTCTTCACATGAGTTGTGCTATTCATAGAATGTCATTTTATTTTAATTTTGCTTGCTTTTTTAATAAAATACTTAATTCTGAAACTTTTAAATAAGAGAGAGTCCTCACATAGCTATCTATTTACTTAACTACTCGCATGATCTTCACTTATATCTTTTTGGTGTAGTTTGTCATTTACTCTTGTGCTTCACTTATATCCTATGAGTAAATTGTTGAATAAATTGAATGTCATGAAGTTGAAATCATATCATGCCTAGTGGTAGCTTCACATTGGGTTTAGAAAGTGAAATATTTTGAGGCTTGATAATCACAATATTGGTCATACAAGCAATTCACAAATAATTAGTATAAGGAAGAGAACTTTCACATGCAAATAATTAGTATCATGGAAATCTTTTGTGATTGTGAGCTCGCATCAAAATATTATATGCCAAAGTTGTTGACGTTGGATGAGGAATACAACGTAATGGTTTATGTTTGTTCATATTCACATAGAAATCATATTGTCATAGATCCTTCAACATGTGGTGCTTGCCCCCTATCTTTGCTAGCCTAAAACTCCGCACTAAGTAGAGATACTACTTGTGCATCCAAAAACCCTTAAACCCAAATATTTTTCAAGTGTCCACCATACCTACCTAGGGATTGAGCAAGATCCCTCAAGTAAGTTGTCATCGTTGCAAAAAGGCAATAAAAATTGCTTCTAAAACTGTGAGATCGTTTAGTGTAAGAGAAAATTGAGCGTTTCACAAACTTGGATGACAAAGAATAAAAGCGACAGACTACATAATAAAGGTTTTCATCTTAAGGGGCATTGTAACATGGCATTCTTTTGCACTAAGGGATTGAGCATACAAACAAATAAGCGCATGGCAACCTCTGCTTCCCTCTACGAAGGGCCTATCTTTTACTTTCCAGTATTTACTTTTATGCGAAGAGTCAAAGTTTTTCTCTCTATTCCTT
The DNA here is from genome assembly GCA_021605205.1 of Aegilops longissima. Lineage (NCBI taxonomy): Eukaryota > Viridiplantae > Streptophyta > Magnoliopsida > Poales > Poaceae > Aegilops > Aegilops longissima. The sequence goes on from CM038680.1 coordinate 618,511,071, forward strand.
TTCATTTTTATCCTTTGGCAAGCATCATGTGGTGAGGAAAGATCTAGGCACATATGTCCAGTTGAATATGGGAAACATGATTTATTATTGTTGACATCACCCTTGAGGTGAATACGTTGGGAGGCAAAACAATAAGCCCCTATCTTTCTATGTGTCCGGTTATGTTTTGCTCATGTGTACGCGGTGAGTGTTAGCAATCATATAAGACTATATGATGGTTGAGTATGTGGAGCTCTTACTTAGACTCCGTTGAATAAGTTGAATTGCAATTGCTTGGTGACTAAGAACATAGGTTGTTGGGTTTCAAGAGAGTTCATTGTTTAAACCTTAACATGTGAATTTGTTGCCACTATAACATGAGAACATTTATGAGAAAGAATTGTTGTTATGATGCTAGGAAAAGTGATTGAAATTATCATTGATCAAACTTGTGCACTTTGCTAGCATTCACAATTCATAAATTATTTCTTTTATCATTTACCTACTCTAGGACGAGTAGGAATTAAGCTTGGGGATGCCGGTATGTCTCCAACGTATCTATAATTTATGAAGTATTCATGCTAATATTTTATCATTCTTGGATGTTTTACAATCATTTTATAGCAACTTTATATCATTTTTTGGGACAAACCTATTGACCCAGTGCCCAGTGCCAGTTGCTGTTTTTTGCTTGTTTTTTACATCGCAGGATATCAACATCAAACGGAGCCCAAACACCGCGAAACTCCACAGAGATTTTTTATGGGCCAGAAGACTCCCGATGGGCAAAAGCAGCACATGGAGGGTGGCCAGAGGGGGGCACAACCCACCAGGGTGCGCCAGGCCCTCCTGGAGCGCCCAGGTGGGTTGTGCCCACCTCGGTGGCCTCCCGTACCCCTTCTTTGCACTATAAATTCCCAAATATTCTGAAACCCTTCGGGGTTACCCTAGACAGGAAGTTCCGCCGCCGCAAGCCTCTGTAGCCATCGAAAACCAATCGGGAGCACATTCTGGCACCCTGCCGGAGGGGGAGATCATCATCGGCGGCCATCTTCATCATCCCGGCGGCCACCACGATGAGGAGGGAGTAGTCCACCCTCGGGGCTGAGGGTTTGTACCAGTAGCTATTTGTTTAATCTCTCTCTCTCTCTCAGACTCTCGTGTTCTTGAGATGTCACGATCTTGATGTATCGCGGGCTTTGTTAATATAGTCGGATCATATGGTGTTTTTCCCTCTCTATCTTGTTGTGATGAATTGAGTTTTCCCTTTGAGATTTTGTTTTATCGGATTGAGTATTTTTATGAATTTGAGAGCACTTGATATATGTCTTGCATATGAATACTCGTGGTGATAATGGGGTATCATATTGATTCACTTGATATGTGTTTTGGCACTCAACTCACGGATTCCCGTGGTGACATTGGGGTAATCTATGCATAGGGGTTGATGCACGTTCTCGTCTTTGTTTCTCCGGTAGAAATCTTGGGGCACTCTTTGAAGTTCTTTGTGTTGGATTGAGTATTATGGATCTGAAATTATTTGGTGTTATTTTAGTACGAACTCTAGGATAGATCGAACAAAAAGAATAGCTTTGTGTTATTTTAGTACGAACTCTTGAATAGTTCGAACGGAAAGAATAGCTTTGAGGTGGTTTCATACCCTACAAACAATTTCGTCTTATGTTCTCCACTAGATAGGAACTTTGGAGTGATTCTTCATTGCACGTTGAGGGATGGTTATGTGATCCAATTATATTAGCATTGTTGGAAGATTGCACTAGCGTAAGTACGGACCCTAGGCCTTGTTTTTAAGCATTGCAATACCGTTTTTGTGCCCGTTTACTATTTGGTACCTTGCTGTTTTTATTTATTCAGATTATAAAAATATATTTCTACCATCAATATTACACTTTTATCACCATCTCTTCGCCGAACTAGTGCACCTATACAATTTGCCATTGTATTGGGTGTGTTGGGGACAGAAGAGATTTCTTGTATTTGGTTGCAGGGTCGTTTAAGAGAGACCATCTTCATCCTACACCTCTCACGGATTGATAAACCTTAGGCCATTGATATGTCTCCAACGTATCTATATTTTTTTATTATTCCATGCAGTTTTATTATCAATCTTGGATGTTTTATAATCATTTTATAGTCATTTTATTATCATTTTTTGGTACTAAGCTATTGACATAGTGCCAAGTGCCAGTTGCTGTTTTCTGCATGGCAGGAAATCAATATCAGACGGAGTCCAAATGCCATGAAACTTTACGATGAATTTTATGGACCAAAAGGAAGAAGTTGGGCCCTAGTTGCACCTAGGGGGAGTCCCGAGGAGGGGACAACCCACCAGCGCGCGCCAGGAGGCCCAGGCGCGCCCTGGTGGGTTGTGCCCACCTCGGGTGCCCGCCGGACCGCCTCTTTGCTCTATGAATACCCCAAAAATCTAGAAACCCTAGGGGAGTCGATGAAATACTCATCCAGCCGCCGCAGAGTCCAGAACCACCAGATCCAATCTAGACACCATCTCGGATGGGGTTCACCACCTCCATTGGTGCCTCTCCGATGATGCGTGAGTAGTTCTTTGTAGACCTTCGGGTCCGTAGTTAGTAGCTAGATGGCTTTCTCTCTCTCGCTGAATTCTCAATACAATGGTCTCTTGGAGATCCATATGATGTAACTCTTTTTGTGGTGTGTTTGTTGGGATCCGATGAACTTCAAGTTTATGATCAGTTATATCTTTTTATATCCATGAAAGTTATTTGAGTTTCTTTGATCTCTTATATGTATGATCTCTTATAGCCTCATATTTCTTCTCCGATATTTGGGTTTTGTTTGTCCAACTTGATCTATTTATCTTACAATGGGAAGAGGTGCCCGGTAGTGGGTTCGATCTTACGGTGCTTGGTCCCAGTGACAAAAAGGGAACCGACACGTATGTATCATTGCTACTAAGGATAAAAAGATTGGATCTATATCTATACATCATGTCATCGTTCTTATTGCATTACTCCTTTTTCCATGAACTTAATACACTAGATGCTTGCTGGATAGCGGTTGATGTGTGGAGTAATAGTAGTAGATGTAGACAGGAGTCGGTCTACTAATCTTGGACGTGATGCCTATGTAATGATCATTGCCTGGATATCGTCATAATTATTTGAAGTTCTATCAATTGCCAACAGTAATTTGTTTACCCACCGTTGCTACTTTTCTCGAGAGAGGCCACTAGTGAAACCTACGGCCCCCGGGTCTTCTTTCTCATATATTTGCTTGCTATCTACTTTTCCTTTGCATTTTTATTCAGAACTATTAAACCAAAAATACAAAAATACTTTGCTACACTTTATTGTATTTGCGATCAATTATTTCAATCTATTACAAATTTCCGCATCGTTCCCGAAAGGGATTGACAATCCCTTTAACACGTCGGGTTGCGAGGTGTTGTTATTTGTGTGCAGGTGCTGTTTACGTTGTGTTGCTTGGTTCTCCTACTGGTTCGATAACCTTGGTTTCATCATTGAGGGAAATACCTACCTTCGCTATGCTACATCATCCCTTCCTCTTTGGGGAAATACCGACGTAGTCCTAGCAGACAGGAGCTTTACTGGCGCTATAGTCGGAGAGCGATCAGTCATCCACTTGAGGGAAAATTGCCACTGTCCTACAAAACTCTACACTTGGAGGCCCAACACGTGTCTACAAGAATAAAGTTGGATAGTAGACATCAAGATACTACTTGTGCATCCTTCAAGTCTTATTTTCAAAAGTCCACCATACCTACCTAAGGATGGAGTAAGATCCTTCAAGTAAGTTGTCCTCGGTGCAATAAGGCAATAAAAATTGCTTCTAAAAGTGTTAGATCATTTAGTGTAAGAGAAAACTGAGCGTTGTATGAACATGTGATGGCAAATAATAAAAGCGACAGACTGCATAATAAAGGTTGCTATCATAAGGGGCAATATAACGTGACGTTCTCTTGCACTAAGGGGTTGATCATACACACAAAAAGCGCATGGCAACCTTTGCTTCCCTCTGTGAAGGGCCTACCTTTTACTTTTATGTATTTACTTTCATGCAAGAGTCAAAGTTTTTATCTCTATTCCTTTTTTATTTTTCTCTTTTGGCAAGCATAATGTAGTGAGGAAAGATCTAGGCACATATATCCAGTTGGATATGGGTAGCATGAGTTATTATTGTTGACATCACCCTTGAGGTGAATACGTTGGGAGGCGAAATTATAAGCCCCCATCTTTCTGTGTCCGGTTGAAACGTTTTGCTCATGTGTATGCGGTGAGTGTTAGAAATCATAGAAGACTATATGATGGTTGAGTATGTGGAGCTCTTACTTAGACTTTGTTGAATAAGTTGAATTGCAATTGTTTGGTGACTAAGAATATAGGTTGTTGAGTTTCAAGAGAATTCAATGTTTGAACCTTAACATGTGAATTGGTTGCTACTTTACTATGATGAGTTATGACAAAGAGTTGCTATTATGATGCTAGGAAAAGTGATTTAAATTATCATTGATAAAACTTATGCACTTTGCTAGCATTCACACTTCATAAATTATTTCTTTTATCATTTACCTACTTGAGGACGAGTATGAATTAAGCTTGGGGATGCTGGTACGTCTCCAACGTATCTATAATTTATGAAGTATTCATGCTGTTATATTACCATTCTTGGATGTTTTACAATCATTTTATAGCAACATTATATCATTTTTTGGGACTAACATATTGAGCCAGTGCCCAGTGCCAGTTGCTGTTTTTGCTTGTTTTTTACATCGTAGGAAATCAATATCAAACGGAGTCCAAACACTGCGAAGCTTTTTGTGGATTTATGGACCAGAAGACATCCAGTAGGCCAGAGAAGCACCTAGGGGGTGCCCCGAGGGGGGCACAACCCACAAAGGCGCGCTTGGGGGCTCAGGCATGCCCAGGTGGGTTGTGCCCACCTCGGTGGCCTCCCACCCCCCTCTTTGTTCTATAAATCACCGAATGTTCTGAAAACCCTCGGGGTAACCCTAGATCAGAAGTTCCGCCGCCGCAAGGCTCTTATGCAACAATAAACCAATCTAGACCCTGTTCCGGCACCCTGCCGGAGGGGGAAATCATCACCGGTGGCCATTTTCATCATCCCGACGGCCACCATGATGAGAAGGGAGTAGTCCACCCTCGGGGCTGAGGGTTTGTACCAGTAGCTATGTGTTTAATCTATCTCTTTCTCTCTCTCTCTCTCTCTCTCGTGTTCTTGAGATGTCACGATCTTGATGTATCATGGGATTTGTTAATATAGTCGGATCATATGGTGTTTTCCCCTCTTTATCTTATTGTGATGAATTGATTTTTCCCTTTGAGATTTCATTTTATCAGATTGAATAGTTTTATGGATTTGAGAGCACTTGATATATGTCTTGCAGATGAATACCCGTGGTGACAATGGGGTACTATTTTGATTCACTTGATATCTGTTTTGGCACTCAACTTGCGGGTTCCCGAGGTGACATTGGGGTAATATACGCACAGGGGTTGATGCACGTTCTCTCTTTGTTTCTCCGGTAGAAATCTTGGGGCACTCTTTGAGGTTGTTTGTGTTGGATTGAGTATTATGAATCTGAAATTATTTGGTGTTATTATAGTACGAACTCTTGGATAATTGATCGAAAAGAATAGCTTCAAGGTGGTTTCGTACCCTAGAAATGATTTATTTTTATGTTCTATGCTAGATAAGAACTTTGGAGTGATTCTTCTTTTCACGTTGAGGGATGGTTATGTGATCCAATTATATTAGCATTGTTGAGAGATTGCACTAGCGAAAGTATGGACCCTAGACCTCATTTTCAAGCATTGCAATACCGTTTGTGCTCCTTTTTATCAATTGCTACCTTGCTGCTTTTATTGTTCTTATTACAAAAATCAATATCTACTGTCATGACTACACTTGTATCACCATCTCTTCGGCGAACTAGTGCAGCTATACAAATTACCATTGTATTTGGTGTGTTGGGGACACAAGCGACTTTTTATTATTTGGTTGCAGGGTTGTTTGAGAGAGACCATCTTCATCCTACGCCTCCCATGGATTGATAAACCTTAGGTCATCCACTTGAGGGAAAATTGCTACTATCCTACAAAACTCCGCGCTTGGAGGCCCAACACAAGTCTACAAGAACAAGTTGCGTAGTAGACATCAGTGCGGGACATACAAATGGTTCACGTCACACATAAGTGCGGGACATATAAAAGGATCATATCATACATAAGTTCAATACATTCCGGACACCTAACATCCAAGCCAATAAGCAAAGCCTCGACCACCACTGCCATCACTGCGGCCACGTCCTCGAGCACCAACACCATCACCACCATGTCCTCCTCGTCCTCGATGACCACCATCACCACCATGGCCACGTTCTCTTTCATCACCACCATGGCCATGTCCTCAACCGCCGCCGCCATCACCGCGTCCACGTCCTCGACCACCACCGCCATCACCGCGGCTACCACCACCATCACCGCGGCCAACACCACCATCACCATCTCGTTTTGATCTCTTTCTTTTTCTACAACCTCTATTATTGTGCCCCTCATTGTTACATTCACCGCAATGGCTGATATCACAAGGCTCCGCGAAATGTTGGCTCCCCCATTCCTTACGGAATCCAGCACCCCAATCATCCATGTCACCCAAGAAACGCTTTGTCTTCCTTCTTCCACGTGTCACCACCTTCATTTCTGGATCGGGGTATAGAGGGGGTCCATGATATTCCAGCCATTAGATTGGTCTAGATAGGGATGAAACCTTGCAACCCATGTATTTTTAACCGCATCGATTGAATACTCTTCCAATCTTACACTTTTGGTCATATTGACACTCAAATTTCTAGTGCGGGATGTAGTCATCAAGTGCGAGCAAGGGAGATGATACAACGTAGGCCTCTCGCATGAGCATGCACCCCTCTTACGATAAACCTTGAACGAGCCACCTCCATATGGCACACCGTCACGTGGCATTCCACTGTGCCCATCAACTTGGTAAATCAATTCTATGTTATCAAAGGACTTGATTTTGTGTGAATCCACCTTCCTTGCTTCGTATTCCATCCAATCGTCGACCTTTGGTGGATATCTGTACATATTTTTGGCCCTGTTTTTCCCGGATAACAACTTATGAAAATAGGCATTCAACTTCTGGAATGTATACTCTACTATTGCTGTCGCAGGCAATGCACGGAAACCCTTTAGCACCATGTTGAAACATTCAGGCATGTTGTTTGTCATGTCACTATACTTCACTCCGTCGTTATCAAAAGCCCATGCCTACTTTCCTTTATCGGCAAGGTTCCTATTTAGGAAATCTTTGCCACCATTGTTTGCTTTGGCATAAACTTTGTCCCACAATTTCTTGAAATGTCTAACCGTGAATGCGAGAAAACAATCATGGAGAAGGTCAGACAATTCCTTGTCTCCACATGCCCGATAAAAGTTAGACACAAAATGCCTCATGCACCATCTATGGTGCACACAAGGATTTCCTAGAATGTCAATCTCCACTGCATTGAGTATCCCTGGGCGGCGGTCCGAGATGATGCAAACATCTTTTGGAGGTCCAATTACCTTGGTCCTCACTAGACTAAGAAACCACTCCCAGTTGTCATTGTTCTCCGCCGACACCAAAGCGAAAGCCTATGGAACCAATTTGTCACCCCCATCATTAACAACGCCGATCAATAGTGTGCCCTTGAACTGGCCAGTCAGAAATGTGCCATCCATGGACATAACCGGCCTACAATACTTGAAGGCCCTAATGCATGGCTCAAAAGTGCAGAATGCACATCCAAATATTCGAACGGTTGCATCGTTGTATATCCTTGTTTTCACGCCATGTGTCTCCACCACATAGTGTTGGAGATATGCCCTAGAGGCAATCATGTATGATGATATTTCCTATGTGTTTATGAATAAAGATAGTCCTTGGACATTATCAATGATGTGTATCAGCAAGTATGTGACTTGTTTGTGGGACTATGCATTGTATGATGACTGTCCTAAAAGGTCCCTAGTCGAAAGGGCTGTGTGGACGCGCAGCCGACTAGACTGGCATATGACACGGTCGATGGCTTGGTCTCACTAGCCATGGAGCATTGGATGCTAACCGGATAATATGGACTTGGAAAGGTCTGGTCGGATTCGACGTAGTCAGGTCCGAGTCGAGATACGGTCCGAGTCGGACAGACCCAACTATGAGACGCAGCGATATGTCATCTGTGAGTCTCTAGTACAACATACGTTCTATGTCCTAAGACCTGAGCTGACGCATGTACTCGGGATGGTGACAGACTTGCTTTGGGCCGACCAAACGCTACTCCGTGGTGGGTAGTTACAAAGGTAGGTTTGGGTTTGTCGGTCCCATCTTTGCGAGACATGGTCGAGCAAGATGGATTTGCCCCTCCGATCAGGAGAGATATACTCTGGGCCCCTCGTGTGATCCGAATAGGATAAGCATGCCACGCGACAAGGATTACGAGATAATCCGGTTTGTGGTCGGTATCACTGGAACGAGAAAGAGGTCGGGCTAGCACAAGGATGACAGTCTCGCCTTGATCCCGACAACATATATCGTGTGGCAAAGGGAGCGAAGTGTGACACGTTATGCAGGTTCGCCTAACCAGCTTCATAGTCGCTTGGTGGTGCACGCCTTGCTAGAGGCCGCTACCAACCGTGCAGGTCGGAGGTGATCGAAGCGTGACAAAGCCGACTTGAACCTAAGGGGTCGCACGCTTAAGGGAAGGAACCTACGAGGTCGGTTCGTAGGACACTGGTCGGATGTGATCTGAACTGGACTAGGAACGTGACCGAGTAGACTTTGGGCTTTAGGGTCCGTGCAAGGCCCAAGTGTTGAGCCTGCGACGGACGCCTATATAAAGTGAAGGTGCGGCACACTCATGTAGTTGATCGCTTCGGTGTTGCGACTAGGGTTTGCATGTGTTGCGAATAGCCACCTCCACTCGCCGCCGACTGTGTGATCGGACCAAGCAGTCCGCCGCACGGTGTTCCTCCTGCATGCACGAATACCATTAGAGGCGGTGCACTTGCGCCGCTCCGGCGAACTTGTACATGGGATCGGACGACCGGCTGTTCGAGGGAGATCGGACGAGTAGGAGATGATCCACGCGGACGCGCTGCCCCAACTCTTCTTCCGCTGCACGGCACTGCGCGTCTAGTGGTAAAAAACTGTGATCCATCTCCCGTATCATGTTCCTGGATGTTCTGTGCGTAGGAAAATTTTAATTTGCAGTCGACGCACCCTACCGTAGAACCCAACACATAGTACATTCCCAGATTTTCTGCCGCCATCGTTTTCAACACCGTTGTGAGGCGGTTGTATGATTCTTCCCAACCACCATACAATATCTCAAAGGCAGCTTGCATGACCTTCCATGCCTCCCCATACTTCACCGTGTACCCAAAAACCTCCTTCACCATCTCCATCAATGCCCTGATGGGATGTGTCGGGAGTATCTTTATGGAGGGTGAAAATCGATATGCAATGAATTTGAGGTCAATTGACGGTGATCATCCTTTACATTAGCATCATCAATATCCTTGCGACTACATCGGTGGTGAAACACAGAACTTGTAATCTTCCATTGCGGCCTACCTTTGACACAACTTGCACGGATAACCCAAGGGCAACGATTCTTGTGTTCCTCACATTTTACCACATAACACAATTTGGAGTTTGACTTGTCCACAAGGAATGGTCGATGAAACTTAACCGCGTAGTCCTTGACCCATATTTGAAGTTCTTCCAAGCTTTCAAATATTGTTCCTTCACTAACACCATACACACTTGCCCCAGTATCTCGCTTTGAAGTTAACCTTGGTGAAGGAATTTTACTTGTGCCACCATCAACAATCGCCTTATCGACTAGGCTTAGGTCATGAAACAATGATGTCTTGTGACCCCGGCCTATTATATTCTTGAAAGCATTGGCTTCTTTACCCGTTGATGACCCACAAGTATAGGGGATCTATCGTAGTCCTTTCGATAAGTAAGAGTGTCGAACCCAACGAGGAGCAGAAGGAAATGGTAAGCGGTTTTCAGCAAGTTATTCTCTGCAAGTACTGAAATAAGTGGTAACAGATAGTTTTGTGATAAGATAATTTGTAACGAGCAACAAGTGACAAAAGTAAATAAAGTGCAGCAAGGTGGCCCAATCCTTTTTGTAGCAAAGGATAAGCCTGGACAAACTCTTATATAAGGAAAAGCGCTCCCGAGGACACATGGGAATATCGTCAAGCTAGTTTTTATCACGTTCATATGATTCACGTTCGGTACTTTGATAATTTGATATGTGGGTGGACCGGTGCTTGGGTGTTGTTCTTACTTGAACAGGCATCCCACTTATGATTAACCTCTATTGCAAGCATCTGCAACTACAACAAAAGTATTAAGGTAAACCTAACCATAGCATGAAACATATGGATCCAAATCAGCCCCTTACAAAGCAACGCATATACTAGGGTTTAAGCTTCTATCACTCTAGTAACCCATCATCTACTTATTACTTCCCAATGTCTTCCTCTAGGCCCAAATAATGGTGAAGTGTTATGTAGTCGACATTCACATAACACCACTAGAGGCTAGACAACATACATCGCATCAAAATATCGAACGAATACCAAATTCACATGACTACTAATAGCAAGACTTCTCTCATGTCCTCAGGAACAAACGTAACTACTCACAAAGCATATTCATGTTCATAATCAGAGGGGTATTAATATGCATATAGGATCTGAACATATGATCTTCCACCAAATAAACCAACTAGCATCAACTACAAGGAGTAATCAACACTACTAGCAACCTACTAGTACCAATCCTGGACTTGAAGACAAGAATTGGATACAAGAGATGAACTAGGGTTTTGAGAGGAGATGGTGCTGGTGAAGATGTTGATGGAGATTGCCCTCTCCCGATGAGAGGAGCGTTGGTGATGACGATGGCGATGATTTCCCCCTCCGAAGGAAGTGTCCCCAATGAGAACAGCTCTGCCGGAGCCCTAGATTGGTTCCGCCAAGGTTCTGCCTCGTGGCGGTGGAGTTTCGTCCCGAAAGGTTGCTTATGATTTTTCCTCGACGAAAGACCTCATATAGAAGAAGATGGCCATTGGAGAGCCAACAAGGGGCCCACGAGGTAGGGGGGCGCGCCCTGGGGGGTAGGGCGCGCCCCCACCCTCGTGGACAGGTGGGCCCCCCTTTGGTGAACTTCTTCCGCTGGATATTTTTTATTATTTCCCAAAATGACTTTCGTGGAGTTTTAGGACTTTTGGAGTTGTGCAGAATAGGTCTCTAATGTTTTCTCCTTTTCCAGTCTAGAATTCCAGCTGCCGGCATTCTCCCTCCTTATGTAAACCTTGTAAAATAAGAGAGAATAGGCATAAGTATTGTGACATAATGTGTAGTAACAGCCCATAATGCAATAAATATCGATATAAAAGCATGATGCAAAATGGACGTATCAACTCCCCCAAGCTTGGACCTCACTTGTCCTCAAGCGAAAGCCGATAACGATAAATATGTCCCCATGTTTAGAGGTAGAGGCGTCGATAAAAATAAAATACGGACATGAAGGCATCATGATTATTCTCATAACAGCAACATATATAGGTAATGTCATATGATTGCTTATGTTCAAGTAATAATCCATTCACAATGGAGAGTATGAATCATAAACTTTATTGAGAACGACAAACTATAATCTCAGTCATTGAAGCAATTGCAATTTATCATAACATCAGAAAGAGTCTATGTCAGAGCTTAATAGCAAGTCCACATACTCAAGTATCATTTAGTCTTTCATAATTGCTAACACTCACGCGATACTTGTGGTTACGGAGTTTTAGTCGGACACAGAGAAAGATAGGGGCTTATGGTTTCGCCTCCCAACCTTTTACCTCAAGGGTAATGTCAACAATAATAACTCATGCCCCCTACATCCAATTATATATAAATCAGGATCTTTCCAACACATTGTGCTTGCCAAAGGATAAAATGTAAAAAGGAAAGGTTAAGATCACCATGACTTTTGCATAAGGTAGAAGATAATAATAAAAGATAGGCCCTTCGCAGAGGGAAGCAGAGGTTGCCATGCGCTTTTATGGTTGGATGCACAAAATCTTAATGCGAAAGAACGTCACTTTATATTGCCACTTGTGATATGAACCTTTATTATGCAGTCCGTCGCTTTTATTTCTTCCACATCACAAGATCGTATAAAGCTTATTTCTCCCACACCAATCAGTCATACATATTTAGAGAGTGAGGGAGTCCTGGATTAGGGGGTGTCCGGATGGCCGGACTATGACCTTTGGCCGGACTCCTGGACTATGAAGATACAAGATTGAAGACTTCGTCCCGTGTCCGGATGGGACTTTCCTTGGCGTGGAAGGCAAGCTTGGTGATATGGATATGTAGATCTTCTTCCATTGTAACCGACTCTGTGTAACCCTAGCCCTCTCCGGTGTCTATATAAACCGGAGGGTTTTAGTCCATAGGACGAACAACAATCATACCATAGGCTAGCTTCTAGGGTTTAGCCTCTCTGATCTCGTGGTAGATCTACTCTTGTACTACCCATATCATCAATATTAATCAAGCAGGAGTAGGGTTTTACCTCCATCGAGAGGGCCCGAACCTGGGTAAAACATCGTGTCCCTTGTCTCCTGTTACCATCCGCCTAGACGCCTGATTCGGGACCCCCTACCGAGATCCGCGGTTTGACACCGACATTGGTGCTTTCTTTGAGAGTTCCTCGTGTCGTCACCTTTAGGCCCGATGGCTCCTTCGATCATCAACAACGATGCGGTCCAGGTGAGACTTTTCTCCCGGACAGATCTTCGTATTCGCGACTTTTTGCTGCGGGCAATTAAGCAGCCATCTGGAGCAGATTAAGCTCGCCCCTGGCCATCAGGTCAGATTTGGAAGTTTGAACTACGGCCGACTTCGCGGAGACTTGATCTTGACGGGTTCGAGCCACAACCAAGCGCGCCGCCTTTATTACGCATGGGCATGATCTAGCTCGTCGCTGAATAGTGTCCTGGAGGCGCACAGATGTCGCTCCGACCCTTAGCTCGGGCCATCGCATGTCGAGGGCGGGTGGCTGGACACCGCCTCGGGGCCATAATCTCTGATGATCGAGGCGAACACCATACCTGTCCTTTACCAAAGCTCGTGACTCCAAGGTGCCGGACTCCGAACCTTCCACGCCCCTACCAATCGAATCTGATTGGGCGCCGATAATGGAGTTCACCGCCGCAGACATCTTTCAGCACTCTCCTTTCGGCGACATTTTGAATTCACTAAAGTCTCTCTCTTTATCAGGAGAGCCCTGGCCGGACTATGGTCAGAAAGGTTGGGATTTGGACGACGAAGAAATTCAAAGCCCACCCACCACCCACTTTGTAGCCACTGTCGATGATTTAACCGACATGCTTAACCGACTACGAAGACATCGGCGGTATGGGCGGCGATATGCGAGGCGAACAGAACCAGCGCCTATAGGCCTTTGGACAACCACCCCATCTCACGATGTATACATGGTTGATACACCTAAAGGAAACGACAACGAGGAACAAAGGGACGCAACAAGGGACCGTTCCCTCGAAAAGCAATCAAAGCGGCGGCGTAAGCGCCGCTCCAAACCCCACCCCGACAGAGAAAACAGCCATACAGACCCAGCCATAGAGCAGGGCGAACCGGCGGATGACGAACATGCCATCGAGCAACCGTCCGAACATGGCAACTTGGTTAAACAACCCGTCCCCGGCGAAGACAACAGTCCGGACGACGTCACGCCCGACAAGTTGCTGGAGCAGAAGAACCTCCAAAAAAGGCTAGTCACCACTGCGCGTAGCCTGAAAAAGCGGAAGCGGAAGCTCAAAACAGCGGAAGATGTACTCAGAATTAGATGGAGCAAAGTACTCAACACCGCAGACAAATACAGCGACAGTCGCCACAGAAAGAGCTATCCGAAGCGAAAGTTATTGCCAGAATTTGATGATGAGGCCTTAGAGCCTCCGCAATCAAAAAAATAAGGAAGCCACCCGGCCGGACAAACGACCCCATGGCCAACACAGTGCGGCAAAGGACGCCACACACAAGCCGGCATGCGATCCGCACAAGGATTCACATCAAAAAGATGGCCCAGCCAGATCTATCTATGGGCCAAGAAAGCAAGCTCTAGTAAGCAATGCAACACATCAAATATCTGAACATCACGATGCGCCCAGATATAGAGGCGCGCACACCCTTATGTTTCACCAATGAGGTCTGGATCATGAATTTCAGTGAGGATTCAAGCCCGTAAACATAGAGGCATCTGGCGGAACAACAGACCACAGTGCGGATTGAGGATTACATCCTCCACATACACATGGCTAGAGGAGATGATCTCCACGCCATAAAATACTTACCCCTCAAACTCAAAGGGCCAGCCCGGCATTGGCTTAAAAGCCTTCCTGAAAACACCATTGGAAGTTGGGAAGAGCTCGAGGATGCTTTTCGAGCAAATTTTCAAGGGACCTATGTCCGACCTCCGGATGCGGATGATCTAAGTCATATAACTCAACAACCCGGAGAGTCAGCCTGGAAACTCTGGAACAGATTTCTTACTAAAAAGAACCAGATAGTCGACTGTCCGGACGCCGAAGCCTTAGCAGCTTTCAAACACAGTGTTCGAGAGGAATGGCTTGCCAGACACCTCGGCCAAGAAAAGCCAAGAACAATGGCCGCATTAACAAGCCTCATGACCTGCTTTTGCGCAGGAGAGGATAGCTGGTTGGCAAGACGCAGTACCAGCGACCCAATTACATCCGAAGTTAGGGATGGAAACGGGAAACCGTGACGCAGCAAGGACCAGCACCGGACCAAGGGAAACAGCCCGAAGAGCACGGCAGTCAACGCCGGATTCAAAAGCTCTCGGCAGAATCAGAAAAAGCTGCCCCCAAGGATAACATGGACGAGCTAGCTAACTTAAACAAAATCATGGACAAGATATGTCAAATCCACAGTACTCCCGGGAGGCCTGCAAACCATACCCACAGAGATTGTTGGGTCTTCAAGCAATCCGGCAAACCTAACGCCGAACACAAGGGGCTCGACACACCAAGCGAGGACGATGACGAACCCCACAAGCAGAGCACCGGAAAACAAAAGAATTTCCCACAAGAAGTCAAAACAGTAAATTCACTTCACGTGACAAAAGGGGAGAACATAGTGGCGCCCATCGAGATACACGCCATACGGCCTATCCTAGAGGAGTCCCGCCACTGGTTGTTAAAACCAATCACCTTCGACCATCAGGATTACTCTAGAAGTATCCGGAACGCAGGCTGGACTGCCTTGGTATTAGATCCGATAATTGACGGACTCCACTTTACACAAGTCCTAATGGGGCCGTAGATGATTTAAACCTGATATATCAGGACACAATCCGCAAACTGGGGATAGACCCAACAACAATTCGCCAAAGCAACACTTCCTTTCAAGGGGTAATGCCAGGCCCAGATGCCCATTGTACGGGCTCTCTCCTGTTAGAAGTTATGTTCGGCTCACCCGACAACTTCCGCCGCGAAAAGCTAACCTTCCACATCGCCCCATTTACAAGCAGCTATCAAGCACTACTGGGACGCGAAGCTTTCGCCCGCTTTAACGCAATACCACATTATGCATCCCTTATACTTAAAATGCCCGGTCCACGAGGCATCATCTCATTAAAGGGAAATATCGAGTGTTCCTCGAGTACGGAAGATTGTGGGGCTGCATTAACAGCCACACACTAAACCAGCTTCACTAAGCAAAGCACCTAAACAGGTCATTCAGACCCCGGACATGGCTAGACGAGTCCGGCGTAAGGGCTTACTAGCCGCATACCCCCGTTCAAGGGGCTCCGCGCATGTACAACAAGAGACAATAAAGCTCAATTTTATTAATTTTTTTAAAAATGTACTTTGTCTATTTAATGTAACGTATATTTTCGCACAACCTTTTTCAACTAAGTTCCTCTCTTTTACAGATGAACACCATGCTACACCCGTCCAGGATACGGCACAACGGAGACACAAGCGCAGACGTGCAGTAAGGACCCGTTGCAAGGATTCTTTTCAGATTAAGACCCTGCGTAAACCTTTTTTACTGTCTCTTGTTGATACACATCCCCCGGTTTCTTGCTCTAACCGAGGTGGAGGCTGGCGTCTTGGCATTGGCCACGTCAGGACTTTGCGCGTACCTGGACACCAGGGGGTTATTACTAAGGGCGTTGTTCAGCCCGTTTTCATAAAGACCGAATACCTTAGGGAGTGTTCGGCGTCGCGAGTTTGGCCTTATGTGCATCAGCTCCAAATCATGTCTTTGGTCAAATGTTGGGTTTGCCCGGCTCCTGTGTTTTGCTACCTTACGTTCCGCTCTATCGGCTAAAGCGGCACGGAGAACTCGATATTGTGCCCGGTTCGGCGAGGCGAGCACCTCGATGAAAGCCGGCTGACTGTCATGATGTAGCGTGAGACTAGTCAACCACTCGATGACCCACGGAATCTTTAGGATTCCTCCGCATTAACGAAGGGCATTTTCGGTCGAGCACACACGCGCCCGAATTGGGCGGAAGCGGTGCCCCTAGGGGCTATATAGTAGCCCCTTGTCAAACTCCTATGGCTAAGTGAAAGTGATAAAGCATTATAGTCCGGTTGCCTAGTTAGCTCGCTATCACCTCCTTTATAGGACCAAGGCGTTGGATCAAGTGTGAAAATGCGCCTTTTGCGAACACCCCCGCATTATATGCGTGGGGGCTGAAGCCGAAGACTGCCATCTTTCAGGTTATATACACATATACATTAACGGCCGCATAGGAGGTATTTTAATTCTTGCAGGCACAAGTATAAAAAGCTTTTATATTCCATCGAAACATTGTTTCACAATTATACATGTTATTCGAACATGATGTCCTTCGAGCACTGCGTCTCTATTAAACGAGCGCCCTGCAGAACTTCCTGAAAATAGTGCTTGGCAGGTACTCGGCTCCCGTCCGAATCTTGGGATGCAACGTCGGTGGTCTTCATCTCCGCCCAGTATGTCTTGACACGGGCTAGAGCCATCCGCGCACCCTCTATGCATGCCGACCTCTTCATTGCATTGATATGGGGCACCACACCAAGGAACTGCTGCACCAAACCAAAATAACTCTTCGGCTCAGGCCTTTCCGGCCACATATGACTCACGACTTCCTTCATGGCGAGTCCGGATAACCTATTCAGCTCCGCCCATTTGGCCAATCGCTCGGATAATGGAAGTGGGCGCTCTGGATTATGGAACTGCGACCAAAAAAGCTTTTCCACTGCGTGATCCTTTTGATCTCGGAAGTGTTCGGCCGCGTCCGCGGCACTTGCCGCCAAATCCCGATAAGTATCCGCCGCACTCCACAGCTGGTCCAACTGAGCATACTTAGGATCCCCGAACTTCATCCGCAGCATAAAGGGCTTTCCGGCGCGATATCTCGACTGGCGTAGCTCACGCTTCATGGCTCTCATTGCAGAGCGAGCATCCTTGGCCTCGGTAGTGGCCTTCTCTAGAATCCTTTTGTTCCGCCCGATCTTCTTTTTCAAGAAGCTTGCAGCGGTCGGCAGCATCCTTCAACTTCACCGCCATCTCGGCCATTTCCTTCCTGCTTCGGTAGTGAGCAGCCTGTTCGGCTTTCAGCTCTTCGGCCGCCTTCAAGGCAGCCACATCACTTTTTCTGGCCTGCTCCTTGGCTCGGGCAAGTTCCGCCCGAAGGTTCTCCATGGCAGCGGCACCATCTGCATCAAGCATACATGTTGTAAGGCAAGGGCATCAAGCCCCCTTACCAGGTGTCCGCGGAGAAAATTCCATACCTTGCGACTCGTCCAACCGCTTGTTGACAAGCGCGATGTCGGCATCCGCCACGTCAAGTTGCCTCTTTAGCTCGGCAAATTCATCATCCGGCTAGCCACGGACGCCGCCACCTACATAGGAAGAGCGACACGTTATACCTGGATTATGATCCTCGGCGCTGTCATCTTTGACAACGCACCGAGTCTCGAAACTACTATCTATCTGGCGCATCTTTTATATGCGGAACTGTCAAAAGGTACATCATTTCGCGTACCTCAAAACCTGCGATAAACTCCACGAAGGCCTCGTGCAACCCGCTCTCCGCGGATGAAATCCTTTCAATCACCGTGCCCATCAATGCACGATGTTCTTCGAGATAGGCGCCGCCCGAGCAGATCCTTCACTCCTCCGTGTGCACCGGACGGTGCGGACTCGTCGATGGCCTTTTGAAGGTCGGACACGAGAGGGCTTTGGGGAGCCATACGGCTGCTTTCCGGCCTGTCGGATTCGGAGAAACCCTCCACGCGACACCTCGGGGTCGCCCGCCTGCAAGGCGATGCAGCGGCAGGAGGCGTTCGCTCTCCATCATCTCCGGACAAAGATCCCACGAAGATGAGCTCGATGCGAAGGCGGAGATCCGAACTACAAGGTAAAAAATCAGTTGTCTTTCTCAGGAATAAAATAGGGATGTCTCTTATTTTGAAACTCCCCTCTCTACTTACGGCTCGCTGGAGGGCTGATCCCCTTGAGGGCACAGTGCGGCCGAGGCACTTCCCGGCGCAGGACCCTCTGACGAAGATCTCTTCCCCCGCTTTGAGACCATGGCCTCCGGGTCTTCAGAGGCGGCCCTCTTGTTTCCCTGGATGGAGGGATTCTCGATCTCTCCTTTCCGGATAGCCTCCTTTGAGGAGACGTTAGCTTCCTTGTTCCCCCCTTCGCCTTCTTCCAAAGGCGCAACCTCCAGCATCCTGGTTAACACGGGATCCGGCGTAGTCTCGGGGAGGGGGGCCAGACACCTGATCAGCTTTGCTTTCGCCATCCACTCTTGTTTAAAGGGACATCTCCTTTAAGGGAAATTTTATGACGAATATACGGATAGCATGTCCAGGTACAGGGCTACTTACTTGAGTATCCGGGCGATTGTAGCTTAGACCTGCGTCCTCGGTCAAGTCCGGACACATTGCTTATGATCCGAAGAACAATTTATACATCTCCATGGGCGTCATGCCCGTAAAGTGTTGGAGAGCTCGTGGTCCCTCCGGATTAAACTCCCACAGGCGGAGGGGGCGGCGTTGCAGGGAAAAGTGCGGCGAATCAACATGACCTGCGCCACTACGGCCAGGTTGATGTCTCTTTCCAGGAGATCTTGAATGCGGCCCTGCAACAAGGGCACGTCCTTGGACGACCCCCAGTCGAGCCCTTTATTGACCCATGACGCCAGCCGTGGGGGAGGACCCGAGCGAAAGACAGGAGGCGCCACCCACTTGGTGCCCCTGGGCGCTGTGATATAAAACCACTCTCGTTGCCATAAGCTGAACTCCTGTTGAAAAGAGCCCTCGGGCCATGGAGCGTCAGCATTCTTGCTTATAACAGCCCCTCCACACTCCGCTTGCTGCCCCTTGATCATCTTCGGCTCTACTTTGAAGGTCTTAAGCTACAATCCGAAGTGAGGGGTAATGCGGAGGAAGGCTTCGCACACGACAATGAACGATGAGATGTGGAGGATGGACTACGGATCCAAGTCGTGAAATTCTAACCCATAATAAAACATGAGCCCCCTCACGAAGGGGTCTGTCGGGAAGCCTAACCCCCGAAGGAAGTGAGACGCGAACACCACGCTCTCACCAGGCTTGGGAGTGGGAATAACCTGCCCCTGAGCAGGCAGCCTATGCGAAATTTCGCCGGTTAAATACCTGGCATCTCTCAGCTTTAGCACGTCTTCTTCCGTAACGGAGGAAGGCATCCACCGGCCTTGAAGGTCGGAGTCGGACATCATCGAAGGTCCGAAGCGCCTGAATCTGGAGCTTTGGGTGTTGGAACTCGAGGCGAGGGGCGGATTCGATTGAGATTGAAAGAAAGGAGTAGAGCCTTGGTCTCTTTATAAAGAGGTTGAATACCAAGAGCCCTCCCCCGTGACCGTTTGGGACTCGCCGATAGAGGAGGCGTGCCAGCGGGCACGATTGGGTTACTACGCCCGTATTGATGAGAATCCCGAATAAGGGGATAAGGCGTGCCAAGGAAACCGCCTCGCTAAACGCGCTGAGGTGGGACAGTAAAAGCGATTGAATAAAGTCTTGGCCGTGGTGTGATGACATCTTTGCGGAATCGTTAGCAGATTGGATTTGTGTAAATATTATTCTCTCTACGGTGGTATGTGGAAATTATTTTGCGAGCGGACACTATCCTTCTGTTCAAAATCTTCTATGAAGTATTCGGAGGAGGAACCCGCCTTGCAATGCTGAAGACAAACTCCGCGCGGACTCGTCGTCATTGAAGCCTGGTTCGGGGCTACCGAGGAGTCTGGATTAGGGGTGTCCGGATGGCGGACTATGACCTTTGGCGGACTCTGGACTATGAAGATATAAGATTGAAGACTTCGTCCCGTGTCCGGATGGGACTTTCCTTGGCGTGGAAGGCAAGCTTGGCGTCTGGATATGTAGATCTCCTTCCATTGTAACCGACTCTGTGTAACCCTAGCCCTCTCCGGTGTCTATATAAACCGAAGGGTTTTAGTCCATAGGACGAACAACAATCATACCATAGGCTAGCTTCTAGGGTTTAGCCTCTCTGATCTCGTGGTAGATCTACTCTTGTACTACCCATATCATCAATATTAATCAAGCAGGAGTAGGGTTTTACCTCCACCGAGAGGGCACGAACCTGGGTAAAAACAACGTGTCCCTTGTCTCCTGTTACCATCCGCCTAGACGCACAGTTTGGGACCCCCTACCCGAGATCCGCCGGTTTTGACACCGACAGAGAGCAATTTTTATTGCTTGCACCGATGACAACTTACTTGAAGGATCTTACTCAATCCATAGGTAGATATGGTGGACTCTCATGACAAAACTGGTTTAAGGGTTTTGGAAGCACAAGTAGTATCTCTACTTGGTGCTGAGAATTTGGCTAGCATGAGGGGGGAAGGCAAGCTCAACATGTTGGATGATCCATGACAATATACTTTATCTCAGATATAAGAAAACATAACCCATTACGTTGTCTTCCTTGTCCAACGTCAACTCTTTAGCATGTCATATTTTAATGAGTGCTCCCAATCATAAAAGATGTCAATAATAGTATATTTATATATGAACCTCTCTTTCTTTATTACTTCCTATTAATTGCAACGATGACCAAAGCTATGTTTGTCAACTCCCAACAACTTTTAATCATCATACTCTTTTTATGTGAAGTCATTACTCTCAACAAGATCAATATGAACTCTTTGTTTCTTTTTATTCTCTTTTTTTCTTTTCTTTTATTCACTCAAGATCATGGAAAAACAATCATGTCCTTGACTCAACACTAATCTTTATTATATAGCTCACGGACTCGATTACATAGAGAGATCATAAAGCAAAACTCAAAACTAGATCATGCCATAAACTTTATTCTACTAGATCAAGATACTACTAATAGGATCGAACTAAGAAAAATGGTAAAGATAGGAGATGTGATTGTGATACGATACTGGGGCACCTCCCCCAAGCTTGGCAGTTGCCAAGGGGAGTGCCCATACCCATGTGATTATGTCTCCTTCTTTGTTGTTGGTGAAATATTCTTGGCGATGATGCCCTTCAGGACACGATTCTCCTCCTCGAGCTTATTGACTTGCTGCTTGAGGTCCATTATTTCCTTGTGAAGCTTTCCTATAACAGCTAAGGCTCCTTGCA
Organism: Aegilops longissima; assembly: GCA_021605205.1. NCBI lineage: Eukaryota > Viridiplantae > Streptophyta > Magnoliopsida > Poales > Poaceae > Aegilops > Aegilops longissima. The sequence continues at coordinate 618,532,858 of CM038680.1, forward strand.
CCCAAGGGTGTTGCATAGCTGCGGGAGAACAAGTGACACTCCTCTTCATATTTTCATAAGAAAGAAATCTAACATTGGAAGGGATAACCGAGTTTGGAACAGCTGAGCTCTGTAATTCCCCCATCGTGAACCCAGCTCGGAAGCGAGAAGTGACTTCTTGATCCTCCATGGCATCTACTCTCATCAAGTCAGCCTCCATCTCTTCCTCTATTGCTGGCCCAAAGTGGTCAGCGTCGCTATTTTCCCTTGGTTCCAATGCCGGATGAGACACCCGGCTCTCCCCAACCGACTCTTGAGAAGACATCTTGCTCTAATCTGCAGCAGCAACAACTCGAAACAAAAACAGAGGATAATCACATGATACGAGAGTCAAAACCTTCGGGAGAATATATAATGAATTTTTACCGACCAAAATACGTATCGTGCAGGAAAACGGAGTCTGGTAGGAAATGTCTCTGGACTAAAAAGACGGAACAGGGGGAAACATGTAACTCCCTGGCTGCTTGGAGCATGATTTGTAAACCTAAGGATTGTGGTGGAATGGGTACATTGGACCTCAGAACACAGAGTGATGCCCTGTTGCTTAAATATCTTCACAAGTTCTACAATCATTGGGATCTACCATGGGTGGAATTAATCTGGAACACCTATTACACATCGAAAATCCCACATGCAGCGGATGCATGTGGTTCCTTCAGTGGAGAGACATCACAAAGCTCATGCCGGTTTATAGAGGGATCACCAAAGTCACAATTCAGGATGGCTGCACCACTTTACTTTGGAAAGATCTTTGGATGGATGATATTCGGCCTCTAGCCACCCGGGGCCTTTTCGTTCACCAAAATGAAGATATCTCTGTCCAGGCACTATTAACGGTGACACGCTAGGGAAACCTTCCATCTTCCCCTTTCTGCGCAGTCACATGCAGAGTTGATGGACCTTCAGCAATTGCTGACTCCGATTACCTTGGCCCACGGAGAGGATAAATGGACATGCATTTGGGCTAAAGGAGATTACACTGCGAGCCAATATTACTCATATTACTTCAGAGAAATAAGAGCTCACCAAACATACAAGTGGCTATGGAAATCGAAGGTCACCATGAAAATAAAAGTGTTCGGCTGGCTACTCCTCTCCGTAGACTAAACACACGAAACATACTCAAAAGGAGACATTACAACATTGGTGACAACCACAGTTGTCTGCTGTGTACTTCACCTATTGAAGAAACTTTGGAGCACCTTTTCTTCACCTGTCCATTTAGCCAAGAGTGCTGGTCACATATTAATATTAACTGGATAACACATGGTACAAGACTTCAATGGATTGAGCACGCGAAAACTGCGTGGAATAGCCCGATGTTCATGGACATCTTCCTACAGGCTGCTTGGAGCATATGGAAAGAGAGAAACAACAAACACTTCAGAGGGATTTCACCTTCGAAATCATCCTGGCTGGCTAGGTTGAGAGATGACCTTTCCCTTCTTCGTTACAGAGTGGGAGAAAAACTTCAACCCTTTTTGTCCTCTTTTGTAAATAGCATTTAACTTTATTCTTTTGTTCCCCCTTTATAGTTTATACCCCTCCCCTTTAGTTACACCATGGATATGGATGTAAGGTTATAACTTTGTAAGACTTTTTGTCACTTAATTTAATACATACAGTAGGAGCCTCTCCTACTGTTTCAAGTGTAAAAAAAAAACGGAGTTCGGAAGGCACACGAGGTGCCCACGAGGTAGGGGGCGCGCCCTCCACCCTCGTGGGGTCCTCGTGTCCTTCCCGGACTGCTACTAATTTTTCTATTTTTCTAAATATTCCAAAACGGAGAAATATTGCCTTAAAAATTGTTTTGAGTCGGTTCACTTACCGTACCACATACCTATTCCTTTTCGAGTCAGAAATGTTCGGAAAGTGTCCTTATGTATTCCTCCGGGTTACGGTTTCAATAACATTGGTTTCAACATTTATAGGATTACCTGAGATATAGTGTTTGATTCTTTGACCGTTTACCACCTTGGATCTGTGCCTTGAAGTTGTTGATTTTATGGCACGAGCGATAGACCTCCTCGATAACGTAGGGGCCTTCCCATTTAGAGAAGTTTTCCTGCAAAAATCTTAAGCGAGAGTTGTATAGCAATACATAATCACCTACATTAAACTCACGCTTTTGTATCCTTTTGTCATGCCATCTTTTAACTTTTTCTTTAAACAACTTCGCATTTTCATAAGCTTGGGTTCTCCATTCATCAAGTGAACTAATATAAAATAACCTCTTCTCTCTGGCAAGTTTGAAATCATAATTGAGCTATTTAATAGCCCAATATGCCTTATGTTCTAGTTCGAGAGGTAAATGACATGCTTTTCCATAAACCATTTTATACGGAGACATACCCATAGGATTTTTATATGCAGTTCTATAAGCCCATAATGCATCATCAAGTTTCTTTGACCAATTCTTTCTAGACCTATTGACAGTCTTTTGCAAAATTAATTTGAGTTCTCTATTACTCAATTCTACTTGACCACTAGACTGTGGGTGATAAGGAGATGCAATTCTATGATTAACATCATATTTAGCAAGCATTTTACGGAAAGCACCATGAATAAAGTGTGAACCACCATCAGTCATTAAATATCTAGGGACTCCAAACCTCGGAAAAATAACTTCTTTAAGCATTTTAATAGAAGTGTTATGATCAGCACTACTAGTTGGAATAGCTTCCACCCACTTAGTAACGTAATCAACATCAACTAAAATATGAGTATCCCCATTAGAGGCAGGAAAAGGTCCCATATAATCAAAGCCCCAAACATCAAATGGTTCAATAACAAGTGAATAGTTCATAGGAATTTCTTGACGTCTACTAATATTACCAATTCTTCGACATTCATCACAAGATAAGACAAACTTACGGGCATCCTTGAAGAGAGTAGGCCAATAAAAACCGGATTGCAATACCTTATGTGCAGTTCTATCTCCAGCGTGGTGTCCTCCATAAGCTTTGGACTGACACTTGCGTAGGATCTGTTCCTGTTCATGCTCAGGTACACAACGTCTAATAACACCATCTACTCCTTCTTTATAAAGATGTGGGTCATCCCAAAAGTAATGTCTCAAATCATAGAAAAACTTTTTATTTTGTTGGTATGTGAAGCTAGGTGGTATAAATTTAGCAACAATTTAATTAGCATAATCAGCATACCACGGAGTACTACGAGAAGCATTTATGACATTTACTTGTTCATCAAGAAAGCTATCATCAATAGGTAGTGGGTCATCAAGAACATTTTCTAACCTAGACAAGTTGTCTGCAACGGGGTTCTCAGCTCCCTTTCTATCAACAATATGCAAATCAAATTCTTGTAGCAAGAGAACCCATCTAATAAGTCTAGGTTTAGCATCTTTCTTATCCATCAGGTATTTAATAGCAGCATGATCAGTGTGAATAGTTACTTTAGAATCAACAATATAAGGTCTGAACTTATCACATGCAAATAGAACTGCTAAGAATTCCTTTTCAGTAGTAGCATAATTTCTTTGAGCATTGTCTAGAGTCTTACTAGCATAATGGATAACATTTAATTTCTTATCAACTCTTTGTCCTAGAACAACACCTACAGCATAATCACTAGCATCACACATAATTTATAAGGGTAAATTCCAATCAGGTGGCTGAACAATAGGTGCAGAGATTAATGCTTTCTTAAGTATTTCAAATGCTTCTACACAATCATCATCAAAGACAAATGGTATATCTTTTTGTAATAAATTAGTCAGAGGCCGAGAAATTTTTGAGAAGTCTTTAATGAACCTCCTATAAAATCCGGCGTGACCAAGGAAAGTTTTTATACCTTTGATGTCCTTGGGACATGGCATCTTTTCAATAGCATCAACCTTGGCTTTATCAACTTCAATACCTCTTTCAGAAACTTTATGCCCCAATACAATGCCTTCATTAACCATAAAGTGGCACTTTTCCCAATTCAAGACAAGATTAGTTTCTTCACATCTCTGCAAAACTCGATCAAGATTGCTCAAGCAATCATAAAAAGAGGATCCATAGACGGAAAATTCGTCCATGAAAACCTCTCAAATCTTTTCACAAAAGTCAGAGAATATAGCCATCATGCATCTTTGAAAGGTAGCAGGTGCATTACATAAACCAAAAGGCATACATCTATAAGCAAAAGTACCAAAAGGGCAAGTAAAAGTGGTCTTTGATTGATCCTTAGCCAATACAGGTATTTGAGAGAAACCAGAATAACCATTTAGAAAGCAATAATGTGTATGTTTGCAAAGTCTTTCTAGCATTTGATCAATAAAAGGTAAGGGGTAATGATCTTTCTTATTGGCCTTATTTAGTTTATGGAAATCAATTACCATCCTATAACCTTGAATAATTCTTTGCGGAATCAATTCGTGTTTATCATTAGGAACAACAGTAACACCTCCCTTCTTAGGGACACAATGGACAGGACTTACCCATTGACTATCAGCAACGTGATAAATTATACCTACCTCCAGAAGCTTTAGTATTTCCTTCCTTACAATTTCTTTCATCTTAGGATTAAGCCTTCATTGATGATCACGAACCGGTTTGGCATCATCTTCCAAATTTATTTTATGTTGACATAGAGTGGGACTAATGCCCTTAAGATCATCAAGAGTATATCCAATAGCAGCACGGTGCTTTTTCAGAGTTTTCAATAATCTCTCTTCTTCATGTTCTAAAAGGTTAGCACTGATAATAACAGGATATATTTTCTTTTCATCAAGATAAGCATATTTAAGACTATCAGGCAACGGTTTAAGCTCAAACACGGGATCACCCTTGGGTGGAGGAGGATCCCTAAGTTTCAACAGTAAATTGTGTTTGAGAATGGGTTCTGATTAAAGAATACTTAATCTATTTCCTTCTTTCATTCATAAACATATCATTTTCATGGTCTAGCAAATATTGTTCTAAAGGATCATTAGGAGGTACGGCAATTGAAGCAAGACCAATAGTATCATCCTTACTAGGCAATTCTTCTTCACGGTGTTGTCTACTAAATTTAGAGAAATTAAACTCATGAGTCATATCACCCAAGCCAATAGTAACAACATTCTTTTCGCAGTCCATCTTAGCATTAGTAGTGTTCAAGAAGGGTCTACCAAATATAATGGGACAAAAGTTATCTTGTGGGGAACTAAGAACAAGAAAATCAGCAGGATATTTAGTTTTCCCACACAAGACTTCAACATCTCTAGCAATTCCCATTGCTGATATAGTATCTCTATTGGCAAGTTTAATTGTAATATCAATACCTTCTATCTCAGTGGGTGCAATATCATGCATAATTTCTTTATATAAATCATAAGGGATTACACTAACACTAGCACCCATATCACATAAGCCATGATAACAATGATCTCCTATTTTAACAGAAATAATAGGCACGCCTACCACATGTCTATGTTTATCTTTAGCACAGGGTTTGGCAATTCTAGTAGTTTCACCGCAGAATTGAATAACATGCCCATCAATATTATCAGCTAAGAGATCTTTAACAATAGCAATATTAGGTTCTACTTTAACTTGCTCAGGAGGTGTATAATCTTTAATATTACTTTTACGAACAACAGTTGAAGCTTTAGCATGATCCTTTATTCTAACAGGGAAAGGTGGTTTCTCAACATAAGAAGTAGGAACAACAGGATCATTATAAGTGACAATATTTTCTTCAACTTTAGGAGGTGCAGCTACTTTTACTTCTATGGGAGGATGATATTTAGACCACTTCTCTTTGGGGAGATCAACATAAGTAGCAAAAGATTCACAGAAAGAAGCTACTATCTCAGAGTCAAGTCCATATTTAGTGCTAAACTTACGGAAAACATCAGTATCCATAAAAGACTTAACACAATCAAACTTAGGTGTCATACCTGAATCCTTACCTTCGTCGAGATCCCAATCTTCAGAGTTGCGTTTAATTCTATCCAATAAATTCCATCTGAATTCAATAGTCTTCATCATAAAAGAGCCAGCACAAGAAGTATCGAGCATGGTGTGATTGTTTTCAGAAAGCCGAGCATAAAAACTTTGAAAAATTATTTCTCTCGGGAGCTCATGATTGGGGCATGAATATAACACTGATTTAAGCCTCCCCCAAGCTTGAGCGATGCTTTCTCCTTCGCGAGGCAAGGAATTATATATATAATTGCGATCACGATGAACAAGATGCATAGGATAATACTTCTGATGAAATTCCAATTTCACTCGTATATAGTTCCATGATCCCGTGTCATCACATAGCCTATACCATGTCGATGCATCTCCCTTCAAAGATAAAGGGAAGACCTTCTTCTTAACAACATCATCGGGTATACCTGCAAGCTTAAATAATCCACAAACTTCATCCACATAGAGTAGATGTTCATCAGGATGCTTTGTTCCATCTCCTGTAAAAGTATTGGCTAGCAGTTTTTCCATCATACCCGAAGGAACTTCAAAGGGAATATTTTCATGTTCAGTAGGTTCAGTAGGTTGAGGAGCAACTCTTTGCTCTACTGGTCGGGGTGAAGATACCCCGAACAAGCCCCTCAGAGGATTACTTTCCATAATAACAAGTGACAGTAAATTTCAGCACACTATATAAATTTTTCCTTACCAAATTCCACCTACCAAGGGCGCTTCACTCCCCGACAACGTCGCCAGAAAAAAGTCTTGATGACCCACAAGTATAGGGGATCTATCGTAGTCCTTTCGATAAGTAAGAGTGTCGAACCCAACGAGGAGCAGAAGGAAATGATAAGCGGTTTTCAGCAAGGTATTCTCTGCAAGTACTGAAATAAGTGGTAACATATAGTTTTGTGATAAGATAATTTGTAACGAGCAACAAGTGACAAAAGTAAATAAAGTTCCGCAAGGTGGCCCAATCCTTTTTGTAGCAAAAAGGATAAGCCTGGACAAACTCTTATATAAGGAAAAGCGCTCCCGAGGACACATGGGAATATCGTCAAGCTAGTTTTCATCACGTTCATATGATTCACGTTCGGTACTTTGATAATTTGATATGTGGGTGGACCGGTGCTTGTGTGATGTTCTTACTTGAACAAGCATCCCACTTATGATTAACCTCTATTGCAAGCATCCGCATCTACAACAAAAGTATTAAGGTAAACCTAACCATAGCATGAAACATATGGATCCAAATCAGCCCTTACGAAACAACGCATAAACTAGGGTTTAAGCTTCATCACTCTAGCAACCCATCATCTACTTATTACTTCCCAATGCCTTCCTCTAGGCCCAAATAATGGTGAAGTGTTATGTAGTCGACGTTCACATAACACCACTAGAGGCTAGACAACATACATCTCATCAAAATATCGAACGAATACCAAATTCACATGACTACTAATAGCAAGACTTCTCCCATGTCCTCAGGAACAAACGCAACTACTCACAAAGCATATTCATCTTCATAATCAGAGGGGTATTAATATGCATATAGGATCTGAACATATGATATTCCACCAAATAAACCAACTAGCATCAACTACAAGGAGTAATCAACACTACTAGCAACCTACTAGTACCAATCCCGGACTTGGAGACAAGAATTTGATACAAGAGATGAACTAGGGTTTTGAGAGGAGATGGTGCTGGTGAAGATGTTGATGGAGATTTCCCTCTCCCGATGAGAGGAGCATTGGTGATGACGATGGCGATGATTTCCCCCTCCCGAAGGGAAGTGTCCCCGGTAGAACAGCTCTGCCGGAGCCCTAGATTAGTTCCGCCTAGGTTCCGCCTCGTGGCGGCGGAGTTTCGTCCTGTATGGTTGCTTATGATTTTTGCCTCGACGAAAGACCTCATATAGCAGAAGATGGCCATCAGAGAGCCAACAGGGGGCCCATGAGGTAGGGGGCGCACCCTGGGGGGTAGGCCGCGCCCCCCACCCTCGTGGACAGGTGGGCCCCCCTCTGGTGAACTTCTTCTGCTGGATATTTTTTATTATTTCCCAAAATGACTTTCATGGAGTTTCAGGACTTTTGGAGTTGTGCATAATAGGTCTCTAATATTTGCTCCTTTTCCAGCCCAGAATTCCAGATGCCGGCATTCTCCCTCCTTATGTAAACCTTGTAAAATAAGAGAGAATAGGCATAAGTATTGTGACATAATGTGTAATAACAGCCCGTAATGCAATAAATATCGATATAAAAGCATGATGCAAAATGGACGTATCAGCCGTCAAACCATGCTCATCTATTTCTTCATCCTGGCCTTCGTCCTCTGAGTGCCCCGCATAGGACCTATTGTATGGAATGTCATGGTCCATGTCCTCTTCCATGCAACTTTTGCTTCCACATCGCCAACATAATGGTCACAAAGATAAGCCTCCGAGTCATCACCCTCAAAGTCATCACCATCCATGTGCAAGTCTTGATTATCAAGTTGGTCATTCCCGATGGGGCTCAAATGTTGGGTCATTGGAGGTTGGCTCATTGTTGAGTCATGCACATATGGATTGACATGTGTTGAATTTGGACCGGGCTTCTAACATCACATGAAGATGCACACCGATTCAAATCAATGTGCAACCAAGCACGAACAACCTTTGTGGCAAATAACTCCAATGATTTATCTTGTGAGGCCAACACATTCTCCTTATATGCTTCCTAATGAAACTCGAGTCAAGAGGCATTATCTTTCAATGAATATGTTGCCCATACCCAACATTATACCTTCCGATTAAGTCTACTCCATCGCTTTATTCCAACCAATTCAACCTTCTTCGAAGCTCAACCACAACCTCCTCAAGGTTAGGACTTGTGGGAAACACCATCACTATTGGCTTCTTCTTTGGCTCACCATACTCCGCACCTCGCTTCTCAAAGGACACAAAGTCCACATGATGCACATTCACGATCCTTGCCATCTACAATCATAAACACCAAAATGCATCAATGAAAAATGCAAAATCAGATGACCTAGGGTTTCCCCAAGTCACCATAATGCGGAGATTTCAACCAACAAAAAGAGGAGGAATGAGGGAGAATACCTTTAGGGGTCGAAGGGGAGGATAAATCACCGATTTGGAGCTCCAATTCGAGAAATTTTGTGGGCGTGAGTGGGGTGGCCGGGTGGAGAAAAGGGGGGGGGGAGAGGGTTTGGAGGGGGGAGGGCAGCCGATTTTGTTGATTCAAGGGGCATGTCGCCCTAGGCTGGGGCGTCATGCTACCGAGCATGGCGCCCTGGCCTGGGGCACCATACAAACAGGACCTACAAATGTGGCAAGTGACCGTTGACCAGCATGGTCTGGCACCCCGGCTCAGAGAAACCGGAACGCCCCGTATTACAGCCCGGCGATCGAGGAGAAGTCTTCTGGAATACGACACTGCTTAGCATAGAACAAATCAGCTCTTTATTACAATCTATATGGGTACAAGGGATTACATCAGCAGGACGACACTACGCCTGCCCGGGTTGCTCCATGCAAGGACCAGAACAACACGAAGCAGCGGAATAACTCTAGCAGCAGAACAACGACGACGGTGATGAACTCCACTCTGCAGGGACTCTGGCTGGAACGTCTATCCTAGATCGCAAACAAGGGATCCACGGCAAACAAGCAATCAAATCCAACATGACCTGCAAACTGGCATGACACGCCAGGTCAGTACATTGAATGTGCAAGCTCATAACAACCAAAAGCAATCAAGACAGACAACAGCATGGCAATTACAGGTTAACAAGGATTAACATGATACTATCAGAACAACATAGCATGAACAAGTGTAACATTATACAGCTAGAACAATAGGAGCATATGAAGATGATGATACTAGCATGCAACATGATGATGATATCATGCACCAACTTACTCTGCTCGGGTTACCTCGTAACCATCACATGCACAAGCTTACCATCATGGACATCACATGATCATCTCAGGATCCAATCAAGCTTGGCATTACAATACTGTAGTAATCATTACATGACCATAAGGAGCTTGACCTTTACCCTTGATTCTCGCATAACACCACAAATATCCAACAACTTGGTATCCTCGATACCACGGTGATCCTCTCACGATCACATAAAGATCGACCAACTTCGGTATCCACGATACCTCCATGATCCTCTCTCGATCACAACCAATATCTTTCTCATCATCGAACCGGGGTTGTTATTTAGCACATCATTATTATTACTGTTGACTCATAGTGTGACCGACTATGAACTGGGCCCTTATCCATGGGCGCGGCTATCGATAGTTTAAACACACACTCTGTAGAGGTTAGCACACTATACCCACACTACGGAACCCATGGCCTCGCACTCCCATTCAGGTGGACCAACGGCAATCCGACAAAACCGATCTATTGCCATCACACTCTCCCAGCCACTCCGACAAACTCCCCTTTGGGCTAAGTCCTGGGTGGCCCCGATGTCTACCAAAGACATCCAACGGCCACTGTCCTGGCAAAACAATAAACGGTCCCAAACGAGGACAAGTCGGCTACAACAACTACGGGCACATAAGGCTTATGCCGTCCTACCCGGCCAAGGTAGCGCCTGCGCATAACCTTCCCTCTTTGGATGCACCGACGATAGGCATGATAATACACCGCATTAGGGCCTTCCCATAATAGGCAAATGTGGTTGCACTGGTTAGCTTGATTTGGTGGCACCATGACTCAACCAACAGTTGTTCAAGTTTGATTATTATCCGGTTAAACTTGAATGCAATAAGCTGAGCCATATTAAAATAACATGATGCAACTACAATGCATGATACCAACATGAGCATGTATGTGCAACATAATTCTCAAGCATATCAACAACAATACATCATATATCCGAATGAACATGGCATAATGACGAGCATGAATATCACAAGTATAACACTACTCATAACATGACCACTAGCATCGGAAAGAACCACCATGCAAGAAGATAACGACAATACTACTAGGTAAGCATATAACCAACTAGATGCAAAGGAAACATGCATAAACATGGTACTCGGTAACATACAATAGTCATGCACCGAAGAACATGACCAACACCAACATGTACTACTACCAAGCATGACATACGACAGAAATACTAGCAGCTAGTACATGATAACCAGGTGCATAAAAACATAGCATGAAAGTGAACACAAATCCATAAGCATCACCGAAACAACGATAACTGTATCAAAACAAGCAAACTTTTATTAAATATTCAAGTTGAAAACCATGGCTACTGCATGGCCATCATGCAAGTGGGTGTTGTAGCTTGCATGGTGTCGGTGGGAAACGACACCTATGGGATCACGGGGATCCCTTCTATGGTTGGCGGGTGCAGGGTTGTGCAAAGAGCAGGTCTAGTAGCTAGCACAACGATATTTACCCAGGTTCGGGCCATGAGGATGCGTAATACCCTAGTCATGCTTTGGTGTATAATTGAGTGTTCTTGAGCTCTTGAACTAGCTACGGTGCGTGTCTAGTCCAAAAGATCCGAATCCCTCCTCAGTACGCCTCGGGCCTCCTCTTATAGTCAAAGGGGCTGGCACAGTGGCACACAGGAGGTGGAAAGGTATGTATAGAGTACAAGCTTATCGCTTGTTATTACAGGACAAAATGCATTAAATGCGCTACTTAGGTGTACACTTGCTTTATCGGGGGCGGTAACGAGGCCTGTCCCGTCCGTCGCCGCTCCGCCTTGCTCCGACATGCGTCCAGGCCAACGGGGCATGCAGCGCCATGTAGGCTGGCAGGCTGCTGAGCTGGCGTGGTGCTAGGGTCTTCACAAAGATTCTGCAAGCCACCACGTAGGTGCTTGACTAGTTGGATTAGGAGCCACGTACTGCCACGTGGGTACTTGCTTCAGTCGGTGGGTCGGCCACTGAGCTGGGGCGGCGATGGGGCGGCAAGGTCTTGCCGCGGTCTTGCATATATCCCCGGCAGCCGGACTATATCCTTTGGCCGGACTGTTGGACTATGAAGATACAAGATTGAAGACTTCGTCCCGTGTCCGGATGGGACTCTCCTTGGCGTGGAAGGCAAGCTTGGCAATACGGATATGTAGATCTCCTCCTTTGTAACCGACTCTGTGTAACCCTAGCTCCCTCTGATGTCTATATAGACCGGAGGGTTTAGTCCGTAGGACAACAACAATCATACCATAGGATAGCTTCTAGGGTTTAGCCTCTACGATCTCGTGGTAGATCAACTCTTGTAATACTCATATCATCAAGATCAATCAAGCAAGAAGTAGGGTATTACCTCCATCGAGAGGGCCGAACACAGGTAAACATCGTGTCCCCGACTCCTGTTACCATCCGCCTTAGATGCACAGTTCGGGACCCCCTACCCGAGATCCGCCGGTTTTGACACCGACATTGGTGCTTTCATTGAGAGTTCCACTGTGCCGTCAACGTAAGTCTTGATGGCTCCTTCAATCACCGGCAACGATGCGATCCAGGGTGAGGTTTTCCTCCCCGGACAGATCTTCGTATTCGGCGGCTTCGTACCACGGGCCAATTCACTTAGCCATCTGGAGCAGATCGAAAGCTACGCCCCTGGCCATCAGGTCAGATTTGGAAACTTGAACTACACTGCCGACATCCGCGGAGACTTGATCTTCGACAGATTTGAGCCCATGTCAGGTGCACCGCACGATCACGACGAGCATGATTTAGCTCTACCGTCGGACAGTGTTCGGGAGATCACACCTGCAACTAGTTCGGCCCTTAATCCGGAACAAATTGCGCCATCGGAGGACGGGTGGATAGACCCCGCCATGAAGGCCGCACTCTCAGTGGCAATAGAGCCGAATACTGACTTCACCTCCCATAAGAGCCGTGTTGCCGAACCGTCGGGTTCGTCCCCGGCCACGGGCTCCGAGCCGCTTACATCCTTGCCTATCGAATCCGATCGGGCACCGATCATGGAGTTTACCTCCGTGGATATCTTTCAGCACTCGCCTTTCGGTGATGTGCTAAATTCATTAAGGTCCCTCTCCTTGTCAGGAGAACCTTGGCCGAACTATGTCCGGCTAGAATGGGATGCGGACGACGAAGAAATTCGCTCCCCACGCACCACCCACTTAGTAGCCACTGTCGACGATTTAACCGACATGCTCGATTTCGACTCCGAAGACATTGACGGTATGGGCGACGATGCAGGAGACGATCAGGAACCACCGCCCACAGAGTACTGGACAGCCACCCATCACACGATATATATATATATATATATATATATATATATATATATATATATATATATATATATATACATATATGGTGGATACACCCAAAGAAAACAATGACGAGGAACAGAACGATGCAGCAAAGGATAGCTCCCTCGAGAAGCAACCAAAGCGCCGGCGTAGGCGCCGCTCAAAATCCCACCTCGGCAAAAACAGCGATAACAACACAAGAGAAAATAACACCCCAGTCGACTCCAGAGGAGACGACAACATTGACCCAGCGATAGAGCAGGATGAACTAGCGAACGGCGAACATAGTACGGAGCAGCTGTCCGAACACGTCGACACCAAGGACAAAACTCACCAACCTCTCTCCAGAGAGGAAAATAGTTCGGACGATGACACACATGTCATCCCGGAAAGACACTTGGAACAAGAGAACCTCCATAGAAGGCTTATTGCCACCGCGAGGAGTCTGAAGAAGCAGAAGCAAAGGCTTAAGGCCGCACAGAATACACACAACAGTAGATGGAACAAAGTGCTCGAAACTGAAGAAAAGTATGGTGGTAGCTGCCATACAAAGAGCTATCCAAAGCGCAAGCTGTTTCCTGAGTTCGACGATGAGGCCGTAGAGCCTATACAGCCGAAGAATAAAATGGCCGATCAGCCGGATCGACCACCTCGTGGCCGCGATAGGGCGGCTAACGGGGCCGCACATAAGTCGACACACGATTTTCGTGAGGACTTGCGCCAAAAATCCGGTTTGACCAGGTCCATCTATGGATCTAGGAAGCGCACCCCGGCACAAAATCAAAACCGAACACTACAACCGTCCGAACGCCACAATACATCCAAATACAGGGGTGCCGCACACCCCCTATGCTTCACCGATGAGTCTTGGATCATGAATTTCAGAGGATTCAAGCCCGCGAACATAGAGGCGTCTGACGGAACAGCGGACCACAGGGTGCGGATTGACGACTTCATCCTCCATATCCATATGGCTCGCGGAGACGACCTCCACGCCATTAAATACCTGCCCCTCAAGCTAAAAGGACCAGTTTGGCACTGGCTGAAGAGCCTCCTCGAAAATTCAATAGGAAGTTGGGAGGAGATTGAGGATGCTTTTAGGGCCAATTTTCAAGGGACTTATGTCCGACCTTCGGACGCAGATGATTTAAGTCACATAATTCAACAGCTCGGAGAGTCAGCCCGAAAGCTTTGGAACAGATTTCTCACTAAGAAGAACCAAATCGTCAACTGCCCGGACGCCGAAGCCTTAGCAGCTTTCAAACACAGCGTTTGCGATGAATGGCTTGCCAGACACCTCGGCCAAGACAAACCAAGGACAATGGCAGCCTTAACAAGCCTCATGACCCGCTTTTGCGCGGGCGAAGATAGCTGGCTGGCTCGTAGTAGCACCAGCGACCCAGGCACATCTGAAGTCAGGGATGGTAATGGAAAACCACGACGCAATAAAAGCAAGCGTCGAAATAACGAAGACAACCCCAACACAGCGGTAAACGCCGGATTCAGGGGCTCTCTACCCGGTCAGCGGAAGAAGCCTTTCAAAGGCAACAGAGATGGACCGTCCAGCCTCAACAAGATTCTAGACAAATTATGCCAGATTCACGGCACCTCCGACAAACCTGCGAATCACACCCACAGAGAATGCAGGGTCTTCAAGCAGGCCAGCAAGCTAAACAACGAACACAAGGGGAGGGAGACACCAAGTGAAGACGAGGATGAGCCTCGTCAGCAAAGCACTGGGGGAAAGAAAAAATTCCCACCAGAGGTCAAAATAGTGAACATGATTCACGTAACAGAAAGAAAGGGCAAACATGCACTCCAAGACACATGCGCCGTAGAGCCCGTCACTCCCAAGTTCAACCCTTGGTTGGCCCGCCCAATCACCTTTGATTGCAGGGATCACCTGACAAGTATCCGGCATGGAGGATTGGCTGCCTTGGTGCTAGACCCAATTATTGACGGATACCATCTCACCCAAGTCCTCATGGACGGCGGCAGTAGCCTGAATCTGATATATCAGGACACAGTCCGCAAAATGGGGATAGACCCGACAAAAATCAGCCACTGTAATACTACCTTTAAAGGAGTAACACCCGACCCGGAGGCCCGCTGCACGGGCTCTCTAGTACTAGAGGTTGTATTCGGTTCTCCCAACAACTTCCGAAGCGAAAAGTTAACCTTCGTCATCGCTCCATTCCGAAGTGGCTATCAAGCACTACTCGGAAGAGCAGCTTTTGCTTGTTTTAATGCAGTACCGCATTACACTTCTCTCAAGCTCAAGATGCCCGGTCCACGTGGCATCATCACAATTAGCGGAAATATTGAACGTTCCTTACACGCGGAAGAATGTGCGGCGGCTTTAACGGCCAAACACTAAACGACTTCTCCAACCAGAATAAATGATCGGACGTCAAGACCGTGAACACGGCTAGACGAGTCCGTCGCATCACTAGCTGTAACAGTCTAGATATACCTGAGATTGGTTTGCTGATTATATTCCCATAGGCGGTACCAGGGGCTTCCCGCATGTAAAAAGGACTAGTTCGGCTCAACTTTACTTATCTTGAATTTTAATGGTTTATTGAGAATAACCAATTTGCGCACTGAAAACTTTCACCTAAGTTCTTATCTTTTCTGAGATGACAATCGTGCTACACCCTTCGGGATCGGCTGCGGAGACACGCAGCGCAGACGTGCAGCGAGGACCAGCTCAAAGGTTTCTTTTTAGATTAAGACCACTGTAAACCTTTCTCACTGTCTTTTGTTGCTTCAAATCCTCCGGACACTCGGTATAGCGAGAAGGATCTTTGGCGTTATTGGAATTTTGCCACGTCAGAATAATGCACATACCTGGACACTCGGGGTTCATTATCAAAGGCGTTATCCAGCCTGGTATACGTTATAAAGACCGAATACCTTAGGGAGTGTTCGGCGTCGTGAGTTTGGCCTTATATGCATCAGCTCCGAATCATGTCTTTGGTCAAATGTTTGGTTTGCCCGGCTCCCGTGTTTTTCTACCTTACGTTCCGCTCTATCGGCTAAGGTGGCACCGGGAGAACTACCGCGATTGTGCCCTGGTTCATCCGGACGAGCACCTCAGTAGAGAAAGCCGAAAACTAACTGTCATGATAAAGCGCGAGACTGGTCAACCACTCAATGACTTAGCGGAATCTTTGGGATTCCTCTGCATTAACGAAGGGCCGGTTTTCCCGGTCATGTACGTACGCGCCCCGAATTCGGATGAGTGCGGAAATACCAGGGGCTATATAGTAGCCCCACTGTCAAACTCCTATGGTTAAGTGAAAGTGTTAAAGCAATATCGTCTGATTGCCTCGTTCGCCGCACTACCACCTCCTTAATGGACCAAGACGTTGGATCAAGTGTGAAGACGTGCTTTTGCGAACACCCGCGCATTATATGCTTGGGGGCTGAAGCCGACGACTGCAAACTTTCAGGATATATATATATATATATATATATATATATATATATATATATATATATATATATATATATATATATATATATATATATATATAGACACACACACACATACATAAACGACCGCACAGGAGGCAAAAATACTTTTAGGCAAAATTATAAACACAACCTTTATAATTAAAATAACATTGTCCTTACAATGGGGATACATGTCACTAGAACATGATACTCTTCAAGCACTGAGCCTCTATTAAACGAGCGCCTTCGAGAACTTCTTCAAAGTAGTGCTCGGCCGATGATCGGCCTACGGCCGAACTCTGGGTTGCAATTGTGGTGGCCTCCATATCTGCGCAGTATGTCTTGACACGGGCAAAAGCCATCCGCGCACCCTCTATGCACGCCGACCTCTTCATAGCGTCGAGATGCGGCATAGCACCAAGGAATCGTTGCACTAAGCCGAAATAACTATTTGGCCTTGATCCTGCCGACCAAAGATGATCCACAACAGACCTCATGGCAAGTCCGGACAACCTATGGAGCTCGGCCCACTCGGTCATTCGCTCATTTAACAGCAGCGGCCGCACCGGAACATTGAACTGCGACCAGAACAACTTTTCAACTTCGCGATCTTTTTGATCTTTGAAAAACTCGGCCGCATCAGCAGCAGTCGCTGCCAAATCCACGTATGCGTCCGCAGAACTCCATAATTGATCGAGAAGGGCATACTTCAGATCTCCGAACTTCGTCCGCAACAAAAAAGGCTTCCCAGCCGCGATATCTCCAGCTTGACGCAGCTCCTCCTTCGCTGCTCTGATTTTAGAGCGGGCTTCCTTGGCTGCTACCATGGCCTTTTGCAGGTCCGTCGCCTTCGCTCGGCTTTCCTTTTCAAGAAGCTCGTAACGGTCGGCGGCGTCTTTCAACTCAAAGGCCATCTTGGCTATTCTCTCTTTGCTCTAGCAATGGGCAGCCTGTTCGGCTCTTAGCTCTTCGACCGCCTTTAGGGCGGCCGCATCACTCTTCCTGGCTTGTTCCTTGGCGCGGGCAAGTTCAGCCCGAAGGGTCTCCACGGCGACAACTCCATCTGCAGTCACAACATATTATAGATACTAGCATCATGCTCCTCTTAATATGTATTGATCTTAGGAGAATACATACCCTGTGCCTCGTCAAGCCGCTTGTTTACAAGCACGATGTCGGCATCTGCCGCATCAAGTTGCCGCCTCAATTCGGCAAACTCACCAGTCCGGCCAGCCACCGGACCCGCAGCCACCTGCACATGAAAGCAGCACGGTTATTACCTGGGACTATGATCCTCTATTTGCCGTCTTTTTCGACAGCAACCAGAGTCTCAGGGGCTACTATCTGCATAGGCCACACCTAGCGTGTGCGGTATCGTCCAAAAAATATATATTACTTCACGTACCTCAAAGCCTTTCAGCAGACTCATAAAAGCTTCATGCAACCCGCTTTCGGCGGATGAAATCCTCTCAACCACCGTGCCCATTAGAGCATGATGCGTTTCCGAGACAGCCGCTTGCTCCAGAAGATTCATCAGTGCATCCGATCGCACACCGGACGGTTCCAGACTCTTTCTATGGCTCTCCTTAGGAGCCGAATACCCTGGACTTCGGTCGGCCGAAGGTTTACCTTCTGGCCTTGGCGGACCAGGAGAAATCCTCCGTGACGACACCTTGGGGTCGCCCGCTTCACGAGGCGGGGAGGCACGGGGAGGTGTTTCGCTCTCCATCATCTCCGGAAGAAGATCCCCCGAAGACGAACTCTGTCGAGAAGGGCTACAATCCGAACTACAAGACGCACGCCTTAGTTATTGTTCTCGGAAACGAAGCAGGATATATTTACTATAAACTACTTTCATTCACTTACAGCTCGGTAGAGGGCTGGTCCCCTGGCGGGTACTGTGCGGTAAGGATGCCCTCCGGGGCAGGACCCTCCGAAAAAGGATTCTTCCCTCGCTTGGAGGCCATTACTTCCAAGTCTTCGGAGGCGGTCGTCTTCCTTCCCTGGGGAGAGGGAATTTTAGATTCTTCCCCCCGGTTATCGTCCTTCGCGGAGGCACTAATTCCCCCGGTTTGGATGAATAGTGAGTGAGGCTTGCTCTCAGCCTCTTTGTTCCTCCCTTTACCATCCCCTGATGGCGCTTGATAAGGCGCGAGCTCAAGCATCCTGGCTAGTACAGGATCCGGTGAGCCCTCGGGAAGGGGGGCCGGACACCTGATCATCTTCTCCTTTTTTATCCAGTCCTGGTCAAAAGGCGACTTTTTAGAATGATGTTGTGATAAATTAGAAAACAACGTGTTCGGCCATGGAATTACTTACTTGAGTGTCTGGGCGATTGCAGTTCAGACCCGCATCCTCGGAGGTGTCCGGACACTCTATTTGTGATCCAAAGAACAATTTGTACATCTCTTCGAGCGTCATGCCGAGGAAGTGCTGAATAGCTCGCGGTCCTTCCGGGTTGAACTCCCACATACGGAGGGGTCGACGTTTGCAAGGCGGGACTCGACGAACTAGCATGACTTGCATTATCGTGACTAGGCTGACATCTCTCTCGAGGAGATCTCGGATGGGACTCTGCAATATCGGCACATCATTTACTGGCCCCCAGTCCAATCCCTTATTGATCCATGACGTCAGTTGTGGTGGGGGGCCCGAGCAAAAGGCACGGGCGGCCACTCATTTATTACCGCGGGGGGCTGTGATGTAAAACCACTCTCGTTTCCATAAGTTGGATCCATGCGGGAAGGAACCCTTTGGCCATGGAACGTCGGCGCCTTTGCTTATTACGGCTCCTCCGCATTCTGCGTGTCACCCATTAATCGTCTTCGGCTCTACATTAAAGGTATTGAGCCACAAGCCGAAGTGCAGGGTGACATGGAGGAAGGCCTCACACACGACGATGAATGACGAGATGTGAATGATGGAATCCGGGGCCAGGTCATGGAAATCCAACCTATAATAGAACATGAGCCCCTGAACAAAGGGATCTAGAACAAGGCCTAGCCCTCGGAGGAAGTGATATATGAATACAACGCTCTCGTCGGGTTCGGGAGTGGGAATGACCTGCCCTCGAGCAGGTAGTCTGTGCGAGATTTCGGCGGTCAGATACCTAGCTTCTCTTAGCTTCTTGATATCTTCCTCTGTGATGGAGGAGGGCATCCACCGACCTTGAAGGTTGGATCCGGACATGGTTGAAGGTCCGAAGCGCCTGACCTGAGCCTTGGGTGTTGGAACTTGATGTGGGGGAAGGATTCGATTGAGTGCGAGAAGAAAAAGGACATTCCTTGGCCTCTTTATAAAGAGGGCGGATACCAAGCGTCCTCCGCGTGGCCGTTTGGGACTTGCCTAAAATCGAGGAGTCATACCAACGGGCACGATTGGGTTACCCACACCCGCATTGATGAGAATCCCGTGATAAGGGGACACAATCTCTGCTTCGACAAGACGTGACAAGGAAACCGCCTCGCGATATGTGCAGTGGCTAGTTGTGAAAAATGGTTCGAATAATGACCGGCCCGTGGTGTGATGTCATGCTGCAAAATGCGTCAGCAGATTGGATTTGTGGAAATATTATTCTCTCTACGGTGGTATGTGGAATTTGTTTTGCAGAGCCGGACACTGTCTTTGTGTTCAAAATCTTCTATGGAATATTTGGAGGAGGAACCCGCCTTGCAATGCCGAAGACAATCCGCGCGCCGGACTCATCATCATTGAAGCTTGGTTCAGGGGCTCTTGAGGAGTCTGGATTAGGGGTCCTCGGACAGCGGACTATATCCTTTGGCGGACTGTTGGACTATGAAGATACAAGATTGAAGACTTCGTCCGTGTCGGATGGGACTCTCCTTGGCGTGGAAGGAAAGCTTGGCAATGTCTGGATATGTAGATCTCCTCCTTGTAACCGACTCGGTGTAACCCTAGCCCCTCCGGTGTCTATATAAACCGGAGGGTTTAGTCTATAGGACAACAACAATCATACCATAGGCTAGCTTCTAGGGTTTAGCCTCTACGATCTCGTGGTAGATCAACTCTTATAATACTCATATCATCAAGATCAATCAAGCAGGAAGTAGAGTATTACCTCCATCGAGAGGGCCCGAACCTTGGTAAACATCATGTCCCCCGCCTCCTGTTACCATCCGCCTTAGACGCACAGTTCGGGACCCTCTACCCGTGATCCGCCGGTTTTGACACTGACATTGGTGCTTTCATTGAGAGTTCCACTGTGCCGTCATCATAAAGAAGGATGGCTCATCTTGTTGTCAGGGACAACATCACCTCTGGGGAGCCCTGGCTGTAGGCCAAACTCTCCGACTAGGCGGCTTCGTCGTGACCGCCCGTTCGGCCGCCGCGCCGACGATGACTTCTCGGGTCATCGAAAACAACCTCCACATCGGCTCGGAACTTACCGAGCAGATGAATCCAATGGAGCTCTCCTCTTTGAGAGAACTCTAGGATCGCATCGCCGCTTTGGGAGTCACTATGGACTATGATCGGATTGGGCTTAAACCCGACCAAAGGGAGATTAACTCTCCGCCGGTCACCCAACAGATAGCGGTGGTGGAGGAGCAATGTGGCGATTCTTCCTCTACCTTGAGGACAAACTATGTCCGGATTCCCGAGCTCTCCGAGCCGGATACCCTTCTATGGGAGGACATCGCCCAAACCCTGAATCTAGAATCAGGCAGCGGGCCAGACCTATTGGGCAACATCCCAGAGCCCGAACTTCAAAGATTGGAAACTCCTCCGCCCCTGGGTCTCAGATCGGGTCAGGGTTCAGAATTAAATCCACCCACCCACCCACCCAGATATAAACGATCTTTCCCACATTAGGCAAGAGCCCCAGGAGACAGTACATCACTATTGGGCCAGATTCCTCCTTGTAATGAACAAGGTCAAGGACTGTCGCGAGGAATACACAATTTCATTCTTTTGCAATAATTGCATGGACAAGGGAATCCTCAACGCCATAAGTCGCCATGACATAGCACACTTCGCTGACTCTGCGGCCATAGTACGGAAGTACTGTGCGATGGAAAGCGCCGGAAAACCCAAACAAAATTTTGGGATAATCCGGCTCTGACAAAACCCCCAGTCCGAACTAAAAGGGTGCACTTTCATAAGTCGCCCGACTCAATTACAAAGAAGCAAAAGCCCACTACAGGGCGTGGAACCGTATTGGAGGGATGGCTTAATGGGCCATGCAAAATTCACAGTACAACGGATACCATACCAACACACAGCCTTAGAGCATGTTGGGTACTCCGGCAGGTGGCCAAGAGCGGTGAGGATCTCCTCATTAAAAATACCGCAGAGCACCATCCCGTGGATAACAACAATACAGTATTGACAGTCTTCGAGACCTTTGCCTCAAATAATAGGCATAAGCGAGCACTCCGCAGCCTTGCCAAAGTCTGCCACGTGGCAGCAATAAATCCATGGAGCGACATGGCTATCACCTTCAATGCCAGTGACGAACCTAAATTCCGAACAGCCCGAGCACCAGCCGCCTTGGTCCTTAGTCCAATTGTGGACGGCTTTCGGCTTACTAAAGTTCTCATGGACGGCGACAGCGAATTAAACCTCATTTATGAGGAGACTCTTCAAAAAATGGAAATAGACAGAAACCGCATTGATTAAAGCAGAACGACCTTCAGAGGAATCATCCCTAGTCGGGAGGCACGATGCGCTGGGAAAATCTCACAAGATGTGGTATTCGGCAGGCCGGAGAATTATAGGTCCGAAGAAATCACATTCCCAAGTGGCCCCGTTCAGTAGCGGATACCATGCCCATCTAGGGCGGGAGGCATTCACGATCTTCCAAGCCATACCACATTACGGGTACATTAAGCTCAAAATGCCCGGGCCCAATGGAATCATCACTCTAGCTAGTGATCCGGACATAGCACTCCACGCTGAAAACAAAACAGCCGCACTGGCCCTCGAGGCATTATCCGAAGCCCTCGCGGCCGAGGAATTAACTGCACTGCGCTCCACAGTGGATAGGGACGACGTGATACTCGACAAAAGATCCAAGTCCACCTCTTTTAAACCAGCGGATGAAATAGTCAAATTCCAAGTCCACCCAACGGACCCTACAAAAACAACATCCATCGGGGCACCGTTAAACCCCGCTGTAAACACCGCACTACGGGAGTTCCCGCGCGAGAATTGGGATATATTCGCCTGGCATCCTTCAGACATGCCAGGAATCCCACACAGGCTGGTCGAGCATAGCCTTAACATTCTAAAGGGATTCAAGCGGTCAAGCAGACTCTTGACGTTTCTCGAACCTAGCGACAAGCCATGGGAGAGAGCTAGCCAAGTTCTTGGAGGCGGATTCATTAGAGAAATAAAACATCCGGACTGGCTAGCAAACCTGGTGATGGTACCAAAGAAGGACAAATCCTGGTGCCTATGCGTCGACTTTAAGGACCTTAATAAGGCTTGCCCAAAGGATCCCTTCCCCCTCCCTCGCATCGATCAAATTATCG
Source organism: Aegilops longissima (assembly GCA_021605205.1). Classification (NCBI taxonomy): domain Eukaryota; kingdom Viridiplantae; phylum Streptophyta; class Magnoliopsida; order Poales; family Poaceae; genus Aegilops; species Aegilops longissima. Next base: position 618,556,025 of record CM038680.1, read on the forward strand.
ACACTACCGTAGGACATGACTCTTTGTGCTTCCTCGACGCATACTACGGTTACCACCAAATTAAGATGGCGGAGTCCGATCAAGCCACAACGGCATTTATCACTCCTTACGACCCCTTCTGTTTTAACACAACGCCCTTCGGGCTCAAAAACACCGGTGCAACCTATCAACGCATGATTCAGACATACTTGGAAACACAGATCGGCAAAACAGTGGAGGAATACGTAGACGATGTGGTCATTAAAACAAGACACGTCGAATCCTTAATAGACGATAATCTCCGAACATACGACATTAAGCTCAACCCAGAAAAATGCGTCTTCGGTGTGCCCGCCGGAAAACTCTTGGGCTTCATCGTCTCCAACAGAGGAATCGAAGCAAATCCGGCTAAAATCCGAGCTTTGTCACAGTTGGCCATCCCAACGGACCTCAAGCAAATCCAGAAGCTAACTGGATGCGTGGCTGCTTTAAGCAGTTTCATCTCCCGATTAGGAGAAAAGGCACTACCCCTTTATTGCCTCCTGCGATGCACCGAACAGTTCGAGTGGACGGACGCGGCCACAACCGGATTAGAGGAAATAAAAGCCGTTTTGGCCACCAACCCAATCCTGGCCGCACCTAACATCGGCAAACCAATGCTGCTATATATAGCGGCAACACACCAAGTTGTAAGAGCAGTGCTCGTCGTCGAACGAGAGATGGATGGACATAAATTCCCGCTTCAAAAGCCGGTATACTATGTATCCACCGTCCTCACTCCGTGCAAATCACGGTACCCACATTATCGAAAGAGAGCATACGCGGTTTTTATGGCATCCCGAAAACTACGACACTACTTTCAAGAGTGTTCAATCACGGTGGCCTCTGAAATGCCACTCAACAACATAATAAACAACCGCAATGCCACGAGCCAGATTGCTAAATGGGCTATCGAGCTCCTCCCATTCTACATAACATATAAACCACGGTGAGCCATTAAGTTTCAAGTACTGGCTGATTTCATCGCCGAATGGATGAAGCGAACTCCCTAAAAATGCAGCGCGTGCTCAATTGGATTATGCGCCAGCGGCTCTAAAATGCTAGCTGGTGCAGGGCTGGCGTCATCTGGCGTCCCCACTAGAGATACAGTCCAATACGTACTCCAAATATTATACACAGACTCCAACAATGCAGCTAAATACGAGGCCCTGTTACATGGTCTCCGGATGGCAGTCTCCATGGGCATTCAACGCCTGGAGGTGCGTGGGGACTCGAACCTCGCAATATCTCAAATAAATGGAGATTTCAACGCCAATGATCCAAAAATGGCGGCTTATCGCAACACCGTCCTCAAAATGTCAGCTCAGTTCGAGGGGCTTGAATTCCACCATGTGGCTTGGGAAAATAATCAGGCGGCGGATATCCTCGCCCGCATCGGCGCTAAGCGCGACCCTGTCCCACCTAACATCTTCTTGGAAAGGCTGTTTAAGCCATCCATGGTATGGAAGGGAAAACCGGTAACAATAGTCCGGACCCGGCCACAATACCAGATACCGAACACTCTGACACAGTCGGAGGCTCTGCCACCGAAATAACACCTTCAGCCCACGTGATAATGGCTATCATCGCCCCGTGGACATAACCATTCTTGGCCTACCTAACTATGCAGGAATTACATGAGGACCAAAACGAGGCACGCTGCATAGTGCCGCGGTCTAAAGCCTACAAGGTCCATGAGGGAGAGCTTTATAAGAAAAGCACTACCGGAGTCCTTCAAAGGTGCATCTCCAAAGAGGAAGGGCGGAAACTTTCGGCGGCCACCACGCCGCAGCCCGGGCCCTTGTAAGCAAGGCCTTCCGTACAGGTTTCTATTGGCCGACGACCCGAGCAGATGCACAGGATCTTGTTCAACGTTGCGTCGGTTGCCAGCTTTTTGCAAACCAAAGCCATATGCCGTCTACCGCTCTCTAAACAAGACCCATTACTTGGCCCTTTGCGGTCTGGGGGCTTGATATGGTCGGACCCCTCAAAGGGGGAAGCCATAAGAAAAAATACTTACTGGTCATGGTGGATAAATTCACCAAATGGATAGAAGCCAAACCTGTTAAAACCGGCGAATCCGGACCGGTGATAGACTTCATATCCGGGGTGGTACACGTTATGGCGTCCCCACAGCATCATCACCGATAATGGCTCGAATTTCATAGTGACGAGTAAAACTTTGGTGCAGCAACATGGGCATCAAGCTCGATTATGCTACATCTATCATCCAAAAACTAACGGTCAAGTCGGTGAGCAAATGGTCTTATCATGGCGGCATTAAACCCAGATTAGTGCGGTCCTTAAAGGAATCAAACACGCCTTTGGGTAGAGGCTCGACTCCGTACTATGGGGGCTACGGACCACACGAATCGCACTACGGATACACACGTTTTTATGGTGTGCAGTAGAGCGGTACTACCCTGCGACATAATTCATGACTCACCTCGAGTGCGCATGTATGAAGAAAAGAGGCCGAGCTTGATCGGCGGGATAGTTGGGCATACGGAGGAGGAGCTTGACGTGGCAAAAGCCCGCTCCGCATTCTATCAGCAACAGGCTAGAAGGTACCAACCAGAGAAGTACGGGCCAAAACCTATAACATTTGCGAACTCGTTCTACGCCTACCGGAGAAGAAAAAGAACAAGCTCAAGCCCAAATGGGAAGGTCCCTTCATTATTGACCAAGTTCTGAACGGTGGAGCGTACCGTCTGCGGGATGCATCGGACAATCGACTCGAGCCAAACCCATGGAACGCAGCCAGACTCCGAAGGTTCTACACCTAGTGCGGACTCTATGTTTGTCTCCTTACCTCCGTCAATTTTTTACATATCCATTATTTGTATTTTATCTTTCTTTTTGACTTTTTCTTCAAGGCCTTAAAAGTCTCAATTGTGTCTCAACTACACAATCTTGACGCGCTAACCGCGCTCATTATACCTGGGGGCTTCTTATACACAAGCTTGATATAACTATTCTCCGGGCTCTATGCCCCACACATGTGTTATTCTTCCACATGTACCTTTTTTCGCCATTATATGCATCGATATGACTTAAGTTTTGGCCAAGCTGGGTTGCCTGGCTCTTTTGTTTATGCCCTACGTTCCCGTTAATTCAGCTAGGGCATAAGGGGAGCACCTCTGCGATTGTTACTACCGGGTCAGCAGGATGTGTACCTCAGACTGGGTGAAGCCGAAAGCTAGCATTCTTAAGGGAATACTCGGTCGGTGAACAAAAGATAACTTTTATTTATTTTAATACATGCCCCCAGATGTTTACAACCTGCGTCTCTTTTCACAGTTCGTACATGCACATTAGGGCATGCGTACCCAGGGAAAGGAACCCTTAACGGAACTATTCTCCCTGGAAGATGTTTCTTACTATCCATGTAATGTAACATAGCTAGTTGGGTACTTGTCTGTTCAAGCACTTATGACCCCTATGCCTGGTTTCCACGCGTACCCCGGTTTTTACATAACTGAGCGGGTATTCGGATACACTCCGGACTATCGGGTCCAGAGGTCGAAGTGAAAAGGTCCGCCTTGACAAATGATTTACAATCCGGCTAGGGACAATATATGTCACTTGAAGTACACAGTCACTTAGACTGACTAAATTCTTCTTCTATACCATCCAACAGGCTGTCTAGCCTACAATCCTGTTGGGAATACTTTGCGGCTAATTCTACTTGGTCATACGCCGAACTGACGGGGATCTCTTTCCCATCGGGCCCCACAGGTCCGACCTCGGCTATGTGGTTTGGGTCAGTTTTGGTATATCACGTCTTCACCATGGCCCAGGCTTCCCTTGCACCTTGTCGGCAGGGTGATATCTTCCATAATCGGAAGCACCACCGCGCTCCCTTGAGCTTCTCTATAAGCTCCCCCATGCCTCCGGGCGGGGAGGCGGATGGCCACAAGTGTCGGGGAAGCTGATCGTGACCCACGAACACCTATGGGACCTGGCGGACCGAGTCCCTTGTGGTTCGGTGAGGCGGAGATTACTGAAGAAGCAGGTCGGCGATGCACTGACAGTTTACCCAGCTTGGAGCTCTCCGGAGATAATACTCCTCTGCTGCTTGGTTGATTATATTGTGTTCTTGCTAGGGAGCAATGGGAACTACAAAACCTAGCTTGAGTGAGTGTGGTCTCGAATGAGTCGAATATGAACGAGCAGGCGAACCCTTTCTCGTTGCACTTGGGCCTCCTTTTATAGGCTCAAGGGGTCATCGACAGTGGCAGCGTAGATGAGGAATACTAAATGGAAAAACAGTAGTTGGTACACCGACTTGTGCGAGTGTCTGATGCTCTATACCTAACTTTCGTGGCAAGGGACAAGATCAATAAATGCCGTCCACATGCGCTGAAGCTGTCTGTGAGGACGTCAAGTGCACCACCGTTTGCCACGATGGTAAGCTTGTCGGCGCCACTATCGCTACTCCCGCTGGCTGCAGCTTCTTGACACATGCGCCTGAAATGGCCCCATGGCGACACGTTAGTGGATGAGTGGGAAGCGGAGATGAAGAGAGGTTGCCTGCGCGGCAGCGCCTTGCAGCGGTTGAACCCTTGTTGCACTCGGAAGCTTGTGCGCTCACCGAGCCTTCCCGGCAAGCTCGTCTTGCGGGGTCTTATTTCGCCGTGCCTTGAGTGGTCTTCCGGCAAGCTCCTCTTGCGGGGCCTTGAATCTTTGTTCTTGAATGGCTCCAAAAGGCAGCGGAGGACTTAGCGGTCACTAGGCAAGCCTTGCAGCGAAGTGCTGCAACTGCCGTGCGAGTTCGGGATACTAGGGTACCCTACTCTAGTACACCGGCAGAGAGCCCCGAACTGGGCCACCTGCAGCGCCGAGCTCTGTTGGGCCAGGCCCAAAACGGTGCAGACACCTTGTGACCTAGAAACGCCATTACTCGCTCCGGACCCACCACGTCTCCCACGAACATACGTGCGAGCGTGGCGTCGTGGGAGAGATCGTGAGGCCTTCTTTATCGGAAGCGGGCGCCGCCCTTCTCCCCCTTATAAGCAGGAAGCAGGGCAGGGCGCCCACTGCCATTCTGTCATCTCAAAACCACCGCCGCTCCCCCTTCTTCTCAAATCCGAAGAAGCGGCGCTCCGCCCCCATTGCCACCGGCGCCCGTCGGCCGTCGGACTCCTCCACCACCTCCGCCATGGGCCTGAAGGCCGACAAGGGGAAAGGCGTGAAATCGGGCGGCGCGGCGGCTCGCTGACCTGCGGAGTGGCAGGCCACCTTGACCCCTGCTCGGCCTTGAGGGGGCTGCGGGGCTGTACTACCTCTTCAGTTAAGCGGAGGCAGGCGCATCCAGCGTCACGAGTGATCTCCGCCGCCACATCCGAGAAGGTTTCCGTCGGGTATCCCTTCTTGGCGCTTTTCTTCTCTGCGGGCTCTGCCCGCCTTTTCAATTATTTTGTGGCATCATGAACACATCGGCCTCCGCCTCCTTGATTTCACCCCAGCGCCGTCCTCACCATGGCAGTTTCGCACACCTTTGGGAGAACTTTGTGGAGTCCACCCAAATGTAGCCCTCTTCCGCCACTACTTCATGCCCCGGGTTGAGAGAGAGCCGCTTGCGGAGGGATTGCTCGGATCTCAGGATCGGCAGAAAGAAGCGTGTCTGGAAGAGAGAGGCCGCAGCAAGTGGGAGGAGTGGAGAGCCGATTGGTGTTGGATTATAGAGGAGAATCCACAGCCTTTCACTGCCTGCGCCAAACTCCCATAGTCTTGGCAGCGATTGGAGCAACTTGGCGCGGAGGATGCCAAGTTGAAGATTGCCGTGACCCGGATCTTGCGCCTCCGGCATCTTTGGACTCACCGTGGCGCTGTTGGCGCGGATTTCCTTCGCCGCCGCATTAGCGCCCTTGCAGGAGAGGGGAGGCCTGCTTGGGAATTCAAAAGCAGCGGACATCATGAGGCTGCGTCCGGGCCTCAGCTGGAACTTAAGCATCTTGGAGCTGGATGCGATCTGCTTTGGAGCTGTTCAAGCGACCCAGATCGCCCAGTGGTTCATGCTGCCGAAGTCGTGCCTTTGTGCAACAACGTAAACGACCGCATCCAGCGATGATGCCGTTGTGCGATTCCATGGAATCGTTCCAACAAGCGAGCCCGCCGGCGACATCGTGCAGCAATTCTTGATAGCTTGGAAGAGTGCGATCTGCGCCCGGCGAGAAGGTGGCTCACCAGCGACACCACCGAGCAAGAGATGGCACGCATTGCCACAAGGTTGGAGGCGGCAGCAGCTGCTGCCGCTGGCGTGTTGGAGTTCCTTTGTGGAGGCGGAGGCGGCGGCGGCAAGCCTTGCCGGCCGAGAAGAGCTTGCCCGGCGTGGAGGAGCAGGCGATCGATGCTTGAGCGGCGAGCCTGCGGCGCCTCCCCTCCGCCTTGAGATAGCTTGCAGCGGGAGGAACCCGGCCCATAGAAAGCGTCTCCGCAGGGCTGGAGAAGTGGCGGGGCGGGCCGGGCCAACAGCCGTCTCGCTGCGCGGCGCTCCACGCGACAAGCTACTGTTGCAGCGAGGGGCGCCTCACGCGCGACAACAACGAACAGAGGCCTTGGGGACCACGGCTCCCGCACCCGCCAAGCGTCCTAGAGCCTACTCTTCCAGCTCATCGCACGGGCGGGCGGAATTCGACTTCTCGCTCTCGGCTCCGAGGAAGAGGAAGAAAGTAAGATCTTGTCGCTGTACTTGTAATCCTTCAATTTTCTGCTTTGTCTTATGTCGACTTGCCGTTCTGAACCCTTTCCTTCTTGAGACCTTTGGCTCGAGAGGCGTCGAAGGGCCAAGACTCCGGTGGTTGTCATCGAAGGCGATCCCCCTGGCGGCGAGGCGGCGTCAAGACCCATTGCGGATCCGGCAACCCTTCCATGAGCAGCCCCGGCACTGCCCCAGCGTAAGTATTTGTTTTATTTCTTACGGTTGGGTGTGCATGGGTGCTTCTTCTTCATTGATATCGACTTGTTGAATTGTGCAGGAGTAGAGCAGCCTCATCGGGAGGCCCGGAAGTCACTCGAAGTTACATGCGCTTCAACTCGCCGCCAAGGAGAATTCTCCGGCAAGGGCGCTCTCCGGCAAGGAGGCCTCTCCGACAAGGGATGCTTCTCCGACAAGGGGCAGTGCCGCGACCCTCGGTGGTGGAGACCATGACTCTGAGATCCCATTGCGGTAATCTTCTTGCTTAAAAATTTCCCTTGGGTTCTTTTCTGCTGTTCTTCTTTTGAACACTTGCTTGACTGTTCTTTCTTTTTGATCATCAGATCCATCTGCGGAGAGCGATGGGCTGAGGTTGCCGGCGAGGAGGGCGCGTGCGGCAACAATGGCAACGCCGCCAACATGGAGGAGGCGGGCGTGATAGGTCTGGTGAGGAAGGCCGCCAAAGGCTCTTGGCGCTTGAGGAGGTGGGGAGGAGTGCAGTGATCGCTTGGCGACCTGAGGCCGCGGGAGGCGCGCCAGGCCTTCGCCGACCGCCGATCCCTCCGCCACCGATCAGCACCGAGGCTCGAAGAGCCCCAGCCAGCGCCCTATCGAAGGCGGCGGCGGTGTCTTCATCAAGCTTCCATGGGCGTCGAGCTCGAGGCGCGGTCGAGGAGAAACCTTTGGCGAGGGCTGCCGCCTCCGCTGGGCTGTCGTTGGTTGGCCGCAACAGCGAAGTGGCGAGTCGAGGAGGTAGGCTGCTGAAAAAGCTGCTGTTGCTCTACGCGCCCGACAAGCTAAGCTGGAGTCGCGGGAAGGACTTGTCGCGGCGGGGCTGACATGGAGAAAGCAGCGAGAAGAGCTCGGTAGCGCCAACAAAAAAACTCTTGGGGCGTGGCGAAGCCGCGGGAGCAACTTCTGAGGCGCGCGGCCTTCATCTGGAGAAGGCCGAGGTGAGGCAGCAAAGGCTTGCGTGCGAAGCTCTCTGCGCAAGAAGGTGGTGGCGCGAAGATCAACCTCGACAGCTATGAGGAAGATCTTGCGTGCGAAGCAATCGATTAGCGGAGCACTCAAGGAGCAAGGGCGCGCCGCAGCTGCCGAGGCTGCCAAGAAAGGGTGGAGAAGAGGGTGGGCAGCTGGAGGCCACCCTCGGAGAAGCGGCGAGGAGGTCACCGCTGCTGAAGCCTGGCCTTGAAGGGCGCCTACACTCTTGGTGAGTTGCAGGGCCGTCTCCCTGAGAAGATCAAGGAGCTCGGCGCTGCCAAGGACTCCAAGACAGATCTGGAGCTGGGCTGACCACCTTGCGGCGGAGGCTGGGCGGCGCCAAGGAGGCGGGAAGCGGGCTGTTGGAGAAGATCAAGGCCAGCGAGGAGCTGGCAAATGCCACGACCGCCCACAATACCCTTAGAGAGCAGGATGCTCTGGACCGAGGTCTTGTCAATACAGCCGCCGCCATCGACAAGGGGCTGATGGAGCTGGGGATGGTGGATCTCGGGTACCCAGCGAGCATCTCAACCCAGCGCCAAGCTCAGCTGTTCTTCAAGGCGTGTTGGCGGCTCTCCGGTGACTCGGGAGGAGATCCCAAAGCAAGCGGCCGACGAGTGGCGCCAAATCTATCGAGGGCTCTTGAGAAGGTCTTTGATGAAGGTGGCCTTCCATAATCGAGCGTCGGCTTAAGCCAATCCTCAAGTCCTGCCGCCAGCTGCTGATGTTGAAGCGCTCAAGGCCCTTATCGCACCATTGTGGACAGGGTGGCGGAGTCAAGAGAGTTGATGGCGACCGTGTGAACTAGGCCACCAAGTTTATCTTTCCTTGTCGCTGGAGACCATGTTCAGGAGAACAATTTATTAGATCTGCGAAAAGTTATTTTGTAATATACTCTATCTTAGGCAAGCGATCGCAATGTTATTTCCTTTACTTGATTCCTTCCTTTGTATGTTTGTGCCCTCGCTTTTAGGGAACTTGTCGGTGCGGGCACCTCTGCCCATGGCCCAGTCTTGAGCGTCGGCAGCCTGCTTTGGCGATGCCGCCTCCGACAAACAACCTTATGCATAACTAGTTGCAGCACACTTAAGTTGTTAAGCGGACTCGAAACAAAAGCAAGGCGCAAACTAGCCACGAGTTGGTTCCTCCGCGCATAGGTTTTCCATACAAAGTACTATCGTTTGAGGAAGATAACTTAATTTTTTTTAAAAAAACTGATTGCTTAAACTTAGCAACTTAGCTTTTTTGTCGTTTGTTTCCCGGCAAGGTGATGCTTCCTCGAGCGACACTTGGTGGCCCACACCATTATCTTCTCCTTCCCCCCTGGCTAACTTGTGGGTGGATGAACCTTCCTTTCTTTTGAGAAGAAAGAAGAGAAAATAAAGTTATGGAGCCTAGTGGCTCGTTATAAACTTACGGGTGTGGATGCTGCACAAATGTCAGATAATACATGCAAAATAATGATGAAAGCATGAAATTGACAAGTTGTGCGCAACACATAAGCTTCTTGATGCTGCAGAAGTCTGCGCCCGGCTTTGTACAAAGGATTACATGCAACATCGGCAAGACTTGTACAAAGGGTGGTTGCGAGCAGGTTCGGCAACTTCATATAGGTAAAACTTACGAAGATGCTCTATATTCCGGGAGTTGCTCACGGGCGCCATCTTGGTCTCAAAGCGGGCAGCGCCGGAGCCTAGTGACACGTTTCACCCGATAAGGGCCTTCCCTTGGCGTCAACTTGTTGGAATTCTTGGCGGACTGAGCGCGAAGAACAAGGTCGCCTTCCTCGAAGCTTACGGCATTAACTTTGTGGCTATGGTAGCGGCGCAAAGCTTGCTGTAACGAGCAACTCGTCTGTGACTGAAGGCGATCCTCCTCAAGGAGCAGCGTCATCTTGTCGCAGCTGCTCTTGCTCGAAACTCATCATAGCGAGCACTCGAGGTGATCCGTATCACGAGGTCCGTGGGGAGAACTGCCTCTGCTCCATAGACTAGGCGAAAGGTGTCGGCGGTGGCTCGATATGGCGTCGTCTGATCGACCAAGAACCACGGCAGCTCCTCAATCGAGTTTCTTCCGCACTTGTGCAGCACAGCCGAAAGTTACGGTCTTGAGTCCTCGCAGCACTTCAGCGTTGCCCTCTACCTTGACCGTTGCTCCTTGGATGAGCAACGAAGCCGCGAACCTTGGCGTAAGATCTTGGGCGTATTGCATGAAGGTGCAACTTCGTGAATTGTGTGCCGTTGTCGGTGATGATCCGGTTAGGTATCCCAAAGCGGCAAACAATTGACTGAAAGAACTTATTGCTTGTTGTCTTGTCACCTTCCTCACTTGCTTCCACTTCCGGCCACTTTGTGAACATCGATTACAGCGTACAAGTACTCAAAGCCCCGACAACTTCGGGGAAAGGGGCGAGGATGTCGAACCCTTGAACCGAAAATGGCGGGATAAAGGGATCGTCTGGAGAGCTTGAGCTGGCTGGTGTATCTGCTTTGAATGGGCTGGCACGCTTCACACTTGGTTACCAATGCGGTTGCATCTGGAGGCTTCGGCCGGAAGAAACCTTGCGGAAAGCTTTGCGGCAAGTGCTCTTCTTGCCAATGTGGTGACCACATATGCCTCAATGTATCTCGCCAACAACTTACTGTCCATCTTCCGGCAAATACACTTCAATTTCACTCCGTTGAGTCTTCTTACATACATGATGTTGTCAACAAACTGGTACATACTTGACTGCGGGCTACTCTTTCGCCTCTTCTTGCTCTTGGGAATTTCTCTGTCTGAAGAAACTGGGCGATCTCTTTGTGCCCATCTTTGGAGCACTGCGGCTCGACAACAAGGACTAAAGGCACATCTGCGCTGCTTGGGAACATCAGCTTCCACGGCAGAACCTACAGTTCGGCGGAGCTTGATGATCCCGGCAAGCTGGGAGCAAAACTTGTCGGGGCGTACGCTTCAAGGAACAAACCCTAGGGCTTGTCGGAGTAGAACTGCTCCTCGCGTGATATCTGTGTTGATTTTGGGGACCTTCTTGGCGGCGGCCGGGGAGCTCTGCGGAAAGTAGTCACCGAAATCAACTTCCTCTTCTTGCTCTGTCCGGTTGATGGTGTTACGGTTGGTTGAGTCAGCTTGAGCACAAAAATTCCTGGTTCCACAGGTAACAGAGTGCAGCACACTTTGGCGGGCCATCGGCAATATCATTCTGAGCTCTTGGAACATGTTCCATTTGCAGGCCTTCAAAGTGTTCTTCTAGCTTTCTCACTTCATAAATGTAGGCTTCCATCAACGGACTCTGATAATCTTTGTTTACTTGGCGGACGACAAGTTGCGAGTCACCCCTGATAATAAGCTTCCTGATCCCAAGGTCCACTGCTATCCTGAGTCCAGCAAGCAAGCCTTCATACTCTGCAGTATTATTTGTTGCTTGTTCCTTGGGAAAGTGCATCTGGACTATGTACTTGATGTGCTCTCCGGTGGAGTGCGATAAGCAACGCCGGCACCGGGCGCTCTGCAGCGAAGGCACCATCAAAATACATCAGCCCTCTTTACTTGTTTCCTTAGCGGGAATGCTCGTCTGCGGAATTTCTTCATCTTGCGTCGGCGTCCACTCTGCTATAAACTCTGCGGTGCTCTGCTTTGGATAGTTGAAGTGCTTTCAAACTTGAGGCCAAAGCTTGACAGTTCGATGCCCACTCGACAATCCACTTTTGTTGCTACGGATTTTGCAATATCCTCTTCGCGGAAGCGGTGGCATTGTTATCTCATGTGCTTGGAAGTAATGGCGCAGCTTTCTAAAGAGGCCATGAGGAGGCGAAAAGCAACCGCACACGAGTACCTTGACCTAGCCCCTGCGAAGGGGCTGACAAAGTAGGCGAGCGCTGCACCATCCTTTTACGCATCTTCTAGCAATCTGCGCGAGATCCGTTCTTGTCGGGACGGAGCTTGTGGAGAAGCCCCCTGCTTGTCGCTGGATGCATCTGCCTCGGTTACCGGCTCATCATCCGCCTCCCTTTCCGCTACTAACGCATCACTAACCACTTGATTGGTTGCCGCTATGTACAGCAGCAACTTCTCTTGTAGCCTAGGTGCGACAAGTATTGGAGTGGAGGACAGGTACCTCTTTAAGTCTGCAGCGCAACCTCCGCCGAGTCCATTTCATTGGACCTGCCTTTTTCAAAACCTTGAAAAATGGCGGTAGCGCTCAACAGACCTAGAATAAACCTGCTGAGCAGCCGCATAACCAGCAAGTCTTAGCACATTCTTGGCGCACCAAAGATGTCGGGAAGCTGATCATGACCCACGAACACCTATGGGACTGGCGGACTGAGTCCCTTGTGGTTCGGTGAGGCGGAGATTGCCGAAGAAGCGGATCGGCGATGCACACGAGCAGTTACCCAACCGGAGCTCTCGGAGATAATACTCCCTCTTGCTGCTTGGTTGATTATATTGTGTTCTTGCTAGGGAGCAATGGGAGCTACAAAACCTAGCTTGAGTGAGTGTGGTCTCGAATGAGTCGAATAGAACGAGCGGGCGAACCCTTTCTATGTTGCACTTGGGCCTCCTTTTATAGGCTCAAGGGGTCACCGACAGTGTAGCGTAGATGAGGGTACAAATGGAAAAACGATGGTTGGTACACGACTTATGCGATTATCGATGCTCTATACCTAACTTTCGGCTGGCAAGGGACAAGATCAATAAATGCCGTCCCTGTCGCTGAATAGTCTGCGAGGGACCGTCAAGTGCACCACCATTTGCCACAATGGTAAGCTTGTCGGCCGCTTATCACTACTCTCCGCTGGCTGCACAACTTCTTGACCATACGCCTGAAATGGCCCCATGGCGACACGTTAGTGGATGAGCTGGGCGGAGATGAAGAGGTTACTGCCTGCAAGCGCCTTGCAGCGGTTGAACCCTTATGCACTTTCGGAAGCTTGTCGCTCACCGAGCCTTCCGACAAGCTCCTCTTGCGGGGTCTTGTTTCGCCGTGCCTTGAGTGGTCTTCCCGGCAAGCTCCTCTTGCGGGGCCTTGGATACTTTGTTCTTGAATGGCTCCAAAGGAGCCGCGGAGGACCTTGGCGGTCACTAGGAAAGCCTTGCCGCGGGGTGCTGCAACTGCCCGTGCACGAGTTCGGGATACTAGGGTACCCCTACTCTAGTACACCGACAACAAGGCTTGGGCAATAACCTACATCACCCGCTGAACTTGTTCGTGCAGTTGTGAGAGCTTTGGTAGAAGATCACCCGCAGACCGGGCATCTCCTCTGCGGGACGACCTGTCAGCATACCTGCAGACATAACTCTATTAGCCGGCTTCCTTGCCGAACTCTTTCAAAAGTTCGTTCAAGCACTTACTGAAAATGCCGCATCGAAGCCGCTTATTCTCCTTCACGGAGTCCACAAGCTGGGCTCGAACATCTTTGATTCCATGGCTGGATATTGGCGTCTTGGAGATCATTTTTCTCCTGCCTAACCAGCGTAACCCGCGCTTCGCCGTCATTTATTTGTCGATTAGCACGTTGCGCATCCCCAGCCACGGCCTCGGATTCACTCGAGTCATTTACAACATCTATTGTTAGATTTGCATGCATGCATATACTATCACGGTACTGTTATTCTTTGCAATGGAAACAAGCTGTTACAGAGGGGCCTTCTCGGACTCCTTAGTAGCGGCAAGCTATGACCCCATAGCTGGGCTTTGCACTCTTCGACTCTTGAGACAATTGGGTATTCTTCTGTGTAAGAACCTGCAAAAATAATGATCCTTAAATCAGTTGTGTCAAGTGTTTCAAGTCTCGAGGCTCTTGATATATATAATCATCAGATTTCCTTACCGTATATCCTTTACATCTGGTGGAATTAGCTACGGCAAGACCATTTTGAAGCAGCTGCGGATGTCGCGTCTCTGAGTTGAAGGCATCAAATGCCTCTTGGGAGAAACAAGCGTCACGAGTGCTGCCCGGCGCGCCTTGTGATTCATGGCGCTCTCCACTTGAATTTGTAGCAGATAATCTACCGCATCTGTGTAGGAGGAGCATCCGGCGTTGCCCGTGTTAGCTTCGCCTCTATGTCGGCCACAGAGCCCGGCGGTGGGCGTGATCGGCAACCTCTTTGGATATAGTCCGTGGCGTTTTTCCTACTAGGAAACATGGGCGTTATTATATTTTAAAGACAACAACCCGGGCGAGGTTACGTATCATAGATCTGCGGCGGCGTCTCGATTCGACCGCCTTCCTTTTAGCCTACTCGGCCGGTGCCTTGTTGGCGAGTCACTGCGGGTTCGGCATGGCGTCCCGAGGGCCTTCCCTGTAAGACACCATATGTGTACGGTAGGTGAAGTGCAGAAAAGGGGATCCTTCTCGGAAGTTGGGACTCTGGTTTTACATACATGCGATGCAGGGAGTAGCCCAGGATAGTCGGCTATGACAGCCACCATGGCATCATCACAACTCAATTGATAGAATGTCCCGTCGACCAGCTCCACAAATATGTCCGGATCCTCTTTGAGTCCGGGATCGAGGGCCCGGTCAGGGTCCTCCGGTTGTGGAGGCGGGTTGTGGACCTCCCTTACAGCTTTTCGCAGTTACTGCCATGAAACGGCAAGGTAGGTACTTATGACGAAGAATGCGGGAAGGTTGGGAGAAAAAAAGTGACGACTCACCCAGCTTGGAGGGTTGTACATGGAGAATCCATCCCGTGGTTTAATGTGGATGAACTCCTCTTCCTCTCCCTTGTACAAATCAGACATAATTTTTGCTAGAGCAGCAACTGAGTCCGGCCCCTTACGCCCGCAGCTGGTGGCATCATCTTCCCCGTTAAAGTGCCACATGGGTGCCCTCGATATTGAAGTGGTTGTACCCCCCGCATTATACATATTGACATAACCTCGATTATTATCGGTCTGATTGAGCGGCATTTTATCCGGCCCGGAAAGGTAAGGACTTCTCGTTATCTTCCTCACGAGGGCTCCAAGGCGCCCGGTACGGAGTTTCTTCAGGGGAGCGTTGTCAAACTCAGGGAAGCCCATCCGAATAGGGCCCGGAAGGGGGACGTCCTCCATATAAAACCACTCCGAAGGCCAATCCTCGGATGTCTTCTTGAATGCGGACAGTATCCGGTCCCGGCGATGCGCCATATTTCGGCTCCGCCCACTTGGTACAGTGACCCCTCCTGTGTACAGGGTATGAGGCAGAATAACCTATTCCATAGCTTGAAATGAGCTTTGCAGCCTAGAAACAGCTCACAAAGGGCGATATAGCCAGCAATGTGTAATATGGAGGCGGGAGTGAAATTATGCAGCTGGAGGCCATAGAATTCCAGTAGCCCACGGAGGAACGGATGAATTGGAAATCCAAGCCCTCTTAATAAGTAAGGGACGAGGCATACCCGCTCTCCCATGGATGGGCTAGGGGAGATCTCCGCTTGCTCCCCGCCATTATAGGTGGCGAGCCCGGCTCAAACGGGGACCATCACTACAAAAAAAAAAGACACATCCGTGACATTTTGGGCCGAAAGAATTTTTTTCTGTCATACATATGACACTTCTATGACGATAATTGTGACAAAACCCGGTATCATCATAGATGTGGTGGGATCCTACTTCTATAACAAAAATCATGATGAAAATGGGCTTTTAAGTCACGGGTGGGCGAGAGCGCAGCTGCATGACATTCTTTGGGCCGTCCATGGCGGAAAAACCGTGGTAGAAGCGAGGGAGGAAAATTTTGGGAGTTCCGGTTACGGTGGGAGGTCGGGGCTAAGCGATGCGCGTTTCTCTCGTGCGTCTGTGGCGTGTGTGCGGCGTTAGCTCTAAGCGAACCCGACCGAGGTGTTGGGCTCGCGCGAACGGCGATTACCTTTGCAGGCTCTGCGTTCTGAACCGAGATCGATCGATGGCTGTTGGCGAACCCGATCGGCGATTCCCCGTCTTGCGCTAAGCGAAGCCGATCGATTGGATGAACTGTGGCGTTGTGGGGGGGGTTCGATGAGCGGTGGCGGTGGCGTTTCCTCCTGGATGAACAGGACCCGTGGTGTGGTGGAAGGCTGGATGAGCGATGAGCGGTGGAAGGGTGCCCGTGGAGGGTGGTTGAGCAGGACCTCGTGGTGTGGAGGGCTGGAAAAACGATGAAGCGGTGGAGGGTGGTTGAGCGGTATCCGGTGGAGTAAGCGCGGTGGAGGCTGGATGAGCAGGGAGCCGTGGAGGTGGAGGAGGTCGCGGTAGCCCGTGGAGGCTGGAGGGGGTCGACGGTGGAGATGAACAGTATCCCGTGGAGTCCCGTTTTGCGGTACGCCACACCCCTCCCGATGAACAGGAACCCCGTTTCGACCAGAGCGCTCCAACACAAGTCCGTTTCATCCGTTTTGCGGTACGCCACACCCCTCCCGATCAACAGGACCCCCGTTTCGACCGTAGGAGGTCCTTTTCGTCCATTTTGCGGTACGCCACACCCCTCCCGATCAACAAGACTCCCGTTTGGACCGTAGGAGGTCCATTTCCTCCGTTTTGTGGTACGCCACACCCCTCCCGATCAACAGGACCCCATTCTGAAAGTAGGAGGTCTGTTTCCTCCGTTGTGCGGTACGCCATGCCTCGTTTCCATTACCTATTTCGTCCAAGCCCTCCCGATGAACACGATGACGCATTCCGTTCCGACCCAGCCGGTTGGCTCCCACGCGTTCTGTTGCCACCCGATGAACACGACGCATTCCGTTGCCTCCCCATGAACACGACGACGATGCTGTTTCTCCGTTCCGACTCAGCCATATGCGTATCTTGGCGAGTAAGGCGTTCGAGACCCAGCCCGTATGTATGTACGTGGCGTATTTTCTTTCTTGCACCCTCGCCGCTGTACGTACGTGTACATGCTACGTGCGCGCCTCTACTATGACACGTGCGCACCTCTACATCGACCGGTATATATGTACGTACACGTTCGCGACCAGAATGACAATGCTATATGCGCTTGACCGGTGGGTCCCGGTATCCGAGCATTTCCTTGCGTGCGAAGATGTAGCTGGTGGGTCCCAGTAGTCAGGGGGGCGAATCCTTTTATTTTTTTGCCCAGACACACTTCCTTGCGTGCGAAGGTGTAGCTGGTGGGTCCCAGCAGTCAGGGGGCGAATCTTTTTTTTGCCCGGACGCACATCCTTGCATGCGAAGATGTAGCTGGTGGGTCCCAGCAGTCAGCGGGGCGAATCGTTTATTTTGCCCGGACGCACTTCCTTGCGTGCAAAGATGTAGCTGGTGGGTCCTAGCAGTCAGGGGGAAACTTTTTTTCGCGAAATACGGTGGCCCGTCCGGTGGGTCCCCGCTGTCAGGTGGAGGAATCATTATTTTGCGCGTAATAAGGAGGCACTTCCTTACTGCGGCCGTGGACCCAACTGTCAGCCTCTCCATGTACAGTCCACGTCCGATGGAAGTCGTTCCTTGACCATGTTGACCACCTGTGCCGAGAGCACCACGGCGGTGGACGACGGCGAGGACTAGGAAGGGGCGACTTCGGGCCGAGGAAAGGCGCAGCGTGGATGCCCACGCGAAGAGAGTACGAGGTTCACTTGGTTCGGCTGCGGTGTGAGGCTTACATCGCTGCAGAATAACGAGGGGTGTGGGTGAGTAGAGGATGGCCTGGCCAGCGGTGGGAGTAGTAGGGGCGGTGAGGCCTCCAGCGGCATCACAACCGACAATGGAGGCAGGAGCACGCTGACACGACCGGCGCTAGTTTGGTAATTTGGAGCAAGAAGACGAGAGGTTGAAGAAGCACTACGGCCGTTGGATGAACATCGTATGGTAACAGGAGCTAGAATCGTTCATATTGACTAAGTTGACAAAGCCCTCCGTCCCCGTCAACTTGGTAGGCCCACAAGTCAGCCTCCCACTATCTTTGGGTTCCGGTGGCGGGGAGTATTCATTTTGTGCGTAATAAGGAGGCACTTCCTTGTGTGCGAAGATAGCTGGTGGGTCCAACATGTCAACGGGGGGCACGTTTTTTTCGCGAAATACAGAGGCCCTTCCGGGGGGTCCCAGATGTCAGGTGGAGGAATCATTATTTTGCGTGTAATAAGGAGGCATTTCCTTGTGTGCGGCCATGGACCCAGGTGTCACCTCTCCATGCGATCTACTTCCGATGGCGTCATTCGTTGACCACGTTGACCACGCTTGGCGCGGCGCATCAAGGTGGTGGATTTACGGCGAGGCCCCGGATAGCAATGAGCCGGAGATGGGAAGACGCGGGAGTAGAGTCGCAGACGGAGAGGTGTACGAGGGTTAACTGGTTCTAGTGCGGTGTGGTTCGGCAGTCGGTGGAGAAGAACATGAGGTGTGGAGGGGTGGAGAGATGGCTTGGCCAACGGTGGAGTAGCACTTCATAGCGAAGCATGCTAAGAGGAGCTGCTAGCAGCAGGAGGCGGGAGGTGGTCCCGACAGCGCTGGAGGAAGAAGATGAGAGATTGAAGATGGATGTCGGTCGTTGGATGTAAATCCAACGGCTAACATGTCAGAATCATTTGTTGACTAAATTGACAACGACTTGCGTTGGCTTCGACCTATTGGCCCACATTTCAGCCTCCAAAAATGTCGCACGTATTCAACCCATTTTTTCAGAATTTAGAGTCTTTTTTTGTGCGGTAGAATTTACAGTCAATTTGATCTCTTTTTTTGAATTACAGCCATTAGCTGGGCTGGGTGAAAAAATAATGTAGCGTCCATGCGGCCCATTTATTTTATTTCCTAAAAAATTACAGGCCATTTGCACTTTCTCGAAATACACGATTTTGCTGGGCTGATTCTAATTATAACATTGGATTGGGCCAGCAATGTTATCAAAAAATAAAAAGGGGTTGAGCATTTTGTTATAAATACATTTAAATAATAAGTGATATTATTACATTCGTCCTTAAATCTTACCAAGCTTTTCTACACAATCACTAGGATTTTCGTGCCAAAATAATCCAGGATTTTATTTGTTAAGAAATTATTTTTATAAGTTAATAAGATGTGGGATATTGTTTTCTTACATATGTAAGTATCTGTTAAATATATGATGACAATAAAAATAATATATAATAACATATAAAATAATTTAAATATATATAATATAGTTAGAAGGGAAACATAAGTTGGACCTGGCGTTCCTATTCTTATATAGAAAAATAGAACAGACCTCTGCGTTTTCTTCAAAAAATACATAAATTGGGCTGCCAAAAATAAAACCTCGGATGGGAGGTCCATAGGCCGGTCGATACATGACGGCCCTAAGAAAATACAAACAGGCCTATGGACCTCCCATCCGAGGTCGTGGGCTGCGCATGTTAAAAATGAAAGCCTAGACGGGGCAGCCCAAAACCACGTCCAACACTTGCCAAAACTTCGTCCCTCGTTTTCTCTGTGTTTTGCACACTCGACATTGTGTGGGCATTTTGGTATGCATCATATGAAGATGTGCTATGCATGAATGTTGATCAGCATGATGTTAACTGGCTGGTAGTTCCATTTTCGACCATGAATAAAACTTCCAACATGATGTTAACCCTGTTTGAAAAGGCCGTGTTTATAAATATGCTCTGCCTCTGAAAGTTGCAGTTTCTTATCTGAAACTGAACTTGCAGTTTCTTATCTGAAACTGAAACTTGCAGTTTCTTCTCTGAGAATCACATTGTCTGCACTTTTATACTCCTATGAAACTACATTTTTTAAGTGCTAAAAATAGATCTCTAGAATTCATAAAATACTTAATATGCTCAATACTGCAAATCTGAAATTCAAAAGACATTCATATCTGAAAGTACTTTCAAAATACACAACACAAAACAAAATTCACAACTTGCAAATACTGACAACCCTAAGCTCCTCCTGACAATTCACAACCTACCCGACTATTGGGCTGTGTGTGTGTGTGTGGGGCAGCCCCTCCTATTCCTCGGGGCCGCCCCGTGAGACGATATGAACGACGAGGGAGACGATGGCGGGGAAGCGTCGTCGGGCCAACTGCTTTTCTCCTCTTGCAGTTGGTTTCGATCGAAGAAGACTCCACCGACTCGCTTTGGCAGGATACCCTCACAAACGGCACCCTGTAGATGCTCGATCCTTCAATCTCTGGTGGATGCTCCATCTGGGATCGATACTCCCACCACCGCTCCCTCACGATCGGATTCGGTGAATCTGTTTGCTCCATGGCCCAGAGGAGCAGCTCTATGTACTCCGGCGCGACTCCCTCCGGGAGTATCACCGCTTTTTCGCTCTGTTGCAGATATTTGGCCATGGATGTCGCCGTCGCCGCTAGTAGGTCCTTGTTGTCAAACCAAGACTGTATCTCCAACATCCTAGCTAGCTTCACAGGGTCGGAGTCTGTGATCCTCACGTATCGGTTGTACTCCTCCATCGATCTACTTCTCCACAGCACCTTCACTCGTCGGAGGTGGTTTTTGAATGGAAGAGGAGAGGAGCAGCGCTGGTTTTGGATTATAACGGGAGAGGAGCGACTCAGGTTTTGGACTGGAACAGGAGACGAGGGGCGGTGGTTTTGAAATGGAAGAGGAGAGGAGCGGCGCTGGATTTAGATTGGAACAGGAGAGGAGCGGCGGTGGTTTAAGAGGATAAGAGCGGAAGAGTGGCGCTTGTCTTGGAAGTATTTTTTTTGTTGTTTCGCGTATTTTGGGTCAAAGTTTGACCACGTACTGTATTTGTCAAGCAAAATGTGACTGCATGTCACCAAAAATTGTATCGTTTGGTTCGTATCTGAATGTACTTTCAAATTATATTATTTTTGCAACGTATAACATATATTTTATGTGTGAAAATCATGTTTAATTATGACGCAGAATAAAAGGGAGACTAGTTAATGTGGGGTCGCTTTCTTAATTGAAGGGTAAATTGATTTTGATTTTGATCCAGTCACAACACGCCGGCCCTCTCGTCCAATCCTAAATCGCTGCCGCACGCTCCTCTCCCTCTTCTCCATTGCAAAACCACCTCCTCTCCTCTCCATCATCTCCATTCCAAAACCACCGTCTCGCCTCTCCCTCTTTTGATCTTCTCCATTGCAAAACCACCTCCTCTCCTCTCCATCATCTCCATTCCAAAACCACCGTCTAGCCTCTCCCTCTTCTGATCTTCTCCATTGCAAAACCACCTCCTCTCCTCTCCATCATCTACATTCCAAAACCACCGTCTCGCCTCTCCCTCTTCTGATCTTCTCCATTGAAAAACCACCTCCTCTCCTCTCCATCATCTCCATTCCAAAACCACCGTCTCGCCTCTCCCTCTTCTCTATTGCAAGACCACCGTCTCTCCTCCCATCTTCCAAAGCTAGCACCGGACCACTCAGAAGGACATCTATGGAGAGGATGCAGCAGCGAATCAGGCAGATCGTCGGCGGCGACCAGGCAAAGTTAGCCAGGTTGAAGGAGATTCTTAGTTGGTTTGACAATGAATGGGAGATTTCAAGGACGGTGCGGGCCATGTGGCAATGCATGCGAAAGAGCGAGACAACGGCGATGAGGGCGGCGATGTACATGTACTCCTCGGCGGCAGTCACGCTGCAGTCCTCCGAGTTCATCGAGTATCTCCTCTGGGCGATGGAGCAGACAGATTCGCCCGAGGCGACAGTCGGGCGGAGGTGGTGGGCGTACAGGTCGAAGGTCGAGCACCCAGAGGATAACGAATCGATCGAGTATGGTGTGCCGTTCGTGAGGGTGCAGAGCCAGCCGGAGCCACAGGAGTATTCGTTCTCCCACCGCAAGAGGAGGCCGGATGGCGCGACGTCGCTTCCCCGCCGTTCTCCACGGTTCCCTCGGCGCTCGCCTCGTTTCAACGGCGGCGGTAGGGTTTAAGGTAAGCTTCGCACTAACCTAATATTCCACCTGCTCATGCTTACAATCAGTGTGACAGCTAATGAAAATCATGCTTACAATCAGTCTTCGAGTACTACGCCAATCACCCTAAAATAGCTCTGGACCTTTGGGTCAAAGTTGTGACACGATGTACAAATAAAGAAAAATAGATTGGTGCTTCTTTCGTAAAAGAGTACTCCCTAGAAAACTGCCAATATAAGCTACTAGTATTTGGTTAGAGGATTTGCTGCCGAGAAAGATCCGTCCATAGAGAGCGCCACACATCCCACTGGTGGTGGTGGATGCCAATGCGTGCATGCAGCATGGTTGGTGTCAGTAATTTTTACTTGGCACACCTCGCACTCTGCATATATGCCGTTTCCATACGTACATTTGTGCAGTTCCACCAAAATGCAACTGAATAACCCTGTTTGTAAAGATAATGAAAAAGCGTGATTACATTATAGTGGAACTAGTTGATGAAACACACAAAATAAATAGAAGAAAATATTGCGATAGTATCATAGTATGCCATGCTGCGAGGGCGAGATGGGCCCTGCGATGCCTCATACGGTACGCCTCATACTAGACATCGTCCCAAGTCTCCCAGATACACCTTCTTCCAGTGATGAACATCAGTGTACAACGGTAGTACACGGAGGCGCCTTGAGACATTCAAATCTCTATTTTTTTACATATCAACTAAACTTAAGCACCCCATTTTGCGGAAACGCTTAAACATTAACAATGGGACTAGTTGATGAAACATAAATTAACAAAGAGAAGCACTTTCTTTATCTACATTGGAAATGAAATGATAGAGATGACACTCGCTCTATTTTAACTGTATTATTACTTCATTTTATCGGTGACACTAGGGTCGAGCGGTGGCAAGCGAGGTGTACCGTGTGTTGCAAGGATGGAGGCGGGGTGCTTAGGCGGGATGTCAAGCTGGCTCTTTCAGGTCACCAACATGGATGATTCAATTCATGGGACCTTTTGGCATAATTCACCTAAAATGAAGCAATGTCCCATGAGCTAGCAGCTTCTTCAATTTTTTAAGAAAAGGGCTCCAGCCCGGTTCCATTTCCATCGAAACGAAACCCACAGAGCTTCTTCTTCATTAGTTGCAATAAAATTGAGCAACATCAAGGTTGGTTGTGAAGCTCTGGAATGCTCAACTATAATTTGGATATCATTTGTGCAGTTCAACTAAGATCGGCGTGAAATGTATATCTCTGTTTGCACAAAAAAGGTGGAAAGGAGGGTGACTAACAAGTGATGAAACATGCATCAAATGAAAAGAAGCATGTTCCTTATCTGAATGGCAATCCTACAAGGACGGTAGCAATTTCTAAAGCGGTGGCATTGCTAGATATTAGTGTGGGCATTAGGATTAACTATGACAACCGTTAAATACGACATTACTTTGGGCACGGGAGAGTAGATGGACCAGGACAGTTGCATTTCTAACGAAAAGAACCAACTTATCTTAATGGGAAATTTTAGCAGGACATGTAAAGAAGTGCCATTGATTCATATTACTGGAGGCATTACATTGAAAACAACATTGGTTTAACGTGTCCTTACTTTTAACAGTGCGATTGCTACATTTTACCGGTGGCATTACATAAGAGTGGCTTGGGGCAACAAACATCATAACAGGATATCTAGGTTGGTCCCATTTTTGTTCGGTATAGCCACCTTATACTGTGTGAGGCTAGCAAATCTAGTGCTGGACTTACTCTGTTGACTTGTCCCCTAGTCCCCACTTTCTTTCCTTTTTCAACCAATAGATCGGGTTTATATTGAGTTTGTACTGCATTTCCCTTTATTTCCCTATTAGACCTAGAGACCAGTTGGATAGCCAGTCTCTGCTACTTTTCGCCCCCATTATTTCCTCTTTCGACCAAGTACTAAATTCAGGTAACAAATCATCCCCCACCCCCACCCCCTTTCTTCCTTATTTGAACCAAGTAGTACTAGATTCGAGTGCATGAACTAGTTTTACTTCTTAAACGTAAAAAAGGTGGTTTTCGAACAACCGATCGGTCCTATCTACGAGGGGGCCTGAGAAATAGTAAAAGATACAAATGCAGCGATGTCAGGAGCTCGGGAAGTAGAGCAAGGCCGGTTTCGAAGGAAGTTATACCTGATGGTCGCCGGGATGTCGCTAGGTGGGCAGCGGGAGGCCGGATCTGCCCACACTACGGCAGCGAGGAAGAAGGGGTCGGAGGCCCTCCCTCGCCAGCAGTGCTTGGGAGAGAACGATAAGGCAGGCTGATCGGGACGCGCCCAACAGTGGGTAAGAGCCGTCGCCAAGGACGACCGCGTGAATGTTGCACCTTCACACCTTCCTCGGCGGAGAGGATCTGGCTGGATCTGTGACCAGCAGTGAGCAGAGAGAGAGAGAGAGAGAGAGAGAGAGAGAGAGAGAGAGAGAGAGAGAGAGAGAGAGAGAGAGAGAGAGAGAGAGAGAGAGAGAGTGGCCACCGTTGTCGTGTTTAGATCAGGAGAGGCCGAGACAGTGTGAAGAGAGCAACACTAGCAAGCAAGCGCGAAGGCTCCTGGCTATATAGTGGAGTAGTACTCGTTTTCTTTTGTCTACCGGAGCCGGCTTGACCTCGTCAATGACTGTCGAGAAGTCTTCATGCACGTGGCCCGGAGGCGCAGTTGTCGTCATTTTGATCTGAAGCGCCGGATTATAACATATAACATGAAAAAATGCCACATGACAAGAAATCATAACCTCACTGCTAAAAGGAGATAACATGAATCCTAACGGACAAACTAGACGAGGAACAAAGCTCAAATTAAAGATAAACTCGTAGAAAAGGGGTCCGTCGACAGATGTCCTAATTAACATAGCCGGCTTGACCTAGATGGCAGCCGAGTAGTCACTATTCGTGCATGTGCCCCCGATGACTCAGTTGTCGCTGTTTAACCCTCGCAGTGATCCGAAGCACATGACACCTAATTTTGCGAGATGACAAGAAACCTTTTTTTAGTTTTCTCACCACAACTACAACCATGTACAACACAACCTGCACGATATGTAGACGATAGCCAATCCAGGCGTGTCTGCTGGAGTCTGGTCACATGCATGGACGAACTAATCTTCCGTGTCTTGCAGTGATCGTCCAGGCACCAACGTAGTACAACACTTCTCCAGTACTATCGCTCGTCTCCCTCTTCTATTAAGTCACCCGACTTGCGGGGCCGGGGAGTGTGCCTATGGTCGGTTCTCAATTGCCATCCCACATGTGTGTGCAAACGCAATATGACGGGCATTCCATTCGGAGAGCAGCGTGCCAGACCGACCGATCGTCTGGGGTGCGACGCGAACGCGACGGGCGTGCTATATACTCCGTACATGTGTACCGCCGTTTTCTAGACGCTTTGCTCCATGGCGCGGGTGCAATCCATGGATACAAAATTAGTAATATTGTATACTATTTAAAAGTCGAGGGCGGGGCTTTTCCTGCACGGTAGGTGGGGCCTAGTCGGTTCGACAGAGACGAGAGAAGATGAGGGAGTAGGCTGCTGCAAACGTAGGGCTGTGTGATTTGACAGCGAGTTACTGCCGGACAGGTGGGGCCCCGTGATTTGACTTGCCATTATCATTTTAGCTGCGGCGCTACGACCGGCGTGAGCCTCCCGATTCCTGACCACCTCCATACAGGTGCCTCTCCCAATGCTCCACCATGTAGTAGTGGCTGGCTCTTGCATGAGAGCCCACTTCTCCACTTTTTCCTTGCCTCTCTTTCCTCCACATATGCAAAAATGCCATGTAAAGCGCACTATTGTACTTACTTTTACTTGCTCCTACAGGTGCTTAAGCTTGCCACATAGGCATAAAGTCTGATGTGGCAAGTTAATCAAGAAGAGAGAGACTATTTTGGTGACCCAAGGAAGAAACGGTGCTAAGCGCGTGTACCTAGGTGAAAAGACAATTTTGAGTCTATAGCTAATTAAATGAAGCAAACTTAGCAACACCATTTCATTGGAAGAGGTGATACGTCTCCGTCGTATCTACTTTTCCAAACACTTTTGCCCTTGTTTTGGACTCTAACTTGTATGATTTGAATGGAACTAACCCGGACTGACGCTGTTTTCAGCAGAATTGCCATGATGTTGTTTTATGTGCAGAAAAGAAAAGTTCTCGGAATGACCTCAAACTCCATGGAACATCTTAGAAAAAATAATAAAAAATCCTTGCCAAAGATGAAGACCAGGGGGCCCACACCCTGTCCACAAGGGTGGGGGCGCCCCCCCTAAAGCGCGCCCCCTACCTCGTGGGCCCCCTAGAGCTCCTCCGACGCCAACTCCAACTCTATATATTTGCTTTCGGAGAGAAAAAAACCAGAGAGAAGAAATCATCGCGTACACTAGTTAGGTGGAATGCCTGGATCATCGCTGGTTGGTTTTGTGACAAGTTATTAGTTAAATTTAAGTGCTCCCAGTTGTCGGTGTCAAAACCGGCGGATCTCGGGTAGGGGGTCCCGAACTGTGCGTCTAAGGTCGATGGTTACTGGAGACGGGGGACACGATGTTTACCTAGGTTCGGGCCCTCTCTATGGAGGTAATACCCTACTTCTGCTTGATTGACCTTGATGAATATGAGTATTACAAGAGTTGATCTACCACGAGATCGTAATGGCCAAACCCTAGAAGCCTAGCCTGTATGACTATGGTAATGAGTATATCCTTTCCGGACTACAACCTCCGGTTTATATAGACACCGGGGGGGGGGTGTCTAGGGTTACATAGAGTCGGTTACATAAGAAGGAATCTTCATAGTTGGTCGCCAAGCTTGCCTTCCACGACAAGGAGAGTCCTATCCGGACATGGGTACAGTCTTCGGCCTTCATGTCTTCACAGCCCACCAGTCCGGCCCATGGATAACAGGCCGGACGCCCGAGGACCCCTTAGTCCAGGACTCCCTCAGTAGCCCCTGAACCTGGCTTCAATGACGAGGAGTCCGGCGCGCAAATTATCTTCGGCATTGCAAGGCGGGTTCCCCTTTCCGAACTCCAAGATAGTCTGCAGATGTAATGATTGTATCCGGATTTGTATACACAACTGCAGAGGATATAATATTTCACAAGTCCAGTCCGCTGACAACTCTTTGGTAATATGACATCACACCTGCTCGGCCATTAATTTCGAACCGTTAGCTAGCCCCTCGTCCCACGTCTCGAGACGTGATTTTATTGGCATGTCTTATCCAAGCGGAGATCGTGTCTCCCCTTTTTTTAAGGGATTCTTATCAATCCGGACGTGGGTAACCCAACCATCGCTTGGGTACAACTCCTTGAGAATAGGCAAGTTTTGAGGCCCAGGAGGAGACATTCGATATGCGGCCTTTATATAGGGGTACATACCCGTCTTTTTCTTTCATGCTTGCTTCTTCCTCAACCCTTTCTACCCCAAGTTCCAACACCCGGGTTTCAATAGCCACAAGCTCCAATCATGTCCGGATCCAGCCGTCAAGGCCGGTGGGTGGCTTCTTCTATCACGGAGGGAGATATTGCAAAGCTTCGGGCGGCGAGGTATCTGACCGCAGAAATCCTTCATTATCTTCCTGCCGAGGGGCAGGTTATTCCCACCCCCAGATCCGGCGAGAGGGTCGTGTTCCTGTCCCACTTCCTCCGTGGGTTAGGTTTTGCACTTAATCCCTTCGTCCGAGGGCTCATGTTCTATTATGGGCTAGATTTTCACGATCTGGCCCCGAACTCTATTCTTATTATCTTGGCGTTTATCGTCACGTGCGAAGCCGTCCTCCAAACTCCTTCGCACTTCGGCTTGTGGCTCAAGACCTTCAATGTGAAGCCGCAAGTGATAGAGGGGGAGCAGGCAGAGTGCGATGGTGCCATAGTGAGCAAGATTGCTAGCGCTGTTTGGCTGAAAGGATCATTTGCCAAATCTTCCGATTTATGGCAGCAGGGGTGGTTCTATATCACCGAGCCCCGTGGCTCCAAGTGGGCAGCTACGCCCGCATTTTGATCCAGCCCCCCAATTCAGCTTGCATCATGGATTAATAAGGGGTTGGACTGGGGATCAACGGACGAGGTGCGGGCTTTGCAAAGTCGCATCCGAAGCCTCATTGAGAGGGACATCGATATCGTCAACGTTGTTCAAGTAATGCTAGTCCGCCGGACCCTGCCGTGCTAGCGGCGGCCTCTCCGCATGTGGGATTTCAATCCAGAAGGGCCGCAGACTCTTCAGCACTTCTTCGGCACTATGCACGAAGGAATGTGGAGATTATTTTTCGGTAAACAAAAGCAATGGCCGGACACCACCGAAGATATCGGCCTAGACTGTAACCGTCCGGACACCCCGGTAAGTACCCGTTTGCCGAACACCTCATAATCAGACACCCAGTGGTAAGACACTGACCGAATCATCCTTTTTCAGGGCTGGATAAAGAAAGTGGAACGGATTAGGTGTCCGGCTCCCCTTCCTGAAGACTCAGCTAATCCTATGTTAACAAGGATGTTGGCCTCGACACCATACCAGGCGTCGGCAAGGGAGGGTAAAGAGGAGAGTGAGAAGACCCGAGATGACCTTTGTTCCGGAGGTAAGTCGGATACTGAGTCCGGAGAAATCAACCTTTCCTCGCCTGAAGACAAAGGCGAAACAGGACCCAGTATCCCTTCTTCGAGAAGGAGGAAAAGGGCCGCCTCTGAAGGTTGGGAGGGGCGGTCTCCCATGAGGGGCAAGATGCCACCATCGAGCGGCTTGGGTTTGGAAAGCGACGCCGTTGAACAGCTCCAACATGGGGACAAGCCCTCGAACAAACCGTAAGTGAATCCGGGGTACTTTGATAGCGTCCCACTCCTTTGTCGTTACCGAAGATATACGTAACATGTCCGTGCATTTCAGGTTGGCACCGAGTTTTTCTGGGCAATCCTCTTCTTCGGGAGGTCTCCTCCCAGAGATGATGGAGAGCGAGACGCCTCCCCCAACCTCCTCGCCTAATAAGGCGGATGACTCTAAAGTGTCATCGCGGAGGGTTTTTCTTGATCAACAAGCTACACAGGGGATAAAAGAGGCAGTACCGAAGGCG
Organism: Aegilops longissima; assembly: GCA_021605205.1. NCBI lineage: Eukaryota > Viridiplantae > Streptophyta > Magnoliopsida > Poales > Poaceae > Aegilops > Aegilops longissima. The sequence continues at coordinate 618,584,836 of CM038680.1, forward strand.
GATCTCCAACCGTCAGGGATTCTGGGGCTGATAATAAAGGCCCCGGACTGTCTGGCTCGCAGCCGACGGTGATTCTGGAGATGGGTGAACGGATTCCTTCAAAGGATTGTTGTGCTCCTAGAGCGGCTTCCGGAGACCCGAAGGCTCTAGATATATGCGAGACATGTTGCGAAAAGCATCTGTCTCGGGGGAACAGCGTACCTTGATGGGTACAGTGGTTGAGAAGATTTTGTCCACAAAGAGCGGATTGAATGAAGCCTTCATGAGCCTGCTAAAAGGTTTCGAGGTTTGTGATATAATGTTTTTAGCTATGTTTTATTTGCAAAAATGCACCTGCGTATAGGTAGTAGCCCCTGAGACTCGGGTTGGCTTCCACTAGGAAGCGAACGGAGGATCAAAAATAATTACTCAAGGACTGATCTGATGAACTGGAACGCAGGTTGTTTCCCCCTTAGCTACTTCTCAGACTATGGATATTGCCGAGCTGCAGCGGAAGCTTGATGTAGCAGGGGATGACCTTGCGTTAATCAATATGCGTCTTGACGAGTCGCAAGGTATGTATTCGGGGCAATCCCCATACATTTTTTGTGGTATAAGCATGATGCTAAAATCTATATTCTGGAATATGCATGGCTGCAGATGGTGCTGGCCCTGTTGAAGTTCTTCGAGTGGAGCTGGCCCGGGCCAAGGAGCAGGCCTGGTGTAGCCATGCGGCTGCCGAAAATGCATCAGCTGAGTTAAAAGCCGAACAAGCTGCACAGCGCCAAGACGAGGAGAAGATATCCATGATGGCGCTCGAACTGAAAAATGCTACTGGCTGCTGTGAATTTCTGGAGAAGGAGAATGAAGCCAAAACGGCTGAACTGGTCAAGGCCTTACAAGAGGTGAGGGAAGCGCAGTCGGAATCCAGAGCAGCCCGTGAGGAGATCCAGCAAGCTGGGGAGATTGCGGCTGGTAAACCCTTTCTGCTATAGACTAAGTTCGGCGATCCAAACTATGCTCAGCTTGACCGAGTGTGGAGTTCTCCGGATGAGTTTTTAGACTTGCCGAAGAGTTCTTCCGATGCGGCGCAGTATTATCAAGTGCGAGAGGGGCACGCAACGGAGAAGCTTTTCAGGTCACAGTTTGGCGCATCAAAGCACCCTCTGTTGCTGAATGAACAGACGTCCCAATGGGCCGAGCTTCATAGGATATCCGGCGCTGCCATGAAGAACGTCATAATCCGGTTGTGGCCAACCGAGCCTGCTCCGAATAGCTACTTCAGTTTGGTGCAAAGGCTTGTTGACGCGGTGCCGCGTATTGACGCTGTGAAGTGGTCGACGTGCATTGAGTGTGCACGGATGGGTTCTGCCCGAGTCAAGACATCATGGGGGAAGATAAAGGCCATCGATGTTGCGGTGAAGAGTCCACCCAAAGGCAAGGACCGTCCTGAACCGGAGCATTATTTTGAAGACGTCCCAGAGGCCGCTCGCTTGATAGAGGGTCAGTGCTCGAAAGACATAATGTTCGAGTGAGGTGTATGAGAATTGTAAAAGAAAATTTTATAGTTAATCTATTTTTATGTTTTGCTCGAAAGCTTGTATTCCTCCTGTGCGATCGTTTTAATATAATCTGAAAGTTTTCCAGTCATCGGCTTCAGCCCCCTCGTAGGAAGTACGAGGATGTTCGGAAAAGAATTTAATCACTCTTTATCCAACGTCTTGGTCCATGAAGGAGGTGATAATGCGGCAAACCAGGCAATTGGACTATAGGGCGTTAACACTTTCACTTAGCTATAGGAGTTTTATGGTGGGGCTGCGACATAGCCCCTGGTATGTATGCGCCATATTATAATATGGTGCCTTACATATTTGATCTGAAAACGATCCCTCGTGTGACACGGAGAATCGCTAAAGATTCCAATAAGTCGTCAAGTGGTTGACCAACTCTTGCCGCATCATGACAGTCAGTTTTCGGATTTCTCTACTGAGGTACTTTACCAGATGAACCGGAAGCACAATCGCAGTAGTTCTCCCTTTACTACCCTAGCCGATGGAGCGGAACGTAGGGTAGCAAGCACAGGAGCCGGGCAACCCAACTATTGACCCAAGACAATGATTCGGAGCTGATGCCTATAAGGCCAAACTTGCGACATCGAAGTACACTATAGAGATGTTCGGACTTTTGCTGGCAACTCATTTGTTCCCATACCGAGCCCCTGGCAGGTTATGCCAAGGTATATCTGTGAAACAACCATAGGAGCCATATTCATTGGCAAAACAACATGGATGATTAATGATAATCCCCAAGTGCAAGGAATCATCATAGCACTTTCCAAAGGTGGAGTAATAAGTATGGAGTGTCGAACCCACAAGGAGCTAAAGGTAAGATCAATGTTCTCTCAAGCCCTATCTTCCACTGATACGACTCTACGTGCACCGGATGTTTACTTCCAACTAGAAACGGGAAATAAAACTACGTTGTGGGTATGAAGAGGATAACTTTGCATGATATCGGAGAGCTAAAACATAAAAGTAGGTGCTGCTATCATAAAGTTAGAATATACTACTAAATAATGTAAATAGCGAGTGTGGAATAATGGTGGATCGGTGTGCGAAATTGTCCTAGGCAATTGTTAACAAGACCGGTAGTCGTCATTGCAATTTCACATGAGGGAGAGGCATAAGCTAACATACTTTCTCTACTTGGATCATATGCACTTATGATTGGAACTCTAGCAAGCATCCGCAACTACTAAAGATCATTAAGGTAAAACCCAACCATAGCATTAAAGCATCAAGTCCTCTTTATTCCCATACGCAACAATCCCTCTTACTCGGGTTTGTGTTTCAGTCACTCACCAACCCACTATAAGCGAATCATGAACGTATTGCAACACCCTACAACGGGAATCCCTCACGCTTGCGCGACACGGAAGGCACCATAGGACAGCACCAAAATAAAACATACAACTCGTACCAATCTATATCATCAATCAACCCAAGGATAAAAGATATCTACTCAAAACATCATAGGATGGCAACAAATCATTGGATCATAATATGTAGCATAAAGCGCCATGTTCAAGTAGGGATTACAGCGGGGTGCGGGAGAGTGGACCGCGTAAAAGAGATGAGGATGGTGATGATGATGGTGATGTTGATGAAGACGATCACCGTGGCGATGATTCCCTCCCGATGGCACTCTCGCACCACCGGAAGAGAGGAGGAGAGGTTCTCCCCCTTGTGCTTCCTCCTCCATGGACTCCACCCTCTGGTCCTTGGCCTTCATGGTGATGATGGCCCCTCCGGGATACTCCTCCATGGCCACCGGTGATGATGGCCCCCTCCGGCAGGGTGCCAGAGAGGGCCTAGATTGACTTCTCGTGGCTACATAGGCTTGCGGCGGCGGAACTTCCGATCTAGATTTGTTTCTGGAAGTTTGGGTATATATAGAAGAGTTTTGCGTTGATTTCACGTCAGGGGGGGTCTTCGGGCTGTCCACGAGGTAGGGGGCGCGCCCTAGGGGGGTGGGCGCGCCCCCACCCTCGTGGGCAGCCCGTGACTCTTCTAGCCTGCTTCTGGTACTCCGTGGGCTTCTTCTGGTCCAAGAATGATCTCCGTCAAGTGGCACGTCAATTGGACTCCGTTTAGTTTTCCTTTTCTGCGATACTCTAAAACAAGGAAAAATACAGAAACTGACACTGGGCTCTAGGTTAATAGGTTAGTCCAAAATTCATATAAAATATCATATAAATGCATATAAAACATCCTAGAAGGATAGTATAATAGCATGAACACTTCATAAATTATAGATACGTTGGAGACGTATCAGCATCCCCAAGCTTAATTCCTACTTGGCCTCGAGTAGGTAAATGATAAAGAAATAATTTATGAAGTGTGAATGTGTAACACCCCGGAAGTAACTTTCCATATTTGTAACTCCGACTCTTGCCATTTTCGGCATTGATATATGATATTCCCTCCGTGGTTGGGTTTTCTTCATGTTGCATTTTGTCCATGTCATGCATTTTATATTATGTCATCATGTGCATCGCATTTGCATACGTGTTCGTCTCATGATTCCGAGCAGTTTTCCCGTTGTCCGTTTTGCAATCCGGCACTCCTATCTCCCCCGGCGGTCCCTTTTACGTATTTCCGTGTGCGGGTATTAAACCTTCTCGAAATGGACCGAGGTTTGTCTAGTGGTCTTGGCATAACACCCGGAGGCCACCGGTCAAGTTTCGGGTCATTTGGAGCTCGTTTGGTACTCCAACGGTTAACCGCACTCTCGCAAAGGCCTCTTTTAAGTTGCAGCCCAACACCCCTTCAAAACAGCCCAATAACCCATCTAAGTCACCTCCATGCTCTCCGTCGTTCGATCACGATCGTGTGGGCGAAAACTACACCTCATTTGGACTCTCCTAGCTCCCTCTATGCCTATTTAAGCAAACCTTCCCCGAAATCCGGATCATCCCCCGAAACCCTAGCTATTTTCGCCCCTCCGCGCCGCCGGACACGTCCGGGCGAGCCGGACGCGTCCGCCCGCCGCCGCCCGGCCAATCGTGGGCGCCACGTCATCACCGGCGCCCACATCGCCGCCCCGACTGCCCTTGAGCCCGGCCCTCCCACCCAGCCGCCACCACGCCGCCGCCGCCCGCGCCGCGCCGCCCGCCGCCTCCGGCCGCCGCCGCCTCCGGCCACCGCCGCCCGGCCGCGCCGCCCTTCGCCGCCTCCGGCCTTCCCGGTCGGCCGCCGCCCGCCGCCGCCGGACCCGGCAATACGGCCCCGGGCCTCCTCTCCCTCCGGCGACCTCGGCCCCGCCGCCGCCGACCCAGTCGCCGCCTCCCCCTCGCCGGGCGCCTCTCCGGCGAGCTCCGGGAGTCGCCGCCCGCGCCGATCCGATTGGATCCGGCCTCGGGAGCCGCGCCGCCGTTGACCTCTTCTCCCCTCCCTTTTTTCTCTAAGTTTTTGCATCGTTTGTAATTTTGTGCAATTTTCAACATGCTATATCTTCGCATCCGTAGATCCATTTTTCGCGTATAATATGTAAAAATGTTCGTCTCGAAGAGTAGATCATTTCATTCCATTGCATCATTTTCATTTGAGCTCATCTTGATGCCCGAAATGCTGTTGGAAGAGTGCTATGTGCTGTTAGTTTCTGATTTTTATCAGGACTTGCACTTTTGTTATTTTTGCTATGATTAATATGTGCACCCTATGAATTTGATTCCTACATGTGTTTTGTAAAATGCCATGTCATCTTTCCAGGGGTATATGCCATGTATTTTTGTGATCTATGTGGTGACTAGCACAAGCATGCAAAGTAGGTGTCCTAATGTTGCTGATTTCAGCCCTGTTTTAGCTGATTTTGATGCCATGTTTACTTGATGATACCGAGAGATCTATGCATATTTTGAGATACTTCAGTAAGGGTGTTTTGTAAAGCATGACTTTCTATATCCATCCATGCCTTTGTTTGCAATTATGGGATGCCATAGCTTGAGTCAATCGAGCTCTACTTTTGCTATCAAATGTTTCCTGGCAGATTGTATACGTGTTATTCAATTTTGCCTAGGATGTTGTGGTTGACCCGTATAGGCTATGTTATTGTTCTTGCCATGTATGTCTTCTATGTCATGTCTTCTTGATGTATGTATGATTAGCTTATCATTTGAGGCTCTGTAGTGAGTGCATTGAGCTTGTTAACATGCCATCTCGTTATCAGTTTTTGACATGCCATGATGCTGAATCTGTTAACAAGACTTTCAATATTGCCATGGGTGTTACTATATTTTCTAGTCCTTTTTGGCTTATGGTCAGTAAGGGACTTTTGAAATATGCTTTGAGTAGATGCATGCCATGCCATGTTTTGCTATTTTAAGTTCCTGTAGCATGTAGTTTTCTTGCTCTGAACATTGCAACCTGATGCTGTTTTTGCCATGTCCAGCCTGTTACTTTGAGCTCTTTTGCCATGCTTGTTTGAACATGTTATGATGTGAACTAGCCGTAGCTCAGTGCTCATCTTTTGTCGAGCATCATGTGTAGATCACTGCCATGTGCTTTCTTGTTACGTTTGGGTACAGTAGCTTAATTATTTGTTGCTTGCTAAGTGGCATCATGCTGTTAATGGCAGATTTGCGCCATTCTTGTTTTGCTTGCCATTTGCAAACCGTGCATCCGATTCCGGTGATCTTTATATCGATTTCAACCGAAATCATCTCATCTTTCCAGTGGCATGCTTGGTTTGCCAAGGTGATGCCTGGTTCATCATTTACCTTCCGGAGAGCACATACGCATTGCATATCGCATCCCGCATATCATGTCATGTTTTGCATCATGTTGATTGTGCATTGCACCGTGATTTATTGTGGTTCCTTTGTTTGTGTTGTTGCTTTGGGTAGAGTCGGGAGACGAGTACGTGAACGAGGAGCCTGTTGAGAACGTTTTCGAGGATCAAGCTTTCGACAACCATACCCTCGAAATCACTTATATCTTTGCTATGCTAGTTGCTCGCTCTTTTGCTATGCCTATGCTGCGATGCCTACCACTTGCTATATCATGCCACCCATATTGCCATGTCAGCCCCTAACCATCCTTTCCTAGCAAACCGTTGATTGGCTATGTTACCGCTTTGCTCAGCCCTCTTATAGCGTTGCTAGTTGCAGGTGAAGATGAAGTTTGTTCCTTGTTGGAATATGGAGATGTTGTTCCTTAGTGGAACATGTTTACTTGTTGGGGATATCACAATATATATATCTGTTATAATTAATACATCTATATACCTGGTAAAGGGTGGAAGGCTCGGCCTTATGCCTGGTGTTTTGTTCCACTCTTGCCACCCTAGTTTCCGTCATACCGGTGTTATGTTCCTTGATTTCGCGTTCCTTACACGGTTGGGTGATTTATGGGACCCCCTTGACAGTTCGCTTTGAATAAGACTCGTCTAGCAAGGCCCAACTTTGGTTTTACCATTTGCCACCTAAGCCTTTTCCCCGGGTTTTCGCGAGCCCGAGGGTCATCTTTATTTTACCCCCCGGACGGTGCTCCTTCGAAAGTGCTGGCCCGAACTAGAGCCCCCTGCAGCGCCCCTCAAGGCAACTTGAGGTTTGGTTTTAGTTGTATGGACTGCTCATCCGGATGTGCCACGAGAACGAGATATGTGCAGCTCCTATCGGGATTTGTCGGCACAATCGGGCGGCTTTGCTGGTCTTGTTTTATTCTGTCGAAATGTCTTGTAGTCCGGGATTCCGAGATTGATCGGGTCTTCCGGTAGAAGGAATATCCTTCGTTGACCGTGAGAGCTTATAATGGGCTAAGTTGGGACACCCTGCGCAGGTTATATCTTTCGAAAGCCGTGCCGCGGTTATGAGGCAGATGGGAATTTGTTAATGTCCGGTTGTAGAAAACCCAAAGTTGACCTCAATAAAATACACATCAATCGGCGTGTGTAACGTGATGGTCTCTTCTCGTGAGTCCGGAAGTGAACACGGTGTTGGAGTTATGTCGACGTAAGTAGTTTAGGATCACTTCTTGATCATTACTAGTTTCACGACCGTGCTTTGCTTCTCTCCTCGCTCTCTTTTGCGATGTAGCCACCATATATGCTAGTCGCTTGCTGCAGCTCCACTTTACTACTCTGTCCTTCCTATTAGCTTAAATAGTCTTGATCTCGCGGGTGTGAGATTGCTGAGTCCCGTGACTCACAGATACTTCAAAACAGTTGCAGGTTCCGATGAGGCCGGTCAGGTGATTCAACCGAGCTCAAGTGGGAGTTCGACGAGGCGTGGTCGTTACTATGTGTCTTTTCCAGATGATCAGTAGTGGTGCCCAGTTGGGACGATTCGGGGATCTGTGTTAGCATTTGGGGTATCTTCTTTTATTTTGGTTCCGTAGTCGGACCTTGAGTGTACTTTGAATGATGGATGTTTATTTATGTACTGTGTGAAGTGGCGACTGTAAGCCAACTATGTATCTTTCCCTTAACTATTACATGGGTTGTGTGAAGATTACCTCACTTGCGACATTGCTTTCAATGCGGTTATGCCTCTAAGTCGTGCCTCGACACGTGGGAGATATAGCCGCATCGGGGGCGTTACAGAATGCTAGCAAGTGCATAAGTTTGACCAATGATAATTCCAATCACTTTTTATAGCATCATTATATGTCATGACATCTCATAAAACTTCTCATGATAAAGTAACAAGCTAATCACATGTTAAGTATAGATCATAAACGTTCTTGAAAACTAACAAACAATATTCTCAGTCATCAAGCAATTGCAATTCATCTTATTTTTAGGAAGAGTCTATGTCAGAGCTTTGATTTAGCAAACTCCACATACTCAACTATCATTTAGTCTTTCACAATTGCTAACACTCGCGCAATACTTGTGGTTATGGAGTTTTAATCGGACACAGAGAAAGATAGGGGCTTATAGTTTCGCCTCCTAACCTTTTACCTCAAGGGTAATGTCAACAATAATAGCTCATGCTAACTTACATCCAATTAGATATATATATATATATATATCAGGAATTTCCAACACCCTGTGCTTGCCAAAGGATAAAATGTAAAAAGGAAAGGTGAAGATCACCATGACTCTTGCATAAGGAAGAAGATAATAATAAAAGATAGGCCCTTCACAGAGAGAAGCAGAGGTTGCCATGCACTTTCAGGGTTGGATGCACAAAATCTTAATACGAAAGAACGTCACTTTATATTGCCCCTTGTGATATGAACATTTATTATGCAGTCCGTCGCTTTCATTTCTTCCACATCACAAGATCGTCTAAAGCTTATTTCCTCCACACTAATCAATCATACATATTTAGAGAGCAATTTTTATTGCGTGCACCGATGACAACTTACTTGAAGGATCTTACTCAATCCATAGGTAGATATGGTGGACTCTCATGGCAAAACTGGTTTAAGGGTTTTGGGAAGCACAAGTAGTATCTCTACTTGGTACAAAGAATTTGGCTAGCATGAGGGGGAAAGGCAAGCTCAACATGTTGCATGATCCATGACAATATACTTTATTTCAGATATAAGAAAACATAACCCATTACGTTGTCTTCCTTGTCCAACATCAACTCTTTAGCATGTTATATTTTAATGAGTGCTCCCAATCATAAAATATGTCCAAGATAGTATATTTATATCCGAAACCTCTCTTCCTTCAATATTCTTTCATGAATTGTTCAAGTGACCAATTCTACATTTGCAAACTTTCAATAAGTTTACTACCTATACTTATTATGTGTGCATTCATTATGTAACATCCCAAATTTCTTCTTTGGAATGTTTTACAATATTAGCTAAGCATCTATGCATATTGTCTGAATTTGAGTGGCATTTGAAGTTTCAGAAGTTTTGGAGTTGTTGGAATTTGAATTCAAAGTTTGGCAGTTGAAATTTATTTCAAACCAATGCCTGACAATACTTGAGACAAAGTATGAGAGGAGTAAACATGACACTCCAAAAATGTCAGAAGGAAACATTGCCAAAAAGTTTGAATTCAAATCTGAATTTTATTTGGAATTTAGAAAAATGATTTTTTATAAAGTTTGAGTTTTGCCCCTGGATAAATGTTCAAATTATAGGGAATATTCCCCTGATCATTTTGATATATATATGTCCTATATAAAATATTTATATTTATATTTTTTTCTTCCGCCTAAAAATTCAAAAAAAAATGGAAAAGGAAAGCCCAGGCGCCAGCTAACCTGCCCAGCCAGCACCAGCGGCCCGAGCCATCGCCAGCAAGAGCCCAACCAGCGCTGACCCGGCCAGCGAAGCCGGCCGAGCCGGCCCAACCGACCGAGCCCACGCCCGAGCGCCGCACCCCGAACCCCTTTCCGACCGGTCGCCCGACCCGATCCCCCTCTCTCTCTCTCACCGACACCCGGGCCCCACCACCTTCTTCCTCCCCACGCCAGCGCAACCACCGCCCCTCGCCGGAATCCCGAGATCCCCGGGATCTCCTCCCGATCTCCTCGCCGCGATTGCCCCCTCGTCCAAGTCGTCCCCCCCTTATAAATACCCCTCCCCTCGCCCCGTTTCTCCCCTCGCCCCCTTGCTCGACCCTCGCCTTCGCCCGCAATCGCCCTCCGGAGTCCACCGCCGCCGCCGCGCCATTGCCCTGCCCCGAACCCCTCGAGCACCCCTCGACCTCGCCCGACTCCACCAACCGAACCCCCTCGCCACGCCGCACTCGCCGGAGGCCTCCGCCGTCGTCCCCGACCACCGGAGCCACCGGAGCCGTCGCCGCCCAAGCCGCCGTCGCCGTCGACCCTCGGTAAGTCGCCGAAGCACCCCGCCGCCGTTAGATCTAGATCCAACGCGTTAGATTAGATCCCCCCCGAAGGGGTACGGTTTTATTTAGGTTTAGTTTTAGTGAACCGGTTTTAGCGCCGGTTAGTTCCGGTTTTAGTTAGGGTTTTTATTAGGCCGGCCCGAAGCGGTTTAAAGCCTCGGACACGATTTAGTTATATTACGCCGAGCGCTAGATAGGCCCATTAAGCGCCGGTTTTCGTTTTAGTTTTATTTTTCGTTTTCTGTTTTAACAGAATAGTTTCAGTTTTGTAAAATTCATATCTTTTAATCTACTTAATATTTTTAAGTGATTCTTTTTTTGTTGGTTTGCAAATTTATTGTAGTTTCTGTAGAAAATATAGTTAGTCATGTTAAAATTATTTAAAATTGCTTTATTTTAGATTTAGACAGAATAGTAATTCTGCTATAAAATGAGTTAGGAATATTATTTTTTAGTGATTCTTTTTGTCACAACTTTGTTTTGACATTGCCTAACCGTAGGAATTTATTTGGGAATTTTAGAAATTAATAAAAAATAGTTTTAACCAGAATCATGTTATTCCTATTTATTTAACTAGCTACAGTTTTCCTATTGTTTCATAAGGCAAATAATTTTATTTTTCATATGTGATAGTTTATTCTAGTTTAGTTTCTGTAACTTTAGAGCATGAACCTTTATTTATAATAAATAAAACTTTTATTATATCTTTTTCTTGCTAGGATTGTTTTAGGCCTAATAGGAGTTTTATAATAGCTTTTAAGGTGATTCTTTTTGCTCCTAGTTGCATTATGTTTTCTTTTCTGTTAGTTAGCAAAAACCCATGCTTTGGTTCTGTTAAGAAAATTTTTGTTGTGTAAAACTATTTCATGGTTGTTGTTTGATATGGTGAAAACATCGATTTGGATTTCTTCGAACTTTCTTTGGGTTTTGGTTCCATTGCTTTGTGTATTATGTTAGCATGCTATTATGTTAAGTGATCATATGTTGTATGCTTATTATGATTGTTGTTTGCCTCGGTAGAATTTCCGGAGTGCGAAGCTTGCTACCACGAGTCCCTAGCTTTCGAAGATCGTCAGCAAGGCAAGTCATTGATCATATTTTCTTTACTATACCTATGATTTTATTGCATTAGGATTATACCTCCCCCATGCATGCAGTAGGTGAATTTGAAGTTATGTTCTTGAGTAGTATCATGAGGTAGGATGAACCCAATTTCCCTTGTTACCATTGCCCGGGACGAAGTAGTTTATTTTTGCTATGCTCGTAGACGGGGTTTGGTTGAGTGAATCATAAGGGAGATGTGAGAGTCAAGATGATGACAACCCCATGACTTCAAGCAACAAGATGGACTTCAAAATTCACTACTGGGTGGAGGACGGTTGACGGGCACCCTGGAGAACCCAGTGGTTGGCCGGGATGCATGGAGAAGCGCCATGACATCTTGCGGAAAGCTTCACCCAGCCACGAAGAGACGGATGTATACCCCATTGACCGGAAGCTTATCTATGCAGCCGCAAGCCATTATGGGCTCGGCTTGGTCAACCCAGGTGTGACTCGGCGGACGGTGCTACGAGATGTAGAAGAACGGTAGGATTGGATGGGTACGGCGGTGGCGGAAGAACTCTTGGAAGACCTGTTTCGTTCGTCCGTCTTCAAACACCCTGAAGTGCGAAGACTTAAAAGGAGGGAACGATTCTTGCGGGTAAAGTGCGCAAACCTCTGCAGAGAAAATATCTAATCGATTAGCCGTGTCCCCGGTTACGGACAATTTGAGCCTTTGGAACATGGAAGTATTTCAGAACTCTCAACACTGAAATTAATAAATTAATTGAGGGGATTATTTAATAATTGGGAATGAGACCTTGGTTGGCGGAACCATCTCAATAACTACCAACAATTTCGTAGTAATTGCAAACAAGTCCTTATTGTAGGGAAAAACTGGCTTTTCGCAAAACAATGAAACTTAGAGCCCCACAGCCAAATTGCATATAGTGTTAGTAATTTTTATTGTTATTCTCTCTTCATGACTTGCCGGCATATTCAAAATGCTGACCTACACGGCTGCAACGTCTTATGTTGCAGAGGATTATTCGATCGGGAGTGAGGCTACGATCCGCGCTTGGCGATTGCCCTATGGAGTCGGATGGACTCGCTATTCTTCTACGCTCGCAGCTTATTTAGTTTATTTCTCGGGAGTTGGCCTTTGGCGAATTTATTCTATTGTAATAAAGACTCGATATGAGAATCGTGTAATAAATTCAGGTGTGATTGAACTTTGATTATTTCATCAATGTCTTGTGTGTGCCGGCATGATCTTGGGATGGTATGCAGACACGGAGACTTGACCGATTTTGGGTCGGTCGTTCTGTAGATGGTATTCAGAGCACACTGACCGTAGGACGTAACCCCTAGGATCGGAAAGCCATAGGAAGAGACTATTTATTTTATGTCCTTATCATTCCGTAATTCTCCCTGTTCATTTCGACTTCTCCCGATTTTCAACATTCTAGATGGCCGCCGAGTTCACCCCAGTTCTGCTACGGAGTTTTGCCACCAGATGAGACGATGCCTTCGGCAAGAAGCTGGTCCAGATCGTGAAGAAGCTGAAGATTGCTCGCCCTCAATCACGGGAAGCCTACCAATGCACTTCCAACGGATACCGCTTCTGAGATTGAGGTGCATATCCCGAAGAGAGGACCTTGGAGGACATTGAGCCTATTGACTTTGAGTTTACCGATTTCAACTGGATCCTCGGAAGAGACATGGCGATTTATCGTGCACTTGGACATCTCGAGAAGAGTACAGGCCGAGCTCGATCCATCGACTCACCATGATTTTCGCAGAGCGAGGAGCGGAGATATCATCCGCATCAGAGGGCGACTCCATTCTCTCATATGTCCAAGACTTGGAGTGTCTCATCAGAAACGGAGATCCGGACTCGCCGTAACTCAAGGTACACATGAGGCTGTTGTTCCGTGAACTCTGAATCGGAGGAGAAGGCACACGCAGACTTCCTTGACCATGAGGAAGAAATCGCGGATTTCATGGAGAGAGTCGACAAGCTGAAGATGGATGTTGCCGCATTAGAGGAAAAGATGGACTTGGGAGAAGACCTTTTTCCGAGTGGAGATGACGGACCTCTCGTGAGCAATGACCAGGATTATGAAGGGAGCTCCACTGAAGAAAGCCGCAAGAGGAGGCGCCGCATCAGAGGACGCCACACCGGAGGACGCCACACCAGAGGACGCAAGGATAATTGATGAAGACATTTAGTCGACCGCCATGTTATTTTATTTTTCCGTCGATCAGTTAGGCCGTTATTTTCGATTAGTCGTGAGATATTTGTAATCGAGATTGAACCATGTTTGAGTGGATTGAATAAATGATTGGTGTGATTATGATTGTGCATTCATATGGGTAGTGATATTTTCTCATTAGACCCTTGTTCTATTCTAATTTTCTCATCCACTCCAAAACACCAGATGCCTCTGAGACGTGACCCCGGTCTCAACTTTCCGCCGGAGCTCACCCAGCTGATCCAGCAACAGAATGCCCTCATGCAGATGCTCATTCAGAACCAGAACAACAACAACAACAACAATCCACCGCCACCACCCCCTGTCGACAACTTGACCCGCTTCCTAAGGCTGAATCCGCCGGTGTTCTCTAGCAGCACCGAGCCGATTGTGGCGATGATTGGCTCCGCAAGGTCGGAAGGAGTTAGCCACCGCTGGATGCACAGATGCAGAGAAGGTGCGCTTTGCCGCACATCAACTTGATGGACTGTAGCCTCTTGGTGGGAAAACTACACCGCCACTTATCCCATCGCCACCATCGTGGGATCAGTTCCAGAAGCTTTCCGCACCGCCATGTTTCATTTGGAGCCATGAGTCTCAAGAAGCGTGAGTTCCGCAACTTACGCCAGGGAACCGCATTGTGGGGCGATGCGTGGATGAGTTCAGCAAGTTAGCTCGCTATGCCCCGGATGATGTGGCCACAGATGCCGCAAAGCAGGAAAAGTTTCTTGAGGGACTCAATGACGAGCTGGGAATGCAGTTAATGGTGGCTACCTTCACCAACTACCAGGAGCTGGTAGACAAGGCCACCATACTTGAAGGCAAGCAGCAGCAGATTGATAGCCGCAAGCGGAAGTATGGCCAGGGGAAGTACAACTCTGGAGCTCAGCAGAAGCCCCGTTATACCCCATACTCAGGAGGGCATACCCATCACAACCATGGAGGACATAGCCATGGAGGAAATGGGAATAACCGCAACCAGGACAACAAGACAGGCAATGGAAACGGCAATGGCAACCAGCATCGTCCTGCCCCGGCTCAGAAAGATCTGAGTCACATCACCTGTTTCAAGTGCCAGAAAACAGGGCACTATGCCACCGACTGCCCGGAGGCCAAGCAGAGGAATGGAAACGGCAATGGAAGCTCAGCAAAGAAGCCCAACCCTTTTCCTCGTGCTCAGGTGAATCACATTGACGTGGAGGACGTCTATGATCAGCCGATAATCGTGATTGGTAAGTTTTATTAAATTCACATCCGAGATTGGTACTCTTTGATTACGGTGCAACGATTCATTCATATCAAGGGTAGTTGTGGAAAAGTACGGGTTGCCCACTAGAACCCTTAGAAGCCCTCTTCACGTCAGTTCCGCAGGAGGAGAAATGATGGCAGGCTTAGGCTGTCGTGCAACCCTCAACATCGGAAACCATAAATTTCCCGCGGACCTCATAGTATTGGAAACCCAGACCTTGGATGTAATCCTAGGCATGGATTGGTTGACGAAGTTTGAAGGAAACATAGACTGTGCCTGCAAGTCGATTCTGCTCATCACCCCGGAGCAGAAGAGGATCAAGTATGTATCCAGACGTAGCCAGATGAAGAATCAGGTGAATTCCCTCACGGGAGTTGTTCAGGAGGAAGTGCCAGTAGTGCAAGATTTTCCCGATGTGTTTCCAGAGGAATTACCAGGAATGCCACCGGACAGGGACATTGAATTTCTGATTGAGTTATTGCCCGGCACAGCCCCAATATCCAATAGACCCTATCGGATGCCCCCGAACGACTTAAAAGAGATCAAGAATCAAATTAATGAGCTATTGGAGAAAGTATATATTTGGCCAAGCTCGTCACCTTGGGGAGCCCCAGTTCTTTTGGTAGAGAAGAAGGATGGAACCCTGAGAATGGTTGTGGATTAACTTTCGTTGAACGACGTGACCATCAAGAACAAGTACCCTCTGCCGATGATTAATGACTTATTTGATCAGCTAGTTGGAGCCAAGGTATTCTCCAAGATCGATCTTCGATCAGGGTATCATCAGTTGAAGATCCGTGAAAAGGATATACCCAAAACAGCATTCACCACCAGGTATGGTTTATATGAGTATACCGTCATGTCATTCGGATTGACTAATGCCCCTGCATACTTCATGAACTTGATGAACAAGGTATTTATGGAATATCTGGACAAGTTTGTCGTGGTGTTCATCGATGATATACTGATTTTCTCCAAGAGCGAGGAAGAGCATAAGGAACATTTGCGTCTAGTTTTGGAGAAACTCCGAGAACATCAGTTGTATGCCAAGTTCAGCAAATGTGAATTTTGGCTGAAGGAAGTCGGATTCCTCGGACATGTTATTTCAGGTGAAGGAATAGCCGTTGACCCCGCCAAGGTTGAATCAGTCACCGATTGGCAGTCACCCACCTCAGTCAAGGAGATCCGCAGTTTTCTCGGACTCGCAGGCTATTATCGGAGATTTATTGATAGTTTCTCGAAGATTGCCAAGCCCATGACTGAGCTGTTGAAGAAGGATGCCAAGTACATTTGGACCAAGGAGTGTGAAGCCAGTTTCCAGGAATTGAAGAAACGTTTGGCCACAGCCCCAGTATTGATTTTGCCGGACATACACAAGGATTACCAGGTATATTGTGACGCTTCTCGTCAGGGACTCGGAGGAGTACTCATGCAGGAAGGAAAAGTTGTAGCTTATACCTCCAGACAGCTACGCCCACACGAGATGAATTATGCCACACATGATTTGGAGTTAGCAGCAGTAGTGCATGCACTCAAGACCTGGAGACATTTTCTTATCGGAAACCGTTGTGATGTCTACACAGATCATAAGAGCTTGAAATATATTTTCACGTAGAAAGAGTTGAACCTCAGGCAGAGGAGATGGCTAGAGTTAATCAAGGACTATGACATGAGATTGCATTACCACCCAGGAAAGGCTAATGTTGTAGCAGATGCTTTGAGCCGTAAGAGTTATGTGAATACTCTTATAGCGGAGGATTACCCCAGAGCTAGTCGATGACCTCGAGAGATCTCCCGACGGAGATAGTTCGAGAGGATATGTTGCAACTCGAAGTTCAGTCCACTTTGGCGAAAGAATTCGTGAAGCCGTAAGTCGGACAAGGAACTTGATGAGATAAAGAAAAGATGAATGAAGGAAAAGCTAAAGGGTTTCGTAAGGATGAATCTGAGCTATATGGTTCGAGGATCGTATTTATGTACCCAATGATCCCGAACTCGGGAAGCTAATTCTTCAGAGGCTCATGATTCACCGTACTCGATTCACCCGGTAACACCAAGATGTATCTGGATTTGAAGGAAAGTTTCGTGGGCGGTATGAAGAAGGATATTGCCGAGCACGTAGCAAGATGCGATGTATGCCAACGAGTAAAGGCGGAACATCGAAGCCAGCAGGGTTACTTCAACCTTTGCCGATTCGAGTGGAAATGGGAAAAACTTGGGATGGACTTTATCATAGGATTACCGGGACCCGTTCAGGTTATGATTCTATCTGGGTAGTGGTTGATCGATTGACCAAGGTAGCTCACTTCATTCCGTGAAGACTACCTATACCAGTGCTAAGTTAGCCAAGATATACATGACCAGGATCGTATATCGCATGGAGTTCCGAGGAGTATCGTGTCGATAGAGGAACACAATTTACCTCAAAGTTTTGGAACCAGTTGCATGAAACTTTGGAGTGAGGCTGGAGTTCAAGACAGAATTTCATCCATGAGACGGATGGACAGGTGAGAGAGTCAACCAGATTCTGGAGGACATGTTGAGAGCTCGTGTGCTAGAATATAGGTCTAGCTGGGATGATAATTTGCCATACGCAGAGTTCTCATACAACAACAGTTATCGAGACCGATCGAAGATGGCCCCTTCAAGCTCTATACGGAAGGAGGTGCGAGAACACCATTCTTTGTGGGATGGTGTTGGAGATCGAACACTTTTCGGTTCCGATCTTATCAGAGATTCCCAAGAGAAAGTCAAACTGATTCGAGATAGACTCAAGATAGCTCAGTCGAGACAGAAGAGTTATGCCGACAGTAAACACAAGGAAGTAACTACGAAGCGGGAGACCGAGCATATCTTCGTGTGTCCCCACTTCATGGAATCAAGAGGTTCGGTGTTAAAGGAAAGTTAGCACCTCGATTCATTGGCCCCTACAAAATCCTCGAACGTCGTGGAGAAGTTGCTTACAAGTTGGAATTGCCGGAAGGATTGTCCGGAGTTCATGATGTCTTCCATGTTTCTCAGCTGAAGAAATGCCACGCCGACATGGCCGATATTCCGTTGAGAGACACACGGTGCCCTAGAGGCCATACAGCTCGACGGTGATCGACTTATAAGGAGAAACCCGTCCGAATTCTCGAGACTGCGAACGAGTCACCCGCAGCAAGATCATCAAGTTTTGCAAGGTCTTTGTGGAGTCATCATTCGAGGAGGAAGCCACCGGGAGGCGAAGAAGACCTCCTTCGAGACCACCCGCACCTATTTGCTAGCCAACCCGAATCTCGAGGGCGAGATTCATCTTAAGGTGGGTAGGTTTGTAACATCCCAAATTTCTTATTTGGAATGTTTTACAATATTAGCTAAGCATCTATGCATATTGTCTGAATTTGAGTGGCATTTGAAGTTTCAGAAGTTTCTGAGTTGTTGGAATTTGAATTCAAAGTTTGGCAGTTGAAATTTATTTCAAACCAATGCCTGACAATACTTGAGACAAAGTATGAGAGGAGTAAACATGACACTCCAAAAATGTCAGAAGGAAACATTGCCAAAAAGTTTGAATTCAAATCTGAATTTTATTTGGAATTTTAGAAAAATGATTTTTTATTAAGTTTGAGTTTTGCCCCTGGATAAATGTTCAAATTATAGGGAATATTCCCCTGATCATTTTGATATATATATGTCCTATATAAAATATTTATATATATATATTTTTCTTCCCCTATAAATTCAAAAAAAAATGGAAAAGGAAAGCCCCGGGCGCCGGCCAGGCCAACCGGCCCAGCCAGCACCCAGGCGGCCCGAGCATTGCCAGCGCAGCTTAACCAAAGCTGCCCAGCCAATACTGAGCCGGCCGAGCTGCCCAGCCGACCGAGCCCACGCCGAAGCGCCGACCCCGAACCCCTTCCGACCGGTCGCCTGACCCGATCCCCCTCTCTCTCTCACCGACACCCGGGCCCCACCACCTTCTTCCTCCCCACGCCCGCCGCCGCCCTCGCGGAATCTCGAGATCCCCGGATCTCCTCCCGATCTCCTCGCGCGATTGCCCCTCGTCCAAGTCGCCCCCCCTTATAAATACCCTCCCTCGCCCGTTTCTCCCTCGCCCCTCGCCTGAGCCCTCGCCTTCGCCCGCCGGAGTCCACCGCCGCCGCCGCGCCATTGCCCTGCCCGAACCCTCGAGCACCCTCGACCTCGCCCGACTCCACCAACCGAACCCCCTCGCCACGCCGCACTCGCCGGAGGCCTCTGCCGTCGTCCCCGACCACCGGAGCCGTCGCCGCCCGAGCTGCCGTCGCCGTCGACCCTCGGTAAGTCGCCGGAGCACCCCGCCGCCGTTAGGTCTAGATCCAACGCGTTAGATTAGATCCCCCCTCGAAGGGGTACGGTTTTATTTAGGTTTAGTTTTAGTGAACCGGTTATAGCTCCGGTTAGTTCCGGTTTTAGTTAGGGTTTTTATTAGGCCGGCCCGAAGCGGTTTAAAGCCTCGGGCACGATTTAGTTATATTACGCTGTCGGGGGGATGATGAGCTGATCGTGCCCCACGAGCACCTACGGGACCAGGGTCCCTTTTGTGGTTCGGAGGGGGGCGGAGACCGCGCAAAGAGCGGGTCAAGGCGATGCGCACGAGAGGGTTTTTACCCAGCTTCGGAGCTCTCCGGAGAGATAATACTCCTCCTGCTGCTTTGTGGATTATCTTGTGTTCTTGCTAGGGAGCAATGCTGGCTACAAGACCTAACTTGAGTGTGATGAACTAAGCTGGAGCTAGACTAGAAACCCAGCCGAATCGAACCCCCTCTACGTTGCCCTCGGCCCTCCTTTTATAGGCTCAAGGGGTTACCACATATGGCAAGTAGACAAGGTTACAATGGTAATAACCTAGGTTGGTACACTGCTATGTACAGTGTACAGTAACCTACACCTAACTCTGACGGCAAGGGACAAGAGTCATCAATGCTCGTCACGGTCGCCCGAACAGTGTAACAGGGACCGTTAAGTGAGCCTCCGTTCGCCATGATGGTAGCCTGTCAGCGCTGCTTGTCGCTACTCTCCGCTGGCTGCACAGCCCCCCGACACGCGTCCTTGGGAGAGCCCCGTGGTGACACGTTGGCGGATGAGCTGGAGCGGAGACGAAGAGAGGTCGCCCGCCCCGGCAAGCGCCTTGTCGCGGCGGGAACCTTGTCGCGCTTGGGATTTTAGCGCCCGCCCAGCCTTCCCGGCAAGCTCCTCTTGCCGGGGCCTTGTTTCCTTTGCGCCTTGAGTGGCCTTCCCGGCAAGCTCCTCTTGCCGGGGTCTTGACTGCTTTGTTCTTGAATGGCTCCAAGGGAGTTGCTGAGGGTCTTGGCGGCCAGCAGGCCGGCCCGGCCGTGGGGCGCTACAACTGTCCGTGCACGAGTTCGGGGTACTAGGGTACCCCTATCTTAGTACACCGACAGGATCCCCCGGGCCTGGGCCACACACGGCGCCAAGCTCTGTTGGGCCAGGCCCAAAACAGTCTGCGGGTAGCGTGGTCTTGATTACGCCGTTACTCGCCTTGGAACCACCACGTCTCCCACGAGCGGCACGCGCCCACGCGTTTCTCTGTAACGCACGCGTTAATCGTGGCGTCGTGGGTGAAGTGGGCGTCGTGTGAGGTCGCCTCATCCGTCGCCTCAGTTCTGCATCTCCGCCACGTGGTTCCCATGCACTCGGGGTCACGGGCGGTGGAAGTGGGAAACTTGGCCGTTGCGAGCAGAGGCAGCAGGTCTGCCCTGATTCCCTGCTCTTCCGTTTCTCTCTTTCGAACATCTCTTTGATTTATGCTTCCTCTCTCTGACCATCAGACCCATCTGTCGGAGACCCGATGGAAACCGAGGCCGCCGGCGAGGAAGACGCATGTGGCGACAGTGTTGACGCCGCCAATGTGGAGGAGGAGGAAGCTGGTGCTGACAAGCCCGCCGGTGAGGAGGCTGCCGAGGCCACCGGCGCAGAGGCTGGGGAGGAGCCCGGCGATCGCATTGATGGCCTGGAGGCCCCAGGAGCGCCAGGCGCTGCACCGACCGCCGATCCCCGCCCGCGATGCGCGCCGGACTCGAGGAGCCCCAGCCAGCGCCTACGAAAGCCGGCGAGGTGTCTTCATCAAGCTCCGTGGGCATCGAGCTCTAGGGCGCCACCGAGGGGAGACCTTCGATGCGGAGCTGCTTGCCTCCGCACGGGCTGTCCTTGGTTGATGCCCGAGCAGCAGCGATGGTGAACCGAGGAGGAGCAGCTGCTAAGGAAGTTGCTGTCGCTCTACCGCGCCCGACAAGCCAAACTGGAGTCCAGGGAGGCGCTTGTCGCGAGGGCGGGAGCTGACTTGGAGAAGCGTGCGGAAGAGCTCCGACGCGCCAACAAAGAGACTCTCCGGGACATAGCAGAGGCTCGGGAGCAGCTTGCTGAGGAGCGCACGGCCTTTATCTTGGAGAAAGGCGAGGTTGAGGAGCAGCAGAGGCTCGCCGGAGAGAAGCTCTCCGCTCGAGAAGGTGAGTTGGCGCAGCGGAAGATCAACCTCGACAGCTTTGAGGAAGATCTCGCCGCGCGCGAGCAAACGATTGGCGGGCCACTCCAAGAGGCAAATGATGCCGCCGAGGCCGCCAAGAGAGATCTGGAGACGAGGGTGGCTCAGCTGGAGTCCACTCTCCAGAAGAGTGCCGAGGAGGTCGCCGGGCTGAAGCGCGAGCGTGAGAAGGATGCTTACACCCTCGGCGAACTGCGGGGCCGTTTGGCTGAAAGGATCAAGGAAATCGATGCCGCCAAGATCGTCAAGGCGGATCTGGAGCTGAAATTGACCACCTTGTCGGAGGCGTTGAGCAGCGCCAGGAGCGGAAGCGGGCCTCTTGGAGAAAATCAAGGCCACCGAGGAGTTGTTGTCGAATCTTTGTGACCGCCCAGAATAATCTTCGGGACAGCATAATGCATTGGACGGAAGGTCTCGTGGACACCGCCGCCGACATCCATAATGAGCTGATAGCGTTGGGGATGACAGATCTTGGATATTCCACCGACGAGACCTCCAACCCAGCGTCAAGCTCAGTCTATTCTTCAAGGGCGTGTTGGCGGGCATCCGCGGCTCGGGATGAGGTTCAAGCAATGGCGGAGGAATCACGCCAAATCGTGTCGAGGCTCTCCGAAGGTGTTGATGAAGGTGGCCTTCCGCAACCCAGCGTCGACTTCTCCAAGGCCCTCAAGTCCCTGCCTTCATCCGCCCGATGTTGAAGCGCTCAAGACCCTTGTCGCACCCATTGTGGACAGGGTGGCGGAGTTAAGAGGCTCGAGGCGACCGCGTGGATTAGGCCGCCAAGTCTATCTTTTTCTTGTCACTGTAGATCATGTTTAGGCGAAAAATCTATTAGATCTGCGACAAGTCATTATGTAATATACACTATCTTAGGCAATCGAATGCAACGTTATTTCCTTTACTCGATTTCTTCCCTTGTATGTCTTTACCCACGCTTTTAGGGAACTTGTCGGTCTGAGCACCCTTGCATGAGCGCCGAAAGTCGGAACTTCAGCAGACTTCTTTCAAGGGTCGCTACCGACAAGCAACCTTGTCGCGGACTAGTCGCAGCTCACTTAAGTTGTTGAGCGGACTCGAAACAAAATAAGGGTGCGACCAGTACGATTTGGTTCCTCCGTGCACAGGTTTTCCATACAAAGTACTTATCGTTCGAGGAAGATAACTTTTAAAACTTAAAACTGGTCGCTTAAACTTAGCAACTTAGCTTTTCTGTCGTCCATTTTCCGGCAAGGCGATGGTTCCTCGAGCGACGCTTGTCGGCCCACATCATTATCTCCTCCTCCCCCGGTTAACTTGTGGGTGGATGAACCTTCTTCTTGTTTGAGAAGAAAGAAGAGAAAAGAAAGTTTTGAAGCCTAATGGCTCATTATCGCCATCGGTGTGGGTGCTGCACAAGGTTGTTAGTAAACACATGCATATATGACTATGAAAGCATGTATTAACAAAATATGCGCAACCATAGGCTTCTTGATGCCGCGGGTCTGCGCCGGCTTTGTACAAAGGATTACATGCAACAGCGGCAAGACTTGTACAAAAGGGTGGTTCTTGAGCGGGTTCGCAACCGCGCCTCATGGGTAAACCTTACGAAGATGCTCTATGTTCCGGAATTGCTCACGGAAAGCCGTCTTGGTCTCAAAGCGGACAGCGCGGTCCTAGTGACTCATTTTACCCGATAAGGGCCTTCCCACTTTGGCGTCAACTTGTTAGAATTCTTGGCGGATTGAGCGCGCGAAGAACAAGGTCGCCTTCCTCGAAGCTTCGGAATTAACTGCGGCTATGGTAGCGGCGCAAAGCTTGCTGGTAACGAGCAGCTCGACAGCAGACTGAAGACGATCTTCCTCGAGGAGCAGCGCGTCTTCTTGTCGCAGCTGCTCTTGCTCAAGCTCATCATAGCGAGCACTCGAGGTGACCCGTATCTGAGTTCCGTGGGGAGAACTGCCTCTGCTCCGTAGACTAGAGCAAAGGGTGTCGGCGGTGGCTCGATTTGGCGTCGTCTGATCGACTAAAGAACTCATCGCAGCTCCTCGATCCAGTTCCTTCCGCACTTGTGAAGCCTGTCGAAAGTTCTGGTCTTGAGTCCTCACAGCACTTCAGCGTTTGCTCTCTCTGCTTGACCGTTGCTTCTCGGATGAGCAACGGAAGCAAAGAAGATCCTTGCGCCAAGATCTTGGGCATATTGCATGAAGGTGCGACTCGTGAATTGTGTACCGTTGTCGGTGATGATCCGGTTAGGGATCCCAAAACGGCAAACAATTGACCTGAAGAACTTGACGGCTGACTGTGCGGTCACCTTCCTCACTGATTCCACTTCTGGCCACTTTGTGAACTTGTCGATTGCGATGTACAAGTACTCAAAGCCCCCCACAGCTCGGGGGAAGGGGCCGAGGATGTCGAGCCCCCAGACCGAGAAGGGCCAGGATAAAGGGATCGTCTGGAGAGCTTGAGCTGGCTGGTGTATCTGTCTTGAATGGAATCGCACGCTTCACACTTGGTTACTTGTGCAGTTGCATCTGGAGGGCTTCGCCGAAGAAACCTTTCGTAAAGCTTTGCGGCAAATGCTCTTGCGCCAATGTGGTGACCACATATGCCTCCGTGTATCTCCGCCAACAGCTTCTGTCCATCTTCCCAGCAAATACACTTCAATTTCACTCCTTGAGTCTTCTTCTGTACAGGATGTTGTCAACAAACTGGTACATACTTGACTGCCGGGCTACTTTTTCCGCTTCTTCTTACTCTTCGGGAAGTTCTCCTGTCTGAAGGAAATGGACGATCTGCTATGCCCATGTTGGAGCCTGCGGCTCGACAACAAGGACTAAAGGCTCATCTGTCACTGCGGGATCATCAGCTTCTACGGCAAGGACCCGGCAGGGATCCCCGACAAGCTTGCCGGAGCCAAGCTTGTCGGGAGCGTTTGCTTCAACGATACAAACTGCATGGTTTGTTGGAGCAGACTGCTCCTCGGTGATATTTGCATTAGTTCTATGGACCTTCTTGGCGGCGGCTTCGGAAAGCTCTGCCGGGAAGTATTCGCCGGAAACCAATTTTCTCTTCTTGCTCTGTCCTGTTGATGGTGCCACGGTTGGCTGAGTTAGCTTGAGCACAAAAATCCCTGGTTCCACAGGCAACTTAAGTGCGGCACATTTGGAGAGGCCATCAGCTATATCATTCCGTGCTCTTGGAATGTGTTCCATTTGTAGGCCTTCAAAGTGCTCTTCCAGCTTCCTCACTTCATCGACGTAGGCTTCCATGAACGGACTCTGGTAATCCTTATTTACTTGGCGGACGACAAGTTGTGAGTCTCCCCTGACAATGAGCTTCTTGATCCCAAGGTCCACAGCAATCCTGAGACCGGCAAGCAATCCTTCATACTCGGCAGTATTGTTTGTTGCTTGTTCCTTGGGAAAGTGCATCTGGACTATGTACTTGAGGTGCTCTCCGGTGGGTGCGATAAGCAGCACACCGGCACCGGCGCCTTGCAGCGAGAAGGCACCGTCAAAGTACATCAGCCACTCTTCATTTGCCTCCTTGACGGGGATGCTCGTCTCTGGAATCTTTTCATCCTGCGTTGGCGTCCACTCTGCTATGAATTCTGCCAATGCCCTGCTCTGTATAGTTGAAGTGCTTTCGAACTTAAGACCAAAGCTTGACAATTCCAGTGCCCACTCAACAATCCTGCCTGTTGCTTCTGGATTTTGCAAAATCCTCTTCAGCGGGAAGCGAGTGACAACTGTTATCTCATGTGCTTGGAAGTAATGGCGTAGCTTTCTCGAGGCCATGAGGAGGCCGAAAAGCAGCTTCTGCACGCAACCGTGCCCCACGAGCACCTACGGGACCAGGGTCCCTTTTGTGGTTCGGAGGGGGGCGGAGACCGCGCAAAGAGCGGGTCGAGGCGATCGACGAGAGGTTTTACCCAGCCGGAGCTCTCGGAGAGATAATACTCCTCTGCTGCTTTGTGGATTATCTTGTGTTCTTGCTAGGGAGCAATGCTGGCTACAAGACCTAACTTGAGTGTGATGAACTAAGCTGGAGCTAGACTAGAAACCCAGCCGAATCGAACCCCTCTCGCTGCCCTCGGCCCTCCTTTTATAGGCTCAAGGGGTTACCACATATGGCAAGTAGACAAGGTTACAATGGTAATAACCTAGGTTGGTACACTGCTATGTACAAAGATGTACAAGAACCTACACCTAACTCGATGGCAAGGGACAAGAGTCATCAATGCTCGCCACGGTCGCCTCGACAAAGATGTAACAGGACCGTTAAGTGCGCCTCCGTTCGCCATGATGGTAGCCTGTCGTGCGCTGCTTGTCGCTACTCTCCGCTGGCTGCACAGCCCTCGACACGCGTCCTGGGAGAGCCCGTGGTGACACGTTGGCGGATGAGCTGGAGCGGAGACGAGAGAGGTCGCCCGCCCGGCAAGCGCCTTGCCGCAAGGGAACCTTGTCGCTTTGGGGTTTTAGCGCCCGCCCAGCCTTCCCGGCAAGCTCCTCTTGCCGGGCCTTGTTTTGCGCCTTTGAGTGGCCTTCCGGCAAGCTCCTCTTGTCGGGGTCTTGACTGCTTTGTTCTTGAATGGCTCCAAGGGAGTTGCTGAGGGTCTTGGCGGCCAGCAGGCCGGCCCGGCCGCGGGGCGCTGCCACTGTCCGTGCACGAGTTCGGGGTACTAGGGTACCCCTATCTTAGTACACCGACATACGCCGAGCGCTAGATAGGCCCATTAAGCGCCGGTTTTCGTTTTAGTTTTATTTTTCGTTTTCTGTTTTAACAGAATAGTTTCAGTTTTGTAAAATTCATATCTTTTAATCTACTTAATATTTTAAGTGATTCTTTTTTTGTTGGTTTGCAAATTTATTGTAGTTTCTGTAGAAAATATAATTAGTCATGTTAAAATTATTTAAAATTGCTTTATTTTAGATTTAGACAGAAGAGTAATTCTGCTATAAAATGAATTAGGAATATTATTTTTAGTGATTCTTTTTGTCACAACTTTGTTTTGACATTGCCTAACCGTAGGAATTTATTTGGGAATTTTAGAAATTAATAAAAAATAGTTTTAACCAGAATCATGTTATTCCTATTTATTTAACTAGCTACTGTTTTCCTATTGTTTCATATAGCAAATAATTTTATTTTTCATATGTGATAGTTTATTCTAGTTTAGTTTCTGTAACTTTAGAGCATGAACTTTTATTTATAATAAATAAAACTTTTATTTTATTTTTTTCTTGCTAGGATTGTTTTAGGCCTAAAGGAGTTTTATAATAGCTTTTAAGGTGATTCTTTTTGCTCCTAGTTGCATTATGTTTTCTTTTCTGTTAATTAGCAAAAACCCATGCTTAGGTTCTGTTAACAAAAATTTTGGTGTGTAAAACTATTTCATGGCTGTTGTTTGATATGGTGAAAACATCGATTTGGATTTCTTCGAACTTTCTTTGGGTTTTGGTTCCATTGCTTTGTGTATTATGTTAGCATGCTATTATGTTAAGTGATCATATGTTGTATGCTTATTATGATTGTTGTTTGCCTCGGTAGAATTTCCGGAGTGCGAAGCTTGCTACCACGAGTCCCTAGCTTTCGAAGATCGTCAGCAAGGCAAGTCATTGATCATATTTTCTTTACTATACCTATGATTTTATTGCATTAGGATTATACCTCCCCCATGCATGCAGTAGGTGAATTTGAAGTTATGTTCTTGAGTAGTATCATGAGGTAGGATGAACCCAATTTCCTTGTTACCATTGCCCGGACGAAGTAGTTTATTTTGCTATGCTCAGAGCGGGGTTTGGTTGAGTGAATCATAAGGGAGATGTGAGAGTCAAGATGATGACAACCCCATGACTTCAAGCAACAAGATGGACTTCAAAATTCACTCTTGGGTGGAGGGCGGTTAACGGGCACCTGGAGAACCCAGTGGTTGGCGGGATGCATGGAGAAGCGCCATGACATCTTGCGGAAAGCTTCACCCAGCCACGAAGAGACGGATGTATACCCCATTGACCGGAAGCTTATCGTGCAGCCGCAAGCCATTATGGGCTCTGGCTTGGTCAACCCTAGGTGTGACTCTGGCCGGACGGTGCTACGAGATGTAGAAGAACGGTAGGATTGGATGGGTACCAGCAGTGGCCAGAAGAACTCTTCGGAAGACCCTGTTTCGTTCGTCCGTCTTCAAACACCTGAAGTGCGAAGACTTAAAAGGAGGGAACGATTCTTGCGGGTAAAGTGCGCAAACCTCTGCAGAGAAAAGATCTAATCGATTAGTCGTGTCCCCGGTTACGGACAATTTGAGCCTCTGGAACTTGGAAGTATTTCGGAACTCTCAACACTGAAATTAATAAATTAATTGAGGGGATTATTTAATAATTGGGAATGAGATCTTGGTTGGCGGAACCATCTCAATAACTACCAACAATTTTGTAGTAATTGCAAACAAGTCCTTATTGTAGGAAAAAACTGGCTTTTCGCAAAACAATGAAACTTAGAGCTCCACAGCCAAATTGCATATAGTGTTAGTAATTTTTATTGTTATTCTCTCTTCATGACTTGCCGGCATATTCAAAATGCTGACCTACACGGCTGCAATGTCTTATGTTGCAGAGGATTATTCCGATCAGGAGTGAGGCTACGATCCGCGCTTGGCGATTGCCCTATGGAGTCGGATGGACTCGCTATTCTTCTACGCTTCCGCAGCTTATTTAGTTTATTTCTCAGGAGTTGGCCTTCGGCCGAATTTATTCTATTGTAATAAAGACTCGATATGAGAATCGTGTAACAAATTCAGGTGTGATTGAACTTTGATTATTTCATCAATGTACTGTGTGTGCCAGCATGATCTTGGGATTGTACAGACACAGAGACTTGACCGATTTTGGGTCAGGTCGCTACACATTACTACCCATGTTATAAGCATATGAAACATATATAAATTCAGGTTTTTGACATTCAATTTATTCAACCATTTACTCACAGGATATACGTGAAGCACATGAGTAAATGACAAACTATTCCAAAAGATATGAGTGAAGAACACTGAGTAGTCAAATAATTAACTAGCCATGGGAGCATTCTTTTTCATTCAATATTTCAGATCCAATAATTTTATTCAAACATCAAGTGAAACCGAAAACACGCTCCAAGCAAAACACATATCATGTGATGAATAAAAATATAGCTCCGAGTAAGGTATACCGATAGTTTTGAAGACGAAAGAGGGGATGCCTTCCGGAGCATCCCCAAGCTTAGGCACTTGAGTCTTCCATGAATATTAACTTGGGGTGCCTTGGGCATCCCCAATCTTAGGGTCTTTCCACTCCTTATTCTCCTCATATCGATATCTCACCCAAAACTTGAAAACTTCAATCACACAAAACTTAACCAAACTTCATGAGATAGGTTAGTATGATAAAGAGCAAACCATTCACTATGGTACTGTCAAAGACAAGGTTCATAATTGTTGTCACACAATGCCTAATGTACCATATCATTTCTACAATTTATATTGAGGAATATAAGCCATAGAAACTAGAAAACAAGCAAACTATGCAATGAAAACAGAATCTGTCAGAAACAGAACAGTCTGTAATGATCTGAACATAAACCATACTTCTGCTACTCCAAAAATTATGAAATAAATTGGTGGACGTGAGGAATTTGTCTATTAATCTTCTTCAAAAGGAATAAACTAAAAAGCACTTTTCTGTAAAAACTGACAGCTAATCTCGTGAGCGCAAAGTTTCTGTTTTTTACACCAAGATCACATTAACTTTCTCCCAAGTCTTCCCAAAGGTCTCACTTGGCAATTTATTGAAAAAAAAGATATAAAACATGATTAATACAGTATCTTAGTCATGTAAATACAGAAAAACAGTAAGAGTAAATATTGGGTTGTCTCCCAACAAGCGCTTTTCTTTAATGCCTTTTAGCTAGGCATGATGATTTCAATGATGCTTACATAAAAGATAGGAATTGAAGCACAAAGAGGGCATCTTGAAGAATATGACTAGCACATTTAAATATAACCTACTTACTATGCCTAGGGATTTTGTGAGCACACAACTTATGGGAACAAGAATCAACTAGCATAGGAAGGCAAAACAAGAATCACCCAAAACTTCAAAACTTTAAGCACATAGAGAGGAAACTTAATATTATTGCAACTCCTACAAGCATGTATTCCTCCCTCATAATAATTTTCAGTAGTATCATGGATAGCAAATTTGTTCTCATACTCAATTGGAACCTCTTCCGAAATAGTGGAATCATTACTAGCTAAAGTTGACACTCTTCCAAATCCACTTTCATAAATATCACACTAAGATTCAACACCCTCCAAAATAGTGGGATCACTAATTCCTAAAGTTGGCACTCTTCCAAACCCACTTTAAATGATAGTATTATTCATACTCCAAAATATATAAGTGAAGTTCATGGAGCATTCTACAACTAACCAATATCCAAGCTCAAAATGTATAAGTGAAGCACATGAAGCATTCTATAAAACCATACTCAAAAGATTTAAATGAAGCACAAAGAGCAATTCTATAAGATCATACTTAAAAGATTTAAGTGAAGGACATTAAGTATTATATAAATTGATGAAGGGACATCTCATGCTAGCATGGTTCTTAAAATAAAAACAAAAACACAAAGGACACAAATCATGTGAACAAAACAAAAATCGAGGTAAACCGATAATTGTTGAAGAAAAAAGATGGGATGCCAACCGGGGCATCCCCAAGTTTATATGCTTGAGTATCATTTGAAATATTTACTTGGGGTGCCTTGGGCATCCCCAAGCTTGAACTCTTGCCTCTCTTTATTCTTCTCATATTGAAAGCTCCTCGACCTTCGGACACTTCATCCACACAAAATTTTAACAAAAACTTGTGAGATCCGTTAGTGCAATAAAGCAAATCACTACCTTTAGGTACTGTAATGAACTCATTATTTATTTATATTGGTGTTAAACCTACTGTATTCCAACTTCTCTATGGTTCATACCCTCCGATACTAGCCATAGATTCATCGAAATAAGCAAACAACACACGCAAAACAGAATCTGTTAAAAAACAGAACAGTCTGTAGTAATCTGGAAGTTTGGTAAACTTCTGTAACTCCTAAAATTATAAAATAAATCTGCAAATTTGAAAAATTTATACAGAAGTAATGTGCAAAAAGTTTCAGACCCATTTGACCTTCCAGTAAAAAATGTAAATTCACGCACTACAGCCAAAGTTTCTGTTTTTGTTGTGCACATAGTAAACAAGCAGTCTAATCATCCTAAAACCAAAGCTTGGCACATTATTTTTATAATACAATTAATATATACAAGGGGATTGTCGGTGTCAAAACCGGTGGATCTCGGGTAGGGGGTCCCGAACTGTGCGTGTAGGCGGATGGTAACAGGAGACAAGGGACACGATGTTTTTACCCAGGTTCGGGCCCTCTCGATGGAGGTAATTAAACCCTACTCCTGCTTGATTAATATTGATGATATGGGTAGTACAAGAGTAGATCTACCACGAGATAAGAGAGGCAAAACCCTAGAAGCTAGCCTATGGTATGATTGTTGTTCGTCCTACGGACTAAAACCCTCCGGTTTATATAGGCACCGAATAGGGTTAGGGTTACACAGAGTCGGTTACAATGGTAGGAGATCTACATATCCGTATCGCCAAGCTTTCCTTCCACGCCAAGGAAAGTCCCATCCGGACACGGAACAAAGTCTTCAATCTTGTATCTTCATAGTCCAGGAGTCCGGCCGAAGGCTATAGTCCGGCTATCCGGACACCCCCTAATCCGGGACTCCCTCAGTAGCCCCTGAACCAGGCTTCAATGACGACGGGTCCGGCGCGCATATTGTCTTCGGCATTGCAAGGCGGGTTCCTCCTCCGAATACTTCATAGAAGATTTTGAACACAAGGATAGTGTACGGCTCTGCAAAATAAGTTCCACATAACACCGTAGAGAGAATAACATTTACACAAGTTCAATCTGCTGACGTACCCCGCAGCGTGACATCACAACCACGGCCAAGCCTTTATTCAAATCGTTTTTACTGCCCAACCTCAGCGTGTTTAGCGAGGCGGTTTCCTTGGCACGTCTTGTCAAAGCAGAGATCGTGTCCCCTTATTCTGGGATTCTCATCAATACGGGCGTGGGTAACCCAACCGCGCCATTCATTACGGCGCTTGGGAGATAGGCGAGTTTTATCAGGCCGGTGGGGACGCATAGCTTTGTCCATACAAGGGGATAAGAATCCGCTTTTTCACACATGCCTTCTTCCTCCTTTTCTTATCCATTTCCGCGCACCCGAGCTCCAGCGCCCAAGTCCGCACATCCCACCTCAACCTTCTCCAACCATGTCCGGAGCGGGAGGCAAGTGGATGGCCTCCTCCGTCACGGAGGGGCACATCAAAAAGCTGCGGAAGGCCGGATACTTGTCCAGCGGCGTCGCGCATAGGCTCCCCAACGAGGGGCAACTCATCCCCAGCCCCAGGCCCCATGAGAGGGTGGTGTTCCTCCCCCACTTCCTCCACGGACTAGGGTTTCCACTTCACCCATTCGTCCGGGGGCTCATGTTCTACTACAACCTAGATTTCCACGATCTGGCCCCGAATTTCATCCTCAACATCTCGGCGTTTATCGTCGTGTGCGAGGCCTTCCTCTGCATCCAGCCCCACTTCGGCTTATGGCTGAAGACCTTCAATGTCAAGCCGAAGGTAGTGGGCGGCCGCCAAGCGGAGTGCGGAGGCGCCATGGTGGGCAGGATGGCCAACGTCCTATGGCTCGAGGGCTCCTTTGTGGAGACCATAAAGGGGTGGCAATCGGGGTGGTCCTATATCACCGAGCCGCGCGACTCTCAATGGGCGGTGGACCCCGAATTCCGATCTGGCTTCCCCACATGGCTCACCTCATGGAAAGAGACGGGCCTGACATGGGGTAATTCGGAAGAGCTGGCCGGACTCCAAACCTGCGTTCGAAACCTGGTGGACAAGAATCTCAAGCTTGTCAACGTAATCCAGGTGATGCTCATCCGCCGGATTCTCCCATGCCAGCAACGAGACTTCAATTTGTGGGAGTTTGATCCGGCACAGCACCGAACCTTGAACCGGCTCTTCGACACTACGTACGAAGATGCCTGGAAGGTGCTGTTCAAGGGCGCCGAAGCTCCCGCATCCGCGACGGAAGATCGTGGATACAGCTCGCAGCATCAAGCCAGCGAGGTAAGTTATTTTACCCTTTACGGGACTCTTTTTTCATAGTTTGACTCTATGCGGGATCTAAAACTCCCCCACCTTTGACAGGACTGGTTGAAGACGTCCGGACAGATCGACTGTTCGGCTCCCTTGCCAGAAGACCGAGCGGACGCCCAATTGACGGGGCTGCTGACTCCGGCACCTCACGTGGTGCCGGAAAAGAAGGCCAAGAAGAAGGCCACGGGAACTCGAAGGAGTTCCCGGCGCCAGGTGTTATCGGACTCATCGTCCGATGACGCCGAGGCGGAATCCTCCCGCGAAGACGAGGAGGAGGAAAGAGAGGCCTCTCCCCCAGTAGGGGGAGAGAAGAAAAGGAAGGCCGCCCCCACCGGGGAGGCTGGAGGGTCCAAGAAGGGAAGGACCCTTCCTCCGGACTACACCGCCAATGCCGACGACGTCCAAGAGGGGTGGGCTCCAAGGGCCAAGCCCCTGGCGAGATCGGAAGTGTCCGGACACCAGAATAACTCGTGGCGTTTCATTTGTCGCACAACATCCTATAACGCCGGATATAACCATGCAGCCCGCCCAAGGATGGGCTCGACGATTCGTCGAGTGGCTCCCTGGGTTCGTCGGAGGTGAATAGCACCTCACTTCCGACCGCCTCGTCTCCTCCCGCCGCGGATGAAACCGGGGTGGAGTCCCGAAAGGGGCCCAACCAGGAGGAGGTGGCTATGGAGGCGCCGCAAGGCGACCTCCCGGAATTCGGGCTCAAAGGGGATAAAACCCCGAAGGGCTTCAAGTCCGGCCTTGCGCCGGACTCTGTACCGGAACCTTCAGTGGTTCCGGAGTCCGACAGGCGACCCCTTCATAAGAAGGGCAAGACTGCGACGCCGGTGACCTCTGTCCAACCGGAGGCACCGGATGATTTGATGGAGGCGCTTAACGGCGCTTCCATCGACGAGGAGCACCGCACTGTTATCTCTACTCCTAATGTCTCAATTGGTAGGTCGCGTTCCGGGTTTTATTTTCGTCCCACCTCACCCGGTATTTTTTGGTACTTCTTTGGTACTTCCTCCCACCTCCCTCTCAGCCGCGAAAAACCAAGGAAAACCCCGCGATCGAGTCCCGCACACGCCCAACCTCCCGTCTCACGCTAAGCCGCATAGAACCAAAAAAAACCTCAAGCCGAGTCCCCCGCCCGCCCCCACGCACTCCAGGCCCTAACATCCCGTCGCACCAAGACAGACGAACCAAAAAATCTACGAATAGTCCGCCGGTTATTTTTCGCTGGTTTTTATTTCGCCTCACCACTTTCGTTGGTTTTATGTCGCTGGTTTTATTTCGTCTCCCTCCCACCTGTCTTTTCGCTTCACCACCCACATAAACCCATCAGATTAGTTACCATAAAAAATCGCAATCAATCAAGTATTGATGATCAGATTAGTTACCATATAAAAAATAAATCGCAATCAATCAAGTATTGATGGGATATTTCCTTATATTGATGTGATTTCCCTTTTTATCATCAATCGCTCTCTCTGCCTAAAAATCGTAGCTTTCCTTTTCGCTTCACCATCCACATAAACCCATCAGATTAGTTACCATATAAAAAAATAAATCGCAATCAATCAAGTATTGATGATCAGATTAGTTACTGTATAAAAAATAAATCATAATCAATCAAGTATTGATGGGATATTTCCTTATATTGATGTGATTTTCCCTTTCTTATCATCAATCATCTCTACTGCCTAAAAAAATGCGTAGCTTTCCTTTTCGTTTCACCACCCACATAAACCCATCAGATTAGTTACCATATAAAAAATAAATCGCAATCAATTAAGTATTGATGATCAGATTAGTTACCATATAAAAAATAAATCGCAATCAATCAAGTATTGATGGGATATTTTCTTATATTGATGTGATTTTGCGTAGCTTTCCTTTTCCTGCCAACCGACCGCGTCCGTCTCCCTACATCCGCCCTCGTTGCTCTGCCTCCCGCACGAAAAAACCCTCTCGTTTGACCTCCCCAAAACCCGCATGATGGAAAAACCCAGCCTTTGCTTCCCTCCTCTCGACCGCTCCATACGTCCGGATCGGCCCCATTCCCATCCTCCTCTCACGTCACGGCGGCCGATGGACTGCCGCCACCACCCTCCTACTCTCTCGCCGCCGCCGTCGCCACCAATCCCGGCGAAGGCACCGTTGCTGCTATGTCGCCTCCTTTCCCCATCCAAGCTGACCATGGCAACGGCGCCTTTCATGTGTCCCGTGGTGAGGTTTGGGAGGCGCGACCACAATCCAGTAGGGATCTCACCGCGGACCCCTCCGCTGGGATGGGTGTTGCCTCCGTTGCGAATGGGATCGAAGGGAGGGACTACTTCGTCGTCAAGGTCGGCGAGGCAGCGGCCAATTGGGAGCCCGGTCGTGAACATGGGAGTTCGTCCCCATGGGGCGGCCGTGGAGATTGGATGTGAAGCAACCCCACTTGCGGTGGTGGAGGCTTGCCGTCCATGTGATCCTTTCTTCTCCGGTATCCCCATTCCTTGCCTCCCATTACAAAAGCGAGCATAAATGAGAGCAGGGGCTGATTTTCATCACTTCATTTCTCATATTTTTACTTGCTTTTTTGAGATTATACAAGATGCTCCCGATCTGTTTTGTCAAATTACTTGGATCGTCTTATGAAATTGACAGCCATCGCATTTTTCACCTCATGTTATTTCTTAATCCTTGTCCCACTAGGCATCCACTACATGTTTGGTAATGATGTGATGTTGAGGCATCTAGGAGAAGCTCAGCAGCCAGATCAAGGGCTATCGAGATGGATCTGGGAGCCAAGCAGTAGTTCTTCTGTTAAATTTTGGTTATTATCTTTTCTATTATTACGATTGTGGGATGGTTTATTTTGACTCGGTGTAACATTTGCATTTGTTTCCCCAGCTTGTTGGCGAGATGCAGTGCTGCGCGGCAACTAATCAAGCGAGGGCAGTGCACATCGAGCTACGCTGAATGTAGCGAGCTAACCAAGAATTGGGTATGTTCACACGAGGGATGGGAGAGGAGAGGAACATTAACATTTTCATGATTTGGATGAAAATTTCAGTTCATAGTTTCTCCGTGCACGTGGCAACACACTAACGGTACTCATGGGCTTAGGATGAAAGTAGCGCCAGAGAATCGATGAGGTTGGATTGGAAGGCGGTTGTTGCCCTTGTCCCTTGGTGCTAGCCTACCTTGGTGGCCTCACTAACTTGCTCATTGCGAATCTGAGTTCGTGGGGTCGCGAGTTGCTGCAGATTTGTTTTATCAATTTTACAATATTTATTGATGTATCCCTAACTCATCGAGTCATATTTAGCTTTGATTTCCCATATCGCCAGCCTAAATATCCAATGGTCAGAATATTTGCATGGTTAGTGGACATTGTCCCTTTCTTTCTAATGTTTAATATTTTATATTGCCGATAGAAATAATTTTATCCGCTTGATTTAGGAAGTGCACATAGGTAGGTCAACATATTTTGTAGCTCTTTCGGATGTAAAAGCATATGTTGCATAAGAAATTATTATCTTCCAAGCATACTCACATTTCACTAACAAATAGGGGAGGTTCAGACTTGAGCAATGATAAAAGGTTTATTCCTCACTTTTTGTTGGAATTTTAGTTCCAAGTTAACATGATTTCTTATCCGCTTCATAAGTCATGCATCCGCTTAATTAGGTGATAAGTAGGGCTATTGTGGGGTTTGTTTAAACTCCAGCATAAGGAATTCTGGTTTAAGAAAAAGACTTTTGGCTTCTTTAATTACAAATTGATTGCAACATCGTGTTAGTATGTGATTTCTCACATCTGGTTGTAATATTTGTGAAGACGTGCATTGCACGTGCACTTGAAGCGGGCCCGTGGCCCTTGCGCCGACAGCGCCAACATCGACCGGGCCACCTCCTTGGCGTATTCTTGGAGCTGTGGCTGGCGATTTACATGAAATTAATTCCCTCAGTTCTTGTGGCAAATATAATACACATAATCCATATTGTTATGCACTAGCGTGTGTTTGTGAAATAGATGGATTATGGTCCGCACTAATAAGATGGATATGTGTGTGTTAGAGAGAGGGAGCCGGGGAGAGAAAGTGAGGAAGAGGGAGGGAGTGTGTGTGAGAGAGGATTTGATGGTAAAAAAGGTCGCCAATGTCGTAATATTGAACTCTTTAAGTTAACGTGGCCCCGTTGCAACGCACGGGCGTTCTTCTAGTGAGTGTGGTGATCCAGTAGGTTCAGTCCGCCAAGAGCGGGCTGACTGAAGCCTGCGCCAGTCTTCTAACAGGCTTTGAGGTATGTATAAACATATTACCGCATAGATAGTAGCCCTTGATGCCCAGTTTGGTGTTCGGAAAGAAAAAGCCGAACTAAGGATCTAAAAAGATATACGCAGGAGTCTAACATAAGTATGTCAATATGGGAATGCAGGCTGCGTTGCTGACCTCTGCCGCACTGACTGCGGAGGTCGGTGCACTGAAGCAAAGCCTCGAGCAGTCCGAGAACGAGCTCGGACTTGCCAAAAAGCAGCTCGAGGACAAGGAAGGTAAGTAATACCTTATGGGAGTATTAAAAAGATGTGTTTGCAAAAAATGACAGGAATAACATGAATATTGCAGGGGCCACGAACGAGGTGGCGACCCTGAAGAAAGCGCTGTCCAAGGTCGAAAGCAATGCGGCCGCGGAGCGCACCGAGCGAGAAAAGCAGGAGGCGCTGGTGGCGGACGTGCGGCAAGAGCTCCAGGCTCTCGTGGAAAAGCACGAGAGTTTGGAGCGTGACTCAAAGACTCGGGAGTCCGAGCTCGCCACGGCCTTTGAGAGCGCCAAGGCCGCTAAGGCCGAAGCCCAAAAAGCCCTCCAGGAGATTGAGGCGATGAAGAAGATAGCGGCGGGTAAGGCATTCTATATGCAAAGCAAGCATGTGAAAGTGAATTATCTGTTATTTACCTGAATCTGGAGCTCTCCAGGAGCATTCGCAGATCTGCCCTGCGGTGTGACTGATGCTGCCGCATTCTACCGAGCCGAGGAGGGAAGCTCGACGGAGAAGGTGTTCAGTCTCAAGTATGTTGAGGCGGACACCGGTGCCCTATAGCGACCAGTTGAAGCAGCTGGTCGAGCTCCATAAGGTGGCGAACAGGCCATGAGGGGCCTCATAGTTCGGTTGTGGCCTAAGGAAGCCATGCACAGGAGCTACTTGGCTGGTGAGGCGGCTGGTGGATGCTGTCCATGGATTGAAGTCATCAAGCGCTCCGCTGCATCGAAGGTGCCCAGAGGGCCCTTGCCCTGCTAAGGTGCACTGGGCAAGATGGACGCCGAGAAGCTTGTGAAGGACGGACCACCACGAAGAAGGAGCATCGCAAGCCTGAAATGTATTATGAGGCGTCTGAGGGTGCTGCCTTATAGCGGATGAATGCTCCAAAGATATAATTTTGAGTAGACTCGCATTTGTTATCCTGTACGCTGAAAACTTGTTCATATGCGCTAAGCAACACTTCTTAATTTAAAATATTACCTTATGTGCGTCCGTGTATTAAATTTGAGAGATGGCGAGTCATTGGCTTCAGCCCCATGCCACAGTCTTTGGGGTGTTCGGGATGAACTTGGCGCTCTTCTTCCCATTCTTGGGTCCTTCGAGGAGGCGCTCAACGCAAGGAACAAGGCAACGGACTATAATGCTTGAACACTCTCCTTAGCCATAGAATTCTATAATTTTAAATTTGGTGAAGCCCTGCTATTCGGAAGACCGAGTTCGGGGCGCTATCCACGCCTAGGCCGGACAATGCCGACTCCTCGCTCTAAGCGGCATAAGTCTTTAGGGACTTGAAAACCTCTCGATCAGCGACCGGCTCTCGCCCTATCATGACGGTCAGTTTTAGCTTTCTCCACTGAGGTGCTTAATCCAGCTCAACCGGGGCACAATCGCAGTGGTTCTCCCAGCGCTACCTTAGCCGATATAACGGAACGTAAGGTGCCAAAACATGGGAGTCTGGCAAACCCAACTATTGACCCAAGACATGATTCGGAGCCGATGCATATAATGCTATAAGTTCGGGGTGCCGCACTTGTGAAAGTGTTCAGACTTATCACACCATGTTATGGGGTACTTAAGCCCCTGGTGTATTGCCCGTACCAAAGTGTACGGTTGCACAATGTGATAAATGAACATATATAAAAAAGGGAAATCAATAATAGGCAGAAGCTATATATTGTTTATTCAAAAGGGCTGCTTGAAGAGCAGAACGATACAAATAGTCACGATAAGCAAGGGGCGAGACTTTTAACATGTCTCCCTCGAGGGTAAGCAGCGGGATGTTGTGTAAAACAGATATATTGCTCGTAAAGAGACCACTGGACACTCGGCGTAGCTTTACGCTTCCCTGGCTATTGCATCGTGTGTTGGCGGTTCTAATGCGGACAGGGCTTCGTGAGCGGAGTCTGAAAGTAAAAAGAAAGAGAAGAAAAAAAAGAATGACACAATCGGGAGCCCCTGGTGTGGTTGAGCCGCATTCTGGGCATGTCGTGGTTGTGCCCCTTCCCCTATGCCCATGATATTTCCAGAGCGTTATTATGTACGCGTAATACTGGTTTCGCGATTTCGCAAGGGCTGGAGCTTGGGCCGCATTGCTATGCGTGCTCGGAACGTGCCAGGCGGTCTTGTTGTAGGTTACTCCGGGCGCGCTTGACGGTGTCCGGACGTTTAATAGCCGGACTCGAGAATTGCCTCAAGAGGCTACTTTGCACTTCCGCCGCGAGGGCCGCCATATGTTCCTCCGTCCGGAGAGAGCGTTCGGTGTTTCCAATGAACGTAATGACTCCTCGAGGACCTGGCATCTTGAGCTTGAGATATGCGTAGTGCGGCACCGCATTGAACTTTGCAAATGCGGTTCGTCCGAGAAGTGCATGATAGTCGTTATGAGCGGGACTATGTCAAGATTAACTCCTCGCTCGAAAGTTATCCGAGGATCCGAAGACCACTTCAAGTGTAGCGAGCCTGCAGTTGGCCTCTACACTGGTATGGCGCCTTTGAAGGTCGTCTTTGTGGGTTTAATCCTTGATGGGTCTATGCCCATTTTGCGCACTGTATCCTGATAAAGCAGGTTCAGGCTGCTGCTGCCGTCCATTAGGACTCTAGTGAGGTGAAATCCGTCGGTGATTGGGTCTAGAACCAATGCGGCGAATCCGCCATGGCGGATGCTAGTGGGGTGGTCTCTTCGATCAAAAGTGATCGGGCAGGAAGACCACGGGTTGAACTTTGGGGCGATTGGCTCCATCGCGTATACGTCTCTTAGTGCACACTTCCGCTCCCTTTTGGGTATGTGGGTTGCGTATATCATGTTCACCGTCCGCACTTGCGGGGGGAATCCCTTATGTCCTCTATTGTTTGGCTGCCGGGGCTCCTCCTCGTCATCTCTATGCAGCCCCTTGTCATTGTTTTCGGCATTTAACTTGCCTGCCTGCTTGAACACCCAATAATCCCTGTTGGTGTGATTGGCTGGCTTTTGAAGTGCCATGTATCTCGCACGAGCGATCGAGTATTCGGTCCAAATTGGACGGGCCCGAGTATTTCTTTTAAATGGCTTTTTCCACGACCGGGTTTAGAGCCTCTGAATCCGGCATTGACTGCCGTATCCTCGGCATTATCACCGCACGGCGCTTGTGCTTGTTGCGACGCGACCTGCCATGCTGTCCTTGGTATCCGAATTACTGGGCTCTTGGTCATGTTGTTACTACGAGCTAGCCAGCTGTCCTCTCCTGCGCAAAAGTGGGTCATGAGTGTTGTGAGGGCTGCCATGGATTTCGGCTTTTCCTGTCCAAGGTGCCGGGCAAGCCACTCGTCGCGGATGTTGTGTTTGAAGGTTGCTAGGGCCTCGGCATCCGGACAATCGACGATTTGATTTTTCTTGGTTAGGAACCGTGTCCAGAATTGTCTGGCGATTCCTCTGGCTGCTGAATTATGTGTCTTAGGTCATCGGCGTCTGGTGGTCGCACATATGTGCCCTGGAAATTGTCGAGGAATGCGGCTTCCAGGTCTTCCCAACAACCGATCGACTCTGCTGGTAAGCTGTTAAGCCAATGTCGGGCTGGTCCTTTAAGCTTGAG
This sequence comes from Aegilops longissima, assembly GCA_021605205.1. Lineage (NCBI taxonomy): Eukaryota > Viridiplantae > Streptophyta > Magnoliopsida > Poales > Poaceae > Aegilops > Aegilops longissima. Next base: position 618,625,539 of record CM038680.1, read on the forward strand.
TGGGAGGTATTTGATGGCGTGTAGATCATCACCGCGGGCCATGTGGATGTGAAGGAGGTAGTCCTCGATCCAAACCGCTGGATCTGTTGTGCCATCGTATGATTCAATGTTTACGGGATTGAAACCCTCAGGGATTTGATGATCCATCACTTCGTCTGTGAAGCATAGTGGGTGTGCGGCGCCTCTGTATTGGGCTATATCACGACGCAGCTCAAATGAGCTTTGTCTACTGTGTTCGGCCCGGCCGGAGTTGCCATATCCGGTGTGACGGTTATTGTCACGTGTCGTGGGGCGCCCACGCGATCCATAGATCGATCTTGTCTGCCTTGCCTTGTACTCCAATATATCTCGCAGGTCTGGCGCATTTCCTCGTGCCTTTGTATTTTTTGAGCGACGACGGGGTGCGGCTTGAATTGAGGGCCGAGAGGCCTCTCTGTCGCGGCCACGAGGTGGCCGGTTAGCCATATCATGCACCCGTGATATAGGTTTAGGTGCTTCCTCCTCTAATCGTGGTAGCAGCCCGCGTCTTGGGTAGCTCTTGGAGGGTCGCTCGAGTTCATACTCTTCTGCCGCAAGGACTTCAGTCCATCTGTCAGCTAGCAAATCTTGGTTAGCTCTAAGCTGTTGCTGCTTTTTCTTGAGGCTGCTTGCCGTGGCCATGAGCTTGCGTTTGAAACGCTCTTGTTCGACAGGATCCTCGGGCAGGACAAATTCGTCGTCGTCGAGGCTTGCCTCATCTTCGGAGGGAGGCATGTAATTATCGTCCTCTACCTCTTTTTCTGCCACTCTCTCATGAGGGCTGGCTTCTCCATCCTCCTGTGCTGAATCTTGCTGGAGGGGGTTGTCTTCGGCACTGTCCGGGGTGTTATTATCTCCCGTGCCGGAATCACCATTTTTGCTGTGGCGGGATTTAGAGCGGCGCCGCTGACGCCGACGCTTAGGCTGTTTCTTGGAGGGGTCATCCTCCACTGTTCCATCACCATTCCCATCTTATGGGATGTCCACCATGTATATGTCATATGACGAGGTGGCCTTCCAGTGCCCTGTGGGCGCTGGTTCTTGGTCGTCTCCTGCATCGTCGTCCATACCGTCGATGTCTTCGGAGTCGAAGTCGAGCATGTCGGTTAAATCATTGATAGTGTCTACGACGTGGGTGGTGGGTGGGATTTGGTTTTCTTCGTTGTCCGCATCCCAACCTTCCTGACCATAATTCGGCCAGGGCTCTCCTGACAAAGAGAGAGACTTTAGTGAATTCAGGATGTCGCCAAAGGGCAAGTGCTGAAAGATGTCCGCGGCAGTGAATTCCATGATCGGCGCCTAATCGGATTCGATTGGCAGGGGCGCGGAAGGCTCGGAGTCCGAAGAGGAGTCCGGCGCCTTGGAGTCACGAGCTTCGTAAAGGACGGGGTAGGTGTACGCCTCAACCGCCATGGAGATCGCAGCCCCCGAGGCGGTGTCCAGCCACCCATCCTCGATCGACGCGGTCGGCTCCGAGCTAAAGGTCGGAGCGGACTCTGGTGCGGCCTCCAGGATACTGTCCGGTGGCAGAGATAGATCATGCCCTTCGGGACAGTGCGGCGCACTTGGGTGTGGCTCGAACCCGTCGAAGATCAAGTCTCCACGGATGTCAGCCGTGTAGTTCAAACTTCCAAATCTGACCTCATGGCCAGGGGCGTAGCTTTCGATCTGCTCCAGATGGCCAAGCGAATTGGCCAGCAGTGCAAACCCGCCGAATACGAAGATCTGTCCGGGGAGAAAAGTCTCACCCTGGAGCGCATCGTTGTTGATGATCGGAGGAGCCATCGGGCCTAAAGACGACGACACAGAGGAACTCTCAATGAAAGCACCAATGTCGGTGTCAAAACCGGCGGATCTCGGGTAGGGGTCCCGAACTGTGCGTCTAGGCGGATGGTAACAGGAGACAAGGGACACGATGTTTTTACCCAGGTTCGGGCCCTCTCGATGGAGGTAAAACCCTACTCCTGCTTGATTAATATTGATGATATGGGTAATACAAGAGTAGATCTATCACGAGATCAGAGAGGCTAAACCCTAGAAGCTAGCCTATGGTATGATTGTTGTTCGTCCTACGGACTAAAATCCTCCGGTTTATATAGGCACCAAATAGGGTTAGGGTTACACAGAGTCAGTTACAATGGTAGGAGATCTACATATCCGTATCGCCAAGCTTTCCTTCCACGCCAAGGAAAGTCCCATCCGGACACGGGACGAAGTCTTCAATCTTGTATCTTCATAGTCCAGGAGTCCGACCGAAGGCTATAGTCCGGCTATCCGGACACCCCCTAATCCGGGACTCCCTCAGGGATAATTATTTATAGAGAAACTTCCATGAAAAATTCTACATTGTTTCCGTGAGCATGAACACAAGTGCTCAAGGTCGACCCTCACTTCTTCAATGCATAATTTTCCAATCGCTTCTCTTTTTGAAAAACTTTTTAGGCATGAAAGGCTAGTAATTTTTTTGTATTTTCATTCTTTTTTTATGTTTCACCCACAACTAAACAGAAACGAAAAGGAAAAACAAAATATCCTTAGTGAAGAAAGCAAACAAGCACACACGAGAATATCAACCCCACGCTATTGCTCCCCGGCAACAGCGCCAGAAAAGAGCTTGATAATCCCCAAGTGCAAGGAATCATCGTAGCACTTTCCAAAGGTGGAAGTGATAAGTATGGAGTGTCAAACCCACAAGGAGCTAAAGGTAAGATCAATGTTCTCTCAAGCCCTATCTGCCACTGATACGACTCTACGTGCACCGGACATTTACTTCCAACTAGAAACGGGAAATAAAACTACGTTGTGGGTATGAAGAGGATAACTTTGCATGATATCGGAGAACTAAAACATAAAAGTAGGTGCTGCTATCATAAATTTAGAATATAGCGAGTGTGGAATAATGGTGGATCGGTGTGCGGAATTGTCCTATGCAATTGTTAACAAGACCGATAGTCGTCATTGCAATTTCATATGAGGAGAGGCATAAGCTAACATACTTTCTCTACTTGGATCATATGCACTTATGATTGGAACTCTAGCAAGCATCCGCAACTACTAAAGATCATTAAGGTAAAACCCAACCATAGCATTAAAGCATCAAGTCCTCTTTATTCCCATATGCAACAATCCCTCTTACTCGGGTTTGTGTTTCAGTCACTCACCAACCCACTATAAGCGAATCATGAACGTATTGCAACAACCTACAGCGGGAATCCCTCACGCTTGCGCGACACGGAGGGAACCATAGGACAACACCAAAATAAAACATACAACTCGTACCAATCTATATCATCAATCAACCCAAGGACAAAAGATATCTACTCAAAACATCATAGGATGGCAACACATCATTGGATCATAATATGTAGCATAAAGTGCCATGTTCAAGTACGGATTACAGCGGGGTGCGGGAGAGTGGACCGCGTAAAAGAGATGAGGATGGTGATGATGATGGTGATGTTGATGAAGACGATCACCGTGGCGATGATTTCCCTCCCGATGGCACTCTGGCGCCACCGGAAGAGAGGAGGAGAGGTTCTCCCCCTTGTGCTTCCTCCTCCATGGCCTCCACCCTCTGGTCCTTGGCCTTCATGGTGATGATGGCCCCTCTGGGATACTCCTCCATGGTCACCGGTGATGATGGCCCCCTCCGGTAGGGTGCCAGAGAGGGCCTAGATTGACTTCTTGTGGCTACAGAGGCTTGCGGCGGCGGAACTTCCGATCTAGGTTTCTTTTTGGAAGTTTGGGTATATATAGAAGATTTTGCGTTGATTTCACATCAGGGGGGGCTCCGGGCTGTCCACGAGGTAGGGGGGCGCGCCCCCCACCCTCGTGGGCAGCCCGGGACTCTTCTGGCCTGCTTCTGGTACTCCGTGGGCTTCTTCTGGTCCAAAAATGATCTCCGTCAAGTGGCACATCATTTGGACTCCGTTTAGTTTTCTCTGCGATACTCTAAAACAAGGAAAAAAACAGAAACTGGCACTGGGCTCTAGGTTAATAGGTTAGTCCAAAAATCATATAAAATATCATATAAATGCATATAAAACATCCTAGAAGGATAGTATAATAGCATGAATACTTCATAAAGTATAGATACGTTGGAGACGTATCAATTAATTCTGATATTGTTTACTGGGATCTGAGCGATATGCCAATGATTACTTTATATATATAAAGACCACAACCCAGGCTATTTGACATGCTCGGGGTCGGAGGCGGAGGAAGAGGCATAGTACATGCTCAAAATAAAGAGTGTGGTCTACAAAAAGTTATTTTGGACCTCCTGTCGCACGTCTGCGCCGCCTGTCCTCGGCGAGGGGAATCCTTGATGGAAGTTGCCCCTTAGGTGAGTGTACGGATCCGAACTCCGATAGAGTCAGTTTTAGATGTTTTCCCTGTTCTTCACCTATTTTTAAGAGATAGTGAAAGAAGAAATAAAAAGAAAATAGATAAAAAGTGTTACGGGAATGCTTGCAGGCTTGTCTGTAGTGTGTTTCCACCAATGCCCATGGTATCTTGAGTGCGTAGTGATGTATGCGCGGTACAAATTTTGCAGGTGTACGAGGTGGGCGGCGGAAGCCGGACTGCTATTTTCGCTTCGGGAGTAGTCGATCCTCGGGTGAAAATAGTTTCTGACCCCGGTATTTCGTTGGTGAACCTCTCCGTCGTCCCTGTCGCCTGGCGGCCTCCTCCCCTTGTGTTTGGCGTTGAGCTTGCCGGCCTGCTTAAAGACCCATCAGTTTCTGTTAGTATGATTAGCTGGTTTATCGGGCTGGCCGTGAATCTGGCTGGGTCGGTCCAATATCCTGTCTAGGTTGGATGGTTCATCTCGGTTGGCCTTGAATGGCTTCTTTCGTTGACCGGGCTTGGGATTGCTGAATCCGGTGTTGACTGCTGTGTCGCGTGATCTTCCATTATCATTGCGACTGTGGTGTTTGCTTCGTCGTGGCTTGCCGTTGCTGTCTCGGATTTGGGAAGTGCCCGGGTCGCTGGCGTTGTTGCTTCTACAAGCGAGCCAGCTGTCTTCTCCCGCGCAAAAGCGGGTCATTAGAGCAGTAAGGGCTGTTATGGATTTAGGTCCTTCTTGACCGAGGTGGCATGCAAGCCATAGTCCCGGACGCTGTTCTGAAGGCTTCGAGGGCTTCCGCGTCCAGACAGTCGAAGATTTGGTTCTTTTTTACTAAGAACCTAGTCCAAAGCTTCCTGGCTGACTCACCGGGCTGCTGGACAATGTGACTTAGGTCATCGGCATCCTGTGGCCGGACATATGTTCCTTGGAAGTTGTCAAGGAAGGCTTCTTCCAAGTCTTCCTAGCTGCCTATGGAATTTTCAGGCAAGCTATTTAACCAGTGCCGAGCTGGCCCTTTTAGCTTTAGTGGGAGGTATTTAATGGCGTGGATGTCGTCTCCACGGGCCATATGGATGTGGAGGATAAAATCTTCTATCCATACCGCGGGATCGGTTGTTCCATCGTATGATTCAATATTGACGGGTTTGAATCCTTCAGGGAATTCATGATCCATTACTTCATCAGTGAAGCAAAGAGGGTGTGCGGCGTCTCTATGTAGGGCCACACTACGACGTAACTCCAAAGGAGTTCTTTGCGGTTTTCGGCTCGGGCGTGGCTATGTTTGTCACGTCCGAATAGGTAGCCATCATCGCGTGTCGAGGCATGCCCTCGCGATCCATAGATCGATCTTGCGTGTCCTGCTCTACTGTCCAAGTCCCGTCGAAGGTCGTCTGTACAACCATGAGCTATGTTATTCTTGCCTTTACGGCGAGGTGGGGCGGTCTGGTGTTCTGCTTGAGTTGCCTCTTTATCCGGGCAGAGTTGTCGACGACCAGCCGCATTGTGTGATGATGCTACGGGCTCCAACGCCTCATCATCGAACTGAGGTAGCAATCTATGCTTCGGGTAGCTTTTGGCTGGGCCACTAAGCCGTATTCTTCGGCAGCCAAGACTTCGGTCCATCTATCGTTGAGTAGGTCTTGGTCGGCTTGAAGCTGCTGCTGCTTCTTTTTCAGGATCCTTGCAGTAGCTATTAGCCTGTGCTTAAAGCGCTCCTGCTCGAGGGGTTCTTCGGGTACGATGAAGTCTTCGTCACCGAGGCTTACCTCATCTTCGAAGAGCGGAAGGTAGTTGTCGTCCACCGAATTGTCGCTGGGCAGGGCCTGTTCATCGGGGCTGGCTTGCCCGTTTTCTTGTTTCTCCTGTTCGGATCTTGCTCCAACAGGGTCTTCATTGTTTTCGGCGTCGTCCGGAGTACTATTTTCTCCGGTGCCAGCGTTGCTGCGATGTGATTTAGAGCGGCGTTTAGGGCGCCGGTACTTAGACTGTGTCCCAGGAGGTTTATTCTCAACTGGATCTTCTTTGTCATCATCGCTAGCTTTTTTAGGTGTATCAACCATGTATACGTTGTACGAAGAGGTGGCCGTCCCACGTCTTGTGAATGGCGGGTCTTGGCCTTGCTCCTTGTCGGCATCATCGTCTATACCGTCGATGTCTTCAGAGCCATAATCTAGCATGTCGGTTAAGTCCTCGATAGTGGCTATGAAGTGGGTGGCGGGTGGGAAGAGAAATTCTCCATTATCAGCCTCTAGCTCGAACCGTACATAGTTCGGCTGTGAGTCCCCCGCCAAGGACAGGCTTTTTAATGAATTTAGAACGTCGCCCAAGGGCGAGTGTTGGAAGATATCTGCGGCGCTGAACTCGAAGATCGATAACCGATCCAGCTCTGCGCCCGCAGGCGTGCGTGGTTCGGAACTTATAGCCGGAGACGAGTCCGGAATTCCGTTGATGCAGACATTGCAAGGTGCCGAGTCCGTGTGCGGCTCCAACACCGCGGATTCTGCGGTTTCGGATGGCACAATCTGCTCCGGATCTAAGGCCGTAGCAGTTACAGGAACCATCTCTTGAATATGGTCCGATGACAGATTTAAGTCATGTTCATCAGAGCGAGGGGGAGCGATCGCCGTGGTCTCAAATCCTTTTAAGATCAGGTCTCCACGGATACCCGCGACATAGTTCAAGCTTCCAAATCTGACCTAGTGGCCAGGGGCGTAGCTATCGATCTGCTCCAGATGGCCGAGCGAGTTGGCCCGCAGTACGAAGCCGCCAAATATGAAAATCTGTCCGGGGAGGAAGGTTTCTCCTTGGACAACGTCACTATAGACGATCAAAGGGGCCATCAAACCTTTCGTTGACGGCACATTGGAACTCTCAATGAAAGCACCAATGTCGGTGTCAAAACCGGCGGATCTCGGGTAGGGGGTCCCGAACAGTGCGTCTAAGGTCGATGGTTACAAGAGACAGGGGACACGATGTTTACCCATGTTCGGGCCTTCTCTATGGAGGTAATACCCTACTTCCTGCTTGATTGATCTTGATGAATATGAGTATTACAAGAGTTGCTCTACCACGAGATCGTAATGGCTAAACCCTAGAAGCCTAGCCTGTATGACTATGGTAATGAGTATATCCTTTCCGGACTACACCCTCCGGTTTATATGGACACCGGGGGGATCTAGGGTTACATATATTCGGTTACATAAGAAGGAATCTTCATAGTTGGTCGCAAAGCTCCGCCTTCCATGCCAAGGAGAGTCCTATCCGGACACGGGTACAGTCTTTGGCCTTCATATCTTCACAGCCCACCTGTCCGACCCATGGATAACAGGTCGGACGCCCGAGGACCCCTTAGTCCACGACTCCCTCACCAGTTCCTGGTCTAATCCATTCCATTGATCCGGAGATGATTTCTGCCACGCACCATCGGTTCCAGTCCAAACTGATGTTCACAACTTGATTCTCTCCCTGTTTTCTGTTGATTAACTGAGCAACTCTCTTCTGCTTAAGTAATCAATGATTCAAATCTTTTGCCTCCGTCTTGGAAAAAATTGTATTGACGGTCAAACCAGCCATGGCCACAACCTAGATTGTCTTGTTTTGTGCACCTGGGGTCGTCTGTTCGGACTTTGGACCGCCTATTCAAAATCACGGGTTGGTGTAATTGAGTGCCCCGAGTGTTTTGGAGATTGTTGGACAGAAACAGTGCATCAATAATGTGTTTGCTAGTGCACACTAATACATCTCCAACGTATCTATAATTTTTGATTGTTCCATGCTATTATATTATCCATCTTGGATGTTTTATGTGCATTTATATGCTATTTCATAGGATTTTTCGGACTAACCTATTAACCTAGAGCCCAGTGCCAGTTTCTATTTTTTCCTTGTTTTTGAGTTTTACTGAAAAGGAATATCAAACGGAGTCCAAACAAGCTGAAAATTTACGGAGAAAATTTTTGGAAAATATAAAACATACTGGAACGAAAAGATATCGGAGAGGAGTCCCAAGGCCACCACAAGGGTGGAGGGCGCGCCCCCTGCCTTGTCGTCACCTCATGGGCCCCCTTGACTTGTTCCCGACGCCAACACTTCCTATAAATCCCAAAACCTCCAGAAATAAACCTAGATCGGGAGTTCCGCTGCCGCAAGCCTCTATAGCCACGAAAAACCAATCGGGAGCCCATTCTGGCACCTTGCTGGAGGGGGAAACCATCACCGGTAGCCATCTTCATCATCCCGGCGCTCTCCATGACGAGGAGGGAGTAGTTCAACCTCGGGGCTGAGGGTATATACCAGTAGCTATGTGTTTGATCTCTCTCTCTCTCTCTCTCTCTCTCTCTCTCTCTCTCTCTCTCTCTCTCGCGCGCGTTCTTGTTTTGGCACGATCTTGATGTACCGCGAGCTTTTTACTATAGTTGGATCATATGGTGTTTCTTCCCTCTCTATCTTGATGTACCGCGAGCTTTGTTACTATAGTTGGATCATATGGTATTGTTATGTTGGATTGAATCTTTGGATGTGAGAGCACTTGATGTATGTCTTGCGATGGGATATCCTTGGTGACAATGGGATGTTCTGTTGATCCACTTGATGTATGTTTTGGTTACCAACTTGCGAATTCCCGTGGTGACATTGGGGTAATCTATGCATAGGGGTTGATGCACGTTTTCATATTCCTTTCTCCGGTAGAAATCTCGGGATGCTCATGAAGTTCTTTGTGTTGGATTGAATATTATGAATCTGAAGTTGTTTGATGCATATCTTATAATTGACCCATGGATAATTGTGGTGACATTGGAGTATCTAGGTGACATTAGGGTTGATTGATGTGTGTCATATGGTGTTATTTTACTACGAACTCTAGGGCTGTTTGTGACACTTATAGGAATAGCCCAATGGATTGATCGGAAAGAATAACTTTGTGGTGGTTTCATACCCTACAAGCAATTTCATCTTATGTTCCCCACGATAGGAACTTTGGAGTGATTCTTCGTTGCATGTTGAGGGATTGTTATATGATCTAATTATGTTATCATTGTTGAGAGAACTTGCACTAGTGAAAGTGTGAACCCTAGGCCTTGTTTCCAAGCATTGCAATACCGTTTGTGCTCACTTTTATCTTTAGTTACCTTGCTGTTTTTATTTTTTCAGATTACAAAAACCTATATCTACTATCCATATTGCACTTGTATCACCAACTCTTCGCCGAACTATTGCACCTATACAATTTACCATTGTATTGGGTGTGTTGGGGACATAAGAGACTCTTTGTTATTTGGTTGCAGGGTTGTTTGAGAGAGACCATATTCATCCAACGCCTCCCACGGATTGATAAACCTTAGGTCATCCACTTGAGGGAAATTTGCTACTGTCCTACAAAACTCCGCGCTTGGAGGCCCAACACGAGTCTACAAGAAGAAGGTTGCGTAATAGACATCACACACAGAGAGATCATGTCCCTGGAGTTCAGAGAAGTTTGCTATAAACTCAGAAGATTATTATCTGCGAAGCAGAGAAGAATGCTAAGGTAATCGAGAAGATTGCTATCGAAGAGTTTGTGCGTCGGAGAAGACCCCCAAATTTTTTGCCGAGTCGAAGCAATTGGTACGCGAGGCATCTGAGAGCAAATGATTGCAGCATAGGAATTAAGATGAAGTGAAGACGTAGCATTTATTTTTTTGCTTCATTTTTCTTTCATTGGGTCATAGGACCACCGTACTATTAAGAGTGACCAGAGTTTTGAGACTTATGTCTGTATGACGCTTAACTGAAAAATATCCCAAGTGAGGCAAGAGAAATCTCTTCATGCGATAAATAATTACTTGCCAGCCAGAGACGAAGTTCTTCTATGCTACGAGGAAATTGCTCTAGCAGAGGAGTCAACTTTGCTTGTTCCTCAAGTAAAGTTGCCAGGTGCGTTTGAAATCCGACCGTTGGCTATTGGCTGGGCTCGAGGACCCAAATGACAATTTCACCCTCGGGGTCACAAGGGTGAAATTACCAACCCCCGCTTGGCGTTTCAGTCGGTTCTACAATGGTTGTTGGAGTTGCAATATTGGGTCTGACTGGCCACCTTCCACAAACTCGTCCAGGCGCTTCCATGGGTGTTTGGCAATTCAATTTAGGTAACGGTGGTTGTAGTTGGTCTTAGGGCAACTCCAATGTAGGGGGGGGGGGCAGTCCACGGATAAGTTCCATTTATGTTGGTCTAGTGACAAGGCGCTCTTGAAGCTTTAGCCTTCCTCTACCGTAGACCTCGCCTCTTTTCATTAATGACACCTGGTCTGGTCTCCAGTTCGGATGTGGGAGCTGGTCATCCAATGCTATCCGCATACAATTCAAACAAGTTTTAAAATAATCGGACAATACATGTAAACCCAATGATTTTCATTCAAACCGAACGAAAACATTTACATTTCGGACATATTTTACCTAAACTATACCGGACTAGGCTAAACCTAGTCTAAAATGCCAGCCGCAGCGGATCTCCACTCCCACGACATGTCTTCCCCATGTCCGGCAGCCCGCTTGCCGGAATGCCAGGAGCCCTGGTGAGATATGCTTCAGTGGGAGGAGAATAATCGCCTCCATCTTGTTCGGCAGCACCGCTCATCGGAGTGGCATCAGAGGGATATGCTTCAGCCGAAGGGGAAAGGTGGCCTCCGCTTCTGTGAAGCACAGATCAGGGTTGGTTTTAGGGGCTAGGGACGACGGTGGCCTGCGAAGCGGCGAAGACATCAACTGTACACGCCGGCGTCGCATCGGCGGTGGCCTTCCTGGGAACCAAGCAGCGGCGGCCTCCCATGTCCTACTTTTCCTGGATGTTGGCGGCGGCCCCGAACGTGTTGGCCACCGCCTCATCGATTTCCGCAAAGCCGGCTTCTTTCTCCGTTGGCAGGGCGCAGTTTCACAAACGTTGACGGCGGATGGCGCGGCCACAGGCCAGGATGAGCGGTGAGTTGCCTGGCTCGTATCTGGTGGTCTCGGCGGGCCACCTAGCCAGCTTTTATTGCGGAGAACTCCTCTTCTCGCTCGCCGGATGACATGGTGATTGTGGAGAACATGTTGCAAGGAGGAGATGAGGAGCGGAGGTGTGGTGCGATTCTTCACACGGCGTCCGGCCTCGTTTAAATAGCGGGCTGACATGGGGAGTCAACTGGCGTTGTGTTTAATGTCGGCTGGCTCACAAACAGACATGTGGCTGGAGTAGGTTTCTCGGCACACGTGCGGGTTTAATGGAGGTATGCAGGCAATCTGTAGCCATTTGAATGTGGCGAGGAGGCGTGTTCAGCCGGACGTGCAGCGGCCGGCGCTCTCTCGGCCGGCGCGCCGCTTCAATGCCGGTATTGAGAGGTTGCGTCCACTCTGGGCCGGCGTCAATGCGGGCAGCTGGCGTCAGGCTGGAACGCACACTGGCGAGGGAGGAGGGTTTTGGGTGGGCCATGGTTGCTAGACGCGAACGTGGCAACGGTCCGGACGCCCACACAACCCCCACTCTATCTTCGGTTTGAGGAAAAAAATTACGTTCTGGTCGGCCCGTGAACAGATGCAAAACCGTATCGGATGATAAAATACGTTCGAACCGCGCTATCTGAACGGTTGCGGACGGTTTGAGATCCGCGTTACGTTGAAGATGCCCTTGATGGTTTGTTTTCTCGCGTGTCCCCGCTGGCAGATCTATCAATGGAAAAAAGAAAAAAAAAATACACTGGCGCTTGCTACTGTACGTGGTGCAGTCGTGCAGAATGTGGCAACGAGGTCACAGGAATAGGATTACTAGACTATGCGTCCAGTTAGGCAATTCAATAATTTGGCCACAGCTTAGCACTACTGCTGATTAGTTCTTCTAACCCGAGAAGCTTGCGAATCAATGCACCGCCATGCGACGTGATAAAATTCCATCAGCCTGTCGTTCGGGAGTTGCTCCAACTGGCATGCATACAAGCCGTCCGACCACTGGACACCAGAAGGCTGGCTCTGCGTCCATGTCTCCGCTTGTAAACCACCCGCCAGAATGTGACACCGTGATACTATCGACCAGCAGCAGCATAATACGAGATTGAGCGTCTTGTCCGAGACAAATCGGATCGTCTCATTTCATTTCACGTACACTGCTCCACTAAAGAAACGTAACAAGACACTGACCAATACGTACTGTGTGTGTGTGTAAGTGTGCTGATCACATTCACAACCGACCAAGCCCAGGAGATACCGGACTCATTAGCTTTGCATTCAGCACGCTCATGAAGTGGCGATCTATGGATCTTGAACGGAGTATAGACCAGTTCCAAAGTCAAAATTTGGTCGATGGTCTTGATGCTTGATGAAACCTAGACTAACGCAAAGTTGGCGATGGTCCAGGACACTTGGGTAGCGGCTACGGTAGATCTGCCGTGCGACCCAATCGATATGCATGCTCCAACCTGGGACCATAATTAATGCCGCAAGGTTAATCTAAGCAATGAACGCATCGAGCCACATAAAAACCCGGCTTTGCAGTAGGGAAAATATTTAGTACTCCCATCCATGTTCTAAAACACTAGTCATCAACCCGTGCAACTGCACGGGCTAGAATTTGAGAACTTTTGACTGATATGTAGCAATTTATAAATAGTATGATAATGAGAAATCTTAAGTGACTTTAATTTCATTTTCAAAAGGTTAACTTTTAATTTTTCCTTCCACATAAAATACAATATAGTTAGACAACAAATTTAAACAATGCATATATGACTTGAGCTGCTACAAACATAGAAAATTTATAGCAGTTTCTTATTATATATAGTAGTGTAGTATACATTAGGAATTTGATACCATTTTTCTTGCATGATATTGTTTTTGTTGCAACATGTAGATGAGATTCGTCATATCTATAAAATACAAACTTGAGAAACTACAATGTTTACATTTAGTAACAGTTGTGCATACACACTTAAGCAACCAATGCATAATTACTGGTGTCCAACCAAATCTCCTTTCTAGTATAGCGGAACAATTGCCTGATATCAAGAATAGAGACTGTGCACTTCAGAAAGTTACAGTGAAATATTTTATGGAAGGATTTGTTAATTTAATAATTAATATGCATATAAAGTCATATACCTATTCAAAGTGATTGCTTGCATAACATTGATGCCACCACAGGTCGCTGCTAAACTTAAATTTGCATTTACATGCATATGTTACATTTTTTGCATTTTAAAATATCTCATGACTGTTACACTAATGACATCTGTGTGTTATTTATGTAACAATCGCTTATGCATCTGTACTGTTATAACCCAAAAGATTCGTAATATGTCTAGATATCGTGTTTAGCAAATGATAGAAACTCATCTAATGGAGTAGTTTATTTGATCTGTGAAGAATATAAACATAATAAATATTTATATACCTGGGGAGTGTAAATAATCATCATATATCTTTATATGAATAGTTCATTGCACATGTGTGTACATGCATTACACACCCTAACTCAATGACGCCACCATCGAAGTTAGCAGGATTGTTGGGATGAACCACGATTAGGTTTCCTCATACTTGTCGGGCACGGACTGGTAGTAGTATCGTTCACTGAATAGGATTTAGAGTAGGCTAGTTTAGCTTCTTTACAGACCTGTACCACTTATGTAATCTGTACTACGAAACATAAAAGAAAATAAAATCCAAAGGCACGATACGGGACTTTTGCGATCAACTCATGTCCTTGTGAAGTTCGCCTGTGCGTGTGTTTCGTCGCATCGGGCCGTCCATCAAGCAAGTTGCCGACGGCCTTGTAGTTTCATACGTGCATGTGTCAGCCTTCATATAAGGATCAATCCACATGTGTGCTTGCCTGCTTGATCAATTCCACCTGTGTTTACATACATAGAGTTTGTGACGTAGTCACCTATATATGTCACCCTACAGGGTAGCAAAAAGTTGAACTCTAAAGTCATAATAGTTGATGGTATCTCGACCTACTTCCAGTATCTGACCTTTTATCAACAAAGAAACTGCATACAGGGTAGAAAAACTAATTGTTGGTCTAACGTAGAACTGCTGACTTCATTGCTTGGTGAGAACAGTAACACTTGTCTAGGATATATTTTCTGTAGTTTATATATAGCTAAGTTGAACTCACCATGTGTTCTCCGTCATCATCGGTTCAGCTCATGCCATGCTGCGTAGTTTGTGATCTTCCAATGGTAATTCATGACGCTGATGATCAAGAACTTCCAGCCTGCCGTCACCAGTAATGCATGAGCCTGTAGTCGTCCGCACATCGAGCAGATTCATACTGAACATGTGATATCAATTGGTTCTATGTTGTGGTTCCTTTAGCATTGCCGGACGGCTGGCCGGCAACGTGTTAGTGCACGCCGCCGTATCCTCCTCCGCGCCTGCAACTGAGGCCAGCTTGTATTCTCGCGTCTCCAGTGTGCAGATCAGCAAGCCTACATCCGAGGCCGGTGCACGCATGCATGCAGTCTTAATAGGAGGCCGTCCAGTCTAGGACGAATCATATGCGTCAAGGCCATCTAGCTAGTCCGAGGCTGGCGTTATGTGAATGAAACTTCAAAATTGATGATGGCATGGAGAATAGAGGAATTAGGGTTCTCTCGAGGATGCCACAGCGGCTTGGTGGAGCAGAAAGAGGTCAAATGATCTCTAGCCTCGAAGGGAGTTTATTTTCTTCCATACAACGCTAGAGTTTTGGAAAACTGGATCATTAGGCGAGGAGCCGAGGACTCCATGATGTTTTCCTTTTAGCCTGATAATGATTTTATAATATAATGATTTCTTTCTTTTTGACAGGATGCCCATGATTGTTTTGCTTGATTTACAAATTGTGTATGCTATGACTCTAACCACGTTCACTTGTTGATCTGAACGGTAGATGTATAATACATATACAGATTTATTTTATGTTTTTTTCTAAAAATTAATGTGGAGTTTCCATCGATATATTTGTTTCACGGACAATCAGCCGGATCGTGGATTCCTTCTATCGTTGTATTTTTTTTTATCGTTGGAGATTTTACCAGAGGTTCCATTTGGTGTTTTTATTCTACGCGCAATTTGTGGGATCGTGGATTCTTTTTATCTTTCATCGTTGTTTTTTTGACATTAATTTATGGTTGGAGATCTTAACGGAGGCTTTCCTTCTTAATTTTTTTGCGGGGTTTCCTTCTTATTATTCTTTTGACAATCACGGAGGCTTTCCTTGTGTGTTTTGCTCGCGTGGGGATTACCTTGTTTTTTTTCTGCCTGAGCCTTTCCTTCTTTTGTTCCCTAATGTTGGACTTGTCATGATTCACAAAAAAAATTTGGACGCGTCACGTGTGTTTTTTAGATATCTGGATCATTTGCGTTACGTAAGTTTTTCTTTTATCTTGACCGTAAATTTTACAATCTAACGGTTTAATTAATTTTGATGATGTGGATTAATGAGAGATCATGAATGGTGCCTCCAATTAGTAAATATAAGATATCTTAAATGTTTCCAAAAATTTCAGAAAAAAATGTGAATATTTGAAAGGAATGTAACTACAACCCCTAAAAATTTCAGGTCCAAACTCGAAATGTACATTAAAAAAAAATGTGAAATCCAGATGTGAATAGTGTTAGTGCTGATTTTGTCTTTTTGTTTACACTATTCATGTCAGATTTCACTTTTTTTTCTTAATGTGCACTTCGAGTTTGGGCCTGAAATTTTTAGGGGTTGTAGTTACATTCTGTCGGATTTCGGGTTCCGGCAGACCCTCTAGGTTCGAACACTGGGGTGCGCACGGAGATCTCGCCCTCTACCCTGCACCTCGCCGCCTCGCTAGGATCTAAACTATGAAAGGAACAACAAAAGAGACACATGGTTTATACTAGTTCGGGCCATCATTGTGGTGTAATACCCTACTCTAGTTTATGGTGTGGTGGCTTGCCTCTTAGGCTGATGATGATGAACAATATAAGGAAGAACAGCCTCGCGAGGGTCTGTTCTTGGCTGGCGCGATGAACTGCTAGGGGGAGTTCAATCGCTCTCTCTCTGCTGATTGATTTCTTGACGCCGGGTCAAGCTGCCTCTACCCTGTGGGTGGCTAGTCCTATTTATAGGCAAGGGCCCTGGGCCTCTTCCTAAATATTAAGCGGGGAAGGGCGCCAACAATTGGCCATTTTGAAGGGGAACATCTAGTACACTTATCCTGACTAAAGTTGGTCCTCGCCTGTCAAAGGCTCTGGCGGTGACGCCGGCTTGGGCTCCACAATGACTTCCTTCCTGCCGTTGCGACGGTCTTGGTCTTGTTGCACCGAAACGGATGCCTTTGCTTGATACTCTTGCCTGCGCTTGCTCCCTTTGCACCAAAGAGGAAAGGAGGACACTGCGCGGGCTTGCGTCATGGGAACCTCGTGAGGTACCCCGCCTTGATCTCTCCACCTCCTCGCGAGCCAGCCTGACGAGGCCGTGCCTGAGGAAGCTTCCTGTTGTCCGCCCCGCGAGGCTTGGCCCCTCGCGAGGGTCTTGAGCTTGTGCTGATGAAGATGGGTGTCGGTGTCAAAACCGGCGGATCTCGGGTAGGGGGTCCCGAACTGTGCATCTAAGGCGGATGGTAACAGGAGACAGGGGACACGATGTTTACCCAGGTTCGGGCCCTATCTATGGAGGTAATACCCTACTTCCTGCTTGATTGATCTTGATGATATGAGTATTACAAGAGTTGATCTACCACGAGATCGTACAGGCTAAACCCTAGAAGCTAGCCTATGGTATGATTTTTGTATATTGTATATCTGTCGACTAGCCTGGCCCTGGTTTATATAATGCACCAGAGGCCTAGGATAACAAGAGTCCTAGCCGAATACGCTGGTGGGGGAGGAGTCATTGTCTTGATCGCCAAGTCTTGTGGAATCTTCCTTGTATGCGGCAACTGTCCGGACTGGCCCATGAGTATACGGCCATGGGGGTCCTCGGCCCAATCTAACCGATTGGGGGACGACGTGGTGAGTACCCCTAGTCCGGGACACCGTCATAGCCCCTGAACGGTCTTCAAGTTAGGGACGCTCCTCGATTCTTCCGAACTGTTCTTCATCTTCGGTTGCCAGTCTTGAAAACTGGTTCAACAAATCTTCTCATCTTCGATCTTGAGGATCGCCGAAATGCATTTGACGAGTTTACACGTCGGGTATCCGAGGTGCCCCTTTAAGTTTACAGCCTTTATCAATGCCCTGTTATTTTTATGCCACGCCTCGGGTTTGAAGTTATTCCCGGGAGGCAGTGTCCTCTTGCGTCCGAGCTCTAACGTCGGACTGCATTCGAGGTATCTTTTTGCAGCCGAGCACCAACGCCGGACCGCTTCCCAGCTCTAACGCCGGAATGTATCTGAGCTCCAACGCCGGACTGTATCCGAGCTCCAACGCCGGACTATGTGTCCGAGCTCCAACGCCGGACTATGTATCCGAGCTCCAACGCCGGACTATGTGTCCAAGCTCCAACGCTGGACTATGTATCCGAGGTGTCATAAATCACCTTGGTTCAAAGAAGTTTGAAGGAGTTTAGCAGAGCTTAATGCCGGAAATGCCCTCTAAGGAGCCAGCCACTTGCATCCGACCTATATGCCGAATTGCTTCCAAGGTGGTGCACCACCCCGAATGTGGGCTGATTTTTGGTCAATATTATTTATTGATGCAATTTATTCTCTGCCGAGATACATAGCCAGTAGCCCTCAAGGTGGGTATCGGTCTAAAACCCGAGATGCACATGAAGGATGACATAAGACCGCTGATCCCCGTAGCTGCTGAGACTCGGGTTGATTTGCAAAATCGGTCTGAGGATCAAGTCCTAGCTCGGCAGAATACTTCGGGACACAAAAAGCGGCGTGCTCAGTCCTCAAGACTCAGGTTGGGTGCGGCCGACCAACCTGAGGATCTAAATCTCCTCGGAAACTGTATTGCACTTAAAATTTTGTGCATAGAACAGGCGATGCAGTAGCCACCGAGACACTGGTCGAGTGGCAACACCAGATCAGGGGATTGATGTGCCCCTTTAATATTTGTAAATAATAAGCCCGAAGCCCAGTAGCCCCTGAGCCTTAATGCGGGCACGGGTGGCCGAATTAAGGATCAATATCCATAGTAAAATCACAAATTATGTGTAATGACTCAATGTATACAAGTACTTTATGTCATTAATGCTCGGATCCGCATTGTACAAAACTTTGTTGACCGACCATCGGCTTCAACCTCCTCGGCCAGTAGCCGAGGAGTGTTTGTCATACTTTATAAAGACTTTATGAGGGCAAAGATTTACGACAAACAAGGCAATCTGGCCATACGGTTTTATAAGCAAAGGTACGCAGAGAGATATGTCATATTGTTGTTTATCAGAAGAAATGTCTTCCAAAGGAAATAGTCCCGCTATCGGTTCCTTTCTTTGGGTTGTAATGCTAAGCATGATCATGAAACCTCAGCTCCAATGTAAGAGCAAAAGATCGAGGATTTAGTTTGGGAGGCCAGTTACTAGCCCCCGGTAGTGTTCGGCGACAGTCGAGGTCAAGCCAGAAACACTTCGGCCAATGTTATGAATGACCCGTCATTTAATATAGTCATTGGATCGCTGACCAGTTTACACCTATTGTGACAGTCAGTTTTCGGCTTTCTCCACTGAGGTGCTTGACCGTGCGAGCTGGAAGCACAACCGCGATGGTTCTCCTTTGCACACCTAGCGAACAAAGCGGGCGTAGGAGGCAAGCGGAGCCGGGCAACCCAACTATTGACCGAAGACACAATTCAAACTGATGCATATATAGCAACATCCGAGAATGTTTTGCGAATCTCTAAAGGTGTCGGCGTTGATCATGCGAGACTTGTGTTGAAAACACACAAATAGTTAAAAGTGCCAAAAGCTTGGAAAACCAAAAAGCGTCAAGTAAAAACATGACGTCGAACAAGATCAAGTGTTGGCGCCAATCCAAAATTGGACTTTAGAAAAAAAGTGCTTCTACCGTGCTTTAACTTTGCAGCGACTAAGAAGAAAAACACTTAGTATGAAACAGCTCAAATAAACATAAGAGCCCCCAAGTGACTTGGGTAAAGTTGACTATAAAATGTAAGGTGACATGTAGAATGCCTTCTAGCGGATTGTAGATCGTTTGTCGTAGCGGACCTTTCCGCTTCAACCTCTGGACCCAATAGTCCGAGTGTGTCCGAATACCCTCGCGGTTATAGAAACCGGGGCATGCGTGGAGACCAGGCGTAGGGGTCATTAGTGCTTTATCAGACAAGTGCCCAACTAGTTATGTTATATTACATGGTTAGTAAGAAACATCTTCCGGGAGAATAGTTCCGTTAGGTGTTCCTTTCCACAGGAGGCATGCCCTAAAGTGCATGTCGGACTCGAAAAAGCAGAAAAACATCTGGGGGCAGGTAAATAAATAGGTAAGAAATCGTATTTTAGTTCACCGACCGAGTATTCCCTTAAGAACGCTAGCTTTCGGCTTCACCCAGTCTGAGGTACACATCCGGCTGACCCGGCAGTAACAATCGTAGAGGTGCTCCCTTTACAACCTAACCGAACAATCGGGAATGTAGGGGTAAGCACAGGAGCCAGGCAACCCAGCTTGGCCAAAACTTAAGTCATATCGATGCATATAATTGTGAATAAAAGGTACATGTGGAAGTGTGACACATGTGTTGGGCATAAAGCCCGAATTAATAAGCTTCTGTTAAAGAAGCCCCCAAGTATAATGAGCGCGGGTAGCGCGTCAAGTATGTGCAAACAAAGTTTGGACAAGGAAAATTTTTACAAGCAACTTTTTTTCCAAAAAAGTATAATGCTTGGCCGAGCCGAACACAAGTTAAAAATTTAAAACTTTGAGCATGGAGGCAACTTAGCTGGTTAATGTGTTCGGTATTGACGATGCGGTCCGAGCTTGATGCGGGACAAGTTTCCATCCCCCAAGCCGGTCCCGAGGTGGCGGAGCAAAGAGCTCGGCACTCCGAAGTGGTGACATAGCACGGTCAACGTAGGACGACAGAGTGACGCCGAAGTCCCTGCCATGGGGTAATGAAGTGTTGACGAAGCCCCCCGTCCAGCCGAGGTGACGTCAAAGGATATAGTCCGGCCGGATCATTTTCCTGTGCACAAAAAATAGTGCAAACCAGAGAAAATAAAAAAATGTTGCATAATAAATAATTTATGCAAAGTGAGTAATAGAAGAAATATGGCCTGGCGCCGAAGTCGGTGCAGGGCGGCGGCGTGATGCGGTAAAGGCATGGCAAGGCCTGAATTCGCAGGTCGGTTCGAGTTCGAGATCTGGCGTTAGCGGACTATGTCTGAAAGCGACCGAACCATCATGCGACCGTCGATAATGCGGCCACCACTTGATAGACCTGTGTACATATGATGGACAAACCAGAGTAATAATTCCTTGGGAAAAATGAGCCCAAACAAGCAAAAAAGGATTAATAGCACCTGGTTTATATGTTGTAGTAATCTGAAGGAAGGTGATTCCCAGAATCGGGACTCGATCCGCGCACCCATTGCCTGATGGGCGATAAAACGACGGCATGGTAATGCTGGCAAAGGTTGGCTCGCCGAGGCAAAGCCCTCGGCCCAGCTAACGTGATGGAGCTGGTCGGCTAGTGACGCCGAAGTGTCCGGAGTAGGTTGATGAAGAGATGATGAAGCCCCCGGTCCAGCTAACGTGATGAAGCCTTAGTGTCAGCCGATGAGTCGAAGTAGGTCGGTGTGATGGACACCAGCTTGAAGAAGCAATAGTGTGGCCCTGTCGATGCAGGCCGTGACATGGTCGATGCCGGCTTGATGAAGCGACCATGCGGCGATGCCGGTATGCCCGCTCCGTGTAATCCGTGGGGCGGCGATGTTGGTGATGATTTATCCTTCGCGATGCGGACTCTTGTTTGGCTTTGCCAGATGATGATCCGAAGAAGTTGGGCTCGGCTCAACAAAGTGACGACGTGTCTTAGCGCAGGTCGGCAGCCGTGGAGCAATATATCTGGACTGGTTTGACACCAGCATGATATTGAAGATCATGTTCAAAAGATTTTAAAGTTAGTGGGATGTGTTCGAAACAAAACACAACATCCCATACAAAACTTCCTTCAAAAGGATGTCCAAATCCCGTTCATAAAAAGACGAACTCGGGTCGGATTCGTTTCGCGCAGAAAATAGATCCGAAAAGTGATGCACTAATCGGAAGGTTCCCGGAGTTTGGACGGTCGGATCGAGCTGAAATTTTGAGGGGTGGTAGATATAGGAATTCCGCAGCCGATCAAGGGTTGGAGCTTCCAAAGGAAGTCCGAGCTAGAATCTGGACACCACGCCCTAAACTCGTCCGGATTCTCGTCCAGATTCAATGCGGCTCCGGTATATCGGAGATTGCCAGAGATTCCTGCATCGGAACTCGACGAAATTTTCCAGGGTTGTTTTAGACTCAATTCTGCACAATTCCACCGAAGCAATCGTTAAAACCACGCTTGAGGAGGCGGTGGCGGCGGTCGCCCGAGGGCAATGTTGACGTTGAGCCCCCGGGCTCCCTGGACGATTCCTCCATGATCTTGATAGAGATCGGAGTTGATGTTGATGAAGGCCCTCATCCGAACATGACGATCGGAGGTAGGGCACAGTCCTTGATCAAACCAAGGTGACCAGTCGAGCTGGTGACGAAGATGCCGAAGTCGCAGTTGATCTGCAGGCGAGCCATCGACCTTTTGCCGAACACACAGAGGAACTCTCAATGAAAGCACCAATGTCGGTGTCAAAACCGGCGGATCTCGGGTAGGGGGTCCTGAACTGTGCGTCTAAGGCGGATGGTAACAGGAGACAGGGGACACGATGTTTACCCAGGTTCGGGCCCTCTCTATGGAGGTAATACCCTACTTCCTGCTTGATTGATCTTGATTATATGAGTATTACAAGAGTTGATCTACCACGAGATCATGGAGGCTAAACCCTAGAAGCTAGCCTATGGTATGATTGTTGTATATTGTATATCTGTCGACTAGCCTGGCCCTGGTTTATATAATGCACCAGAGGCCTAGGATAACAAGAGTCCTAGCCGAATACGCCGGTGGGGGAGAAGTCCTTGTCTTGATCGCCAAGTCTTGTGGAATCTTCGTTGTATGCGGCAAATGTCCGTACTGGCCCGTGAGTATACGGCCATGGGGGTCCTCGGCCCAATCTAACCGATTGAGATACGACGTGGTGAGTACCCCCTAGTCCAGGACACCGTCAATGGGCCTTGATGGGCCGCCCCTTGAGCCACGCCGCAGGCAGGCAAGTCTGGTTACCCCTGTTCCCAGAACGCTGACAGTAGCCCCCGGGCCCAAGGCGCGCCTGGACTTGGCTGAGCAGAGAAGCGAAGGGGCAAGTGCAAAGTGCCGCAGGCCCTAACAGCCTGCGGCCTTGGGCGCCGCGTGGTGGTTGATTGGGCGTGGGCGGCTCTGCTCCCCCACGACGCCTCGGTGACTGGACGAATTGACAAGTCCCTGCATGCAAAGCGGGTCATAATTACCAGTGACCGTGGAGACCGGTGGTTGGCCTTCCCCGGCTATAAGTACGGGACGGCGCCTTCCCTTATAGTCCATATCCTCTTGCTTCTTATTCTTCTCCATGGCTCCGCCAAAGAGGTTCTCGGCCGCGGAGAAGGGGAAGGCTCGCCAGGTGGAGCCTCACTCTCCCCTGCCCAAGCACGGTCGAGGCCGTCCTCGCAAACACCCTGTGGCTCCCGTGGTGGCTCCTCACGGTCTTGGAGGTGACCTCCCGCACGGTGACGGGCGGCAGGCCACTGCTGGGGGGCGCGCTACGGCCGCGCGACCCCCTAGGACGCGCTTCCACTCGGCAGAGGTGCTGTCGGAGTTCGTTGTGTGGTCGGCGGAGCCGACCAGCACCCGGCTCCAGCTTCCTCGCTTCCTCCTAGGTGAGCTTCCGGCTGGTGCCCCGGGCGGCCACTGGTTTCAGGCGGATGGTTGCTGCAGCCGGGACTCCCTGGCCGGCTGGAGGTCTCTGCAGCGGGAGCTGTACGACCAGCGGTGGCAAGCGTTTGCCCGCTGCGTGGTCTGAGCCGGGCGGTGCACCTGCACTTCAAGTTTGATGGCGATGCCACCCTACGTGAGGGTGTTCGGGAAGATGGTCGCGCGCTGGGTGCTGCCACGAGAGCGACGACCGCGGCCGTGGGTCCAGCCCAGCGACGATGAAGTCGACAACAGCTGGGTCGGCGGGCTTCGAGGCTCGTCGAGCTTTGCGACTCTTCTTGGCAGCGGCTCCTCCAGCGGTGGCGCGACCAGCCTCCGCGCGCGCGCGCGCTGCTGGAGGAGGTAGCGGTCCGCCCGCCGTCTCGCCCGGTGAAGCGCGAGAGGAGTCTGCTGAGCTCAAGGCAGTTCGAGTCTCCCAGCGAGTTGGTGTCAGGCGAGTCGCGCCTGTTTTGTTCTTTTTCCTTTTCCTGCGCAAAGAGACAGTAGTGTAGGGCTCCACGTGGGTGTGCTTGGACTATTGCTGTTAATTATCATACTGTTTCCGCTATCTCGGTATTATGCCTTTGTGCCACACGCCTGCGCATAGAAATTACTTAGCTCGGGGGCGCCTGTCGTGGCCCTCGTTTCCCGAGGCCGAGGCCTCGTCGAACGCTTCATGTCCTGCGAAGGTTAGTCTAGAGAGGTAGCTCCCGGCCTCAGCTGTGGAGGCGACCGACCCAGGTCCTGTGTTCCTGTCGCGGTGCCCGTGGGGCACGGACTGGAGGGGTGCTCCTGTAGTGGACCCGGGTAGGGAAGCCTCAAAAGATAAGGGCAGAAAACACTCGCGAGGGTGCCCGCGTTGCTCCCTCGCGAGACTTGCGCGAGAGAAATCGAGGCAGGAGAGCGAAAAGCCAAAGACGGCAACAACTTCAATAAAAACCTCGAATGGGGATGAACAAGCCAACTGCAGAAAGCAAATGAGAGAAGCCGCGTCCGGCACCTAATCTAGTCTTCGACGTCTTCTCACCAGCGCGGAGCTAAGTGCTGCCACTGGGTGTGGGAGGGAGCCCAGGGCCGAGGCGGCGCGCCTCGAGACTCAGGCGTGTAAAGCCCCAACTCATTATTACGTGAGAGTGTCACAGGCGGCGAGCTTCACAGGCATTGGCCTTCTTCACAGGCTCCGGGCCTTTCTCAGAAAGATAAACTTCACAGGCGCTTCCCTTCTTCACAGGCACCGGGCCTTTCCCAAAACGCGACAGCTTCACAGGCGTTTGCCTTCTTCACAGGATCTGGGCCTTTTCCAGAGCGCAGCGGCTTCACAGGCGTTCGCCTTCTTCACAGGCTCTGGGCCTTTTCCAAAACGCAGTGGCTTCACAGGCGTTCTCCTTCTTCACAGGCTCTGGGCCTTTTCCAAAACGCAGTGGCTTCACAGGTGTTCGCCTTCTTCACAGGATCTGGGCCTTTTTAGGGGTAAAACCTCCGGAGGTGCTGGATGTTCCACGCGTTCTGGATGGGCACCCCCTCCTGAGTCTCCAAGCGCGCGGAGCCGGGCCTGGAAACATGAAAAACCTTGAACGGGCCCTCCCACATGGGAGAGAGCTTATGCAGTCCCTCCCTAGAGAGAACCCGCCTGAGCACGAGGTCTCCTACCTCGAGAGTCCTGGGGCGGATGTTGCGGCAGTGGTATCGCCGTAGCGCTTGTTGGTATCTTGCCGCTCGCAGCGCGGCTTCCTGTCGATGCTCCTCCTCCAGCACAAGGCCTGTCCCTCGCATGACGTCCTGCTGCGCCTCGTCGAACGCCAGGACCCGTGCGGAACGACGTCTGACCTCGTGAGGGAGGACTCCTTCAGCTCCATAGACCAGGAAGAACGGGGTCTCGCCGGTTGGCTTGGTCGCGGTTGTGCGGATGGACCACAATGCAGACTGCAGCTCGTCGTACCAGCCTCTGCCGCAGGCCTCCAGCTTCTTCTTCAATGTTCTGGTCTTGAGGCCTCTCAAGACCTTCGCGTTGGCCCGCTCGGCTTGACCGTTGCTCCGTTGGTGCGCTACCGAGGCATAGCATACCTGCTTCCCAAGGTTAGCACAATATGTTTTGAAAAGGTTACTGGTGAACTGCGAACCGTTTTCGGTGATGATGCGGTTCGGCACCCCGAACCGGCCCACGATGCCCTTGATGAACTTGACCGCAGAACCTGCGAGGATGGTGTGGACGGCTTCCACTTCAGCCCACTTGGTGAACTTGTCCACGGCGACGTGGAGGTAGCGATAGCCCCCTGGCGCCCGAGGGAACGGGCCCAGGATATCCAGCCCCCAGACCGTGAATGGCCACGAGAGGGGTATAGTTTGCAGACCTCCCGCCGGCTGATGGATCTGCTTGGCATGGAATTGGCAGGCCTTGCAAGCCTTCACCAGTTCGACGGCATCATGAGCGCAGTAAGCCAATAGAAACCGCTGCGGAACGCCTGGCCTCTTGAGCCTCCAGGATGCTCCTCATGAGGCGCTGGTACGTGGCGGCCGCGTTCGGCAGGCCGTAAGGCATGCGAACATAGCTGTGGGGTGGACCTTCGCAGCGTCCCACACGTGAGGGCCAGAAGCGCTCCTGAGAGGCGGCTTGATTGAGCCCTGGGATGTCGATGTAGACGCGCAGCCCACCATCCTCGTATGGATGGGGAGCTACGGCGGGTAAGCGGCGGCTGTCACTCATGACTCTTGACTCCTGCAACTCCTGCGTGATCTGACTAATGAACTCCTAAGGGTTTGGCCCTCCTTGCCTTGCTTCTTCCTGAGGGAAACGTGCTTTGAAGCACGCCTCCAAGTGGTGCCCAAGCGCCTCCCTCGTGACCTTGGCAAGGTCGGTGACCCTCCAGGAGAGATCCCCCGAGCCTTGCTTGAGGAGGGCGCCGAGCGCGCCTTCCTATGTGACAGAAGGCGGTGCCCCCTGAGCAGGCGCGGACCCTGAGGGCCCTGCCTCCTGAGGGGTCGGGCCTGGCGATGTCTTCTTCTTCTTGGGACCGGTCTCAAGGAGCCTCACGCTCCTGCGATCTGGGTCTTCAAGTGATGCGGCTTGAAGGGCTCGCTATAGGGAGCACACTGCGTCTCTCTCTTCACAAGGCACCGTGATGACTCCGCCGCTTCCTGGCATCTTGAGGACGTTGTAGCCGTGATGAGTCACGGCCATGAACTTGGCCAGAGCTGGGTACCCGAGGATGGCGTTGTATGGCAGGCGAATGTGGGCGACATCAAAGTCGATGAGCTCGGTGCGGTAGTTGTCGTGCACCCCGAAGGTGACAGGGAGGCGGACCTGCCCAATCGGAACCGTGGAGCCATCGGTGACTCTGGAGAAAGGCTTGGTTGGCTGAAGCTGATTGTAAGGCACTTGGAGATGGTTGAACGTCTCTACGGACAAGACATTGAGCCCTGCCCCGCCGTCGATGAGGGTCCTGGTGACTTGCACGTTGCTGATGATTGGGGAACAAAGCATCGGGAGGACTCCTGATGTGGCCGCGCACTTGAGCTGATCCGCTGAGCTGAGCGTGATGGCGCTGCTGACCACCGAGAGGCGTGTGGCCGAGCTTGGGAGGACCGCATTCGCCGGCGGGCGAACTGCTTGAAGATGCGTTGGGAGGCTGGGGCTTGAGCGCCGCCCAGGATGCAAGCGACCGCGCGTGGCTCCTGGAAGCCCCCAGCCTCCTCGTCCTGATGATGGTCCTCGTTTCTCCTTGGCTGCAGCGGCAGAGGAGGGAGGCCCGCGTTTCCTTGCGGACGATCCTCGCGTGGCTGGTCCATCCAGTCTCCCTCGCGAGGCTGATCCTGCCAGCAATCCTCGCGAGGTCAGTCGCGCCACCCTTGGCGAGGGCCACGGTCTTCCCAGCGTCCTGCGTTCCTTCCTCCTCCTCGGCCGTAGCCTCGATCGTTGCGGTCGGGGCGTCGGCCAATCCTCCCTTCTCGCACGGCTCGGAGCTCTTGACACTCGTTGGTGTTGTTGGTGTGGAGGTCGTGGTACACACAGTACCGGCTGCCCTTGGAAGACTCGGGCTCATCTCTGCCCCGCTTGGTGTCTGGTTCTGCCGCGAGCACGGCAGCCCCCTTGCGCTTCACGTCCTTGGCCTTGGATTACTTCTCTTCTGGGTCTGCGGCTGGCAGCTTGAGGAGGGAAAGGCGCCCTTCCTCAGCCCTGGCACACTTGGTCGCCAAGTTGAACTGCTCCAAGGAAGTGCACAGATCTTCATGCATCGCCAGCTCCTCCTTCATCTTGACGTCACGCACACCGTCGGAGAGGGCAGAGATGATGGCTTCCTCGGTCACCTTCGGAATCTTGAGGCGTGCGTAGTTGAAGCGCTGGATGTACTTCTGCAGGGTCTCCGTTGGTTGCTGCTTGATGCGGCGCATGTCGCTCACGACAGGAGGCCGGTCGCGAGTACCTTGGAAGTTGGCGATGAAGCGGGTGCACATCTCGTCCCAGGAGGAGATCGTGCCAGGAGCCAGGTTCAGGAGCCAGGTGTGGGCTCCGTCCTTGAGTGCCATGGGAAACCAGTTCGCCATGACCTTCTCGTCCCCGTTGGCGGCTTCGATGCCCAGCTCGTAGAGCTGGAGGAACTCCGCAGGGTCGGCCGTGTCGTCGTAGCGAGGAGGCAGGTCTGGCTTGAACTTGCCGGGCCACGCGACGCTGTGCAGCTCGGTGGTGAAGGCGCGGCAGCCTACTGTGGCCACGGGATGCCTTGGGTGACGAAGAGCCTGGTCTTGCGGGTCCCCATGCGCTGCAGTTGGGAGCAGCACGGGGTCTTGATGTGCTGGAGCAGGAGCGTGGTCGTGACGAGCCGGTGCAGGGAGCACTCGAGCAGCTTCTTGGGGATGAGGGACCTCTTGGCAGCTCTGCTCTTGCTGCGTTGGCGCCGGACGGAGCGGGTTCCGCCCCGGGGCCACGCGCCTTGGGGCCAAGGCGCCTTCTTGGGGAGGCGGTGGCGGCGGCTTCATCTTCCCAGCGCAGGCGGGGACGGTGCAGCGAGAAGGACGGCGCCGGGGAGCCCCCTGCGGCGCGGACGAGCTCGGCGACGCGGTCGAGCCACTCCTCGTAGACGTCGTCGACAGGGCGGTAGCGCAGGAGCTCGTCTGCCGCGATGAGTGCAGCTCGAGCCTCCATGGGAGCGCGGAGCGCGCGGGACGAAGAACCAGCTAGGGCGAGTGAAGGAGCGGCGGTGCGGCCGTCTCGCCTCACGGACGGATGCTGGGACGATGCTTGCTGCTCGTTCCCCGCCGGCCCGGTGGCGGTGTTGACGGCAGGCGACGGAGAACGGCGGGGGCGGCCGCCGATGGGGGCCATCTGGGCGACACGGGAAGCGAGAGCGGCTCAGCGCTCGGCACGGGCTCGACGAGCATCTGACATGGATGCGGTGGTCGGCAAAGAACAGGGCGGCGGAAGACAGATTCTGGCGCACCCCTACCTGGCGCGCCAAATGTCGGATCTCGGGTTCCGGCAGACCCTCTAGGTTCAAATACTGGGGTGCGCGCGGAGATATCGCCCTCTACCTACCTGCAGCTCGCGGCCTCGCTAGGATCTAAACTATGAAAGGTACAACACAATAGACACAGGGTTTATACTAGTTCGGGCCACCATTGTGGTTAATAACGTACTCTAGTTTGTGGTATGCTGGATTGCCTCTTGGGCTGATGATGATGAACAATACAAGGAAGAACAGCCTCGCGAGGGTCTGTTCTTGGCTGGCGCGATGAACTGCTAGGGGGAGTTCAGTCGCTCTCTCTCTGCTGATTGATTTCTTGACGTGGGTCAAGCTGCCTCTACCCTGTGGGTGGCTAGTCCTATTTATAGGCAAGGGCCCTGGGCCTCTTCCCAAATATTGAGCGGGGAAGGGCGCCAACAATTGGCCATTTTGAAGGGGAACATCTAGTACACTTATCCTGACTAAAGTTGGTCCGCGCCTGTCAAAGGCTCTGGCGGTGACGCCGGCTTAGGCACCACAATGACTTCCTTCCTGCCGTTGCGACAGTCTTGGTCTTGTTGCACCGAAACGGATGCCTTTGCTTGATACTCTTACCTGCGCTTGCTCCCTTTGCACCAAATAGGAAAGGAGGACATTGCGCGGGCTAGCGCCCGCCTGGCGCCCTTGGTCGTCATGGCTTGCGTCATGGGCACCTCGTGAGGTACCCCGCCTTGATCTCTCCGCCTCCTCGCGAGCCAGCTTGATGAGGCCGTGCCTGAGGAAGCTTCCTGTTGTCCGCCCCGCGAGGCTTGGCCCCTCGCGAGGGTCTTGAGCTTGTGCTGATGAAGATGGGCCTTGATGGGCCGCCCCTTGAGCCACGCCGCAGGCCGCAGGCAGGCAAGTCTGGGTACCCCCGTTCCCAGAACGCCGACACATTCCTTGTGAACATTCATATTTTTTCCCAAATTTTTTATAACATTTATTAGTGGTTTCTTTAAACTTGAAGCATTGGGAGTACCCCAAGGATGGGAGTACCTGATACTTTCCCCTTTGCAGTATTCTTCGTATGGCACTTGCACAGTGTGGAGCGTGGAGTCAAAGCACCACGCATTAGGTTACCAGTGAAGAAATGTGAGGATTAACTTTGACTAGGGTATTTAATTACTCCGTGCTCCACGAGATCAGCGTTTAACATGGCACTAATCCAGGATTAGAGCGAGGCTGCTTGCTAGATACCTAATGGTCACTGATGATTTTTCGTTTTAAAATTGTGATTCTTGGAGGGAGAAGATGTTTCATATTGTCCATGTGAGCTTTCCAGAGGGATCGAGGACTAGCCACCATGGAGAGTAACATACACTAGTAACATACACACACCCCTAGACTATGTTACTACCTTCATTGTGAATAGTAACATAAGTGTGGTGTCATGTAAAGCTTCATTTATTAGGTTATAGACTCATATTTCATTAAGACAAGTGATGTTACAGTAACTACTCCCTCCTTTCCGGTTTAGGCTGGTCATAGTGGGGAGTAACTTAGACTAGTAACATGCATATGTTACTAGTCTATGTTACCACCTTCATAGTGGGAAGTAACATGTATGTGGTATCATGCAAGCCATCATTTATTAAGATGTAGACTCATTTTTCCTTGGGATGTGTTATGTTACAGTAACATATTATGTTACTCCAACCATCTCTCTCCTCATTAAATATATGCCATGTAAGCAAACTTTTTTTGGATGTGCTATGTTACTTGCTATGTTACTCCCACTATGGCCAGCCTTATAAGGCTCAGTTTCAAAATGTCTCCAACCAAGGTAGACGATGAGTGGTATAATTAATTTCGTAGTTTGCACAAGTACTTAATTAGTACGCTCGTTTTTCTCAAAAAGTTATGTTTACTGATGCATTAATTAGAACGAATGCATGCATGACCACTAAATTTCCATGAACTCCTACATGCATTGGTGAGTTTTCTCTTGATACTACTTGCATCGGGTGATTTAATGCACGTAGAAATCCAAACATGTGATGGTAAGTACTACTAGTAGAATTGAGACTCACTAGTAGAAAACAGGGCACTAGTCCTGGTTCTAGAACCGGGACAAAACGGTCGGGAATAAAGCCCAAAATCTTTAGTCCTAGTTGGCTTATGAACCGGGACTAAAGGAGCTCCACGTGTCCGCCGTGGGGCGCCCAGGAAGGAGGACCTTTAGTCCCGGTTGGTAACACCGACCGAGACTAAAAGGCAACCACGCGTCAGCAGCTCGCATTCGCTGGGTTTTTTTAAGGGGGGGGGGGGGGTTAATTAGGGTTTTGGAGGGTTTAGGGGTTTCATATTGTGTTAGCTAGCTACTACATATATTGAAAAGTGACATCTCTTTCTCCATGCTTGGTCGACGGTAGCTACTACATATAGAGAGAACTCGACGCTAGCTAGTAAGCAAATGAATGAACCATTAATTACACAACATTGTCATGAACATATATAGAGAGAAGTGACCTCTCTTTCTCCGTGCTTGGTCGGACAACAAGTTTTTGTTAATCTATCCGACGCTGCAATTCCATATGGTATTCTCCCTTGTCATGTATGACGTGGACAAGAAAGAATCACACCAATTCCTCTTGAATTGCTCGTATGCGATCATGTGGTAGGAGTTCTTCCCGCATCTACCGTATCTAATTTAAAGAAGGGGGTCAATACATATATATGAATGAAACTCAACACAATTAATGGTAATAAAATAGAATTGTGAATATTGTTTACGTACTTCAAATTGTTGGTCAGAGGAGCCCCGCTCAGAGGTCGAGTGGCGCATGAACTCGCAAACGTAGTATCCACATAAATTATTCCCGCCTTCCTGCCGCAAGCACTTTACGGAATATATTTCAATCAAACTAATAATCAAGCATGTTAATGGTAATGATGAAACTAGAATCAATGAGAGATGCGCGGAACTAGCTAGTACTACTTACTTTGGGGTATGTAAATCGCAGCTCCTTCTGCAGACCCGGAACCATTGCGGTGAAAATTTTCCAAACCCTGCCCGGCAAAGAAAATGATTACTTGATATCAGGAAATGAACGAAAGTTGCTGGTATGGTGCGATAATGATTGAACTTACTTCTGGAGCATTGCAGTCATGTCCGCATAAGCCTTTGGATCTTTACGTCTCGAGTCTAAGACAGTTACTACTCCCCCGTCAAGCTTAATGGATAGCAGAATAAAGTGGAACCTGCGCACGGATAACTCATCAATTACATTACTTAACCTCGAGTAAGCGAAACATAATATGCACAAGACAGTAACACTCACTTGAAGTTGTAAGGAAAGAGTACTTCCCTTTTGTTTTGATGTCGAAGGAACGCTTTTAGCAGGCTATCCTTAGTTTCTTTGGCTCTGTTTTCTATCGTCCATTCATTTACGGCATTTGGGCTAATGAACCCAATGTCACATATTTGTCCTCTTTGGCATTCAACGATCTTCAATCTGCATAATATAGTGTGGATAATTACATATACATGCAATGAGCGAGCTGAGCTAGAGACTTAATTACAAAAGTAATACTTACAGACAATAGCAACTCATGAGTTGTTTGTCGAGGGCGTCTTGATTGAATAACTAAAATAATTCCACAAATTCAACAGGCATCACCTCAACTCCAATGAATTCGTGCTCATCTTTAATTGCCAGCAATATACTGTCGGTCCCATCCTTGATGCAGGTTTCCAAGTACCAGTTATGCAATCTTTGCATCATCATTGGTAGATGCGGGAGCTGATCAGGTTTGACGAGAGGCTTCCCGTGCTCGTATCTAAAGATATCTACTACCTCAGCCGTTTCAAACTATACATTATCGCCCACATAATCACCAAGAGTGGTACCGGGCAGTAGCCCCGGATTAGCGATATCGCTAGACACCTTGAGCAGGGGGGGCACGATTACTTCTCCTGTTCGTCGAGCTAGGGAATTGTTTTCCCACTTCTTTGTTTTGCTTCTCTTTCAGCACTGGTAGTACTTCCCGACCGCCGTGCTTCATCATATGTCCTTTCAATACAGTGGTCGTAGTTGGATCACTTAAGGACATCCAGAGTGCGCTTTGCTTTCACCGGATCTATTTTTTCCTTCAGAGGTGGACATTTCTTCCGTTCAAAATAGGCATGCACTTCAGCTTCCACGATGTCCGCGTTTTCCTCATCAGTCCTCTCGTATGGTAACTTTGGAGGAGACTTGAGGCTTGGACTATATTTGAATTTCTTCCGCTGTTGTATTGCTAGCCGCCGGAGCGGCGGCTGCTCTCTTCCGCCGTTGCTGAGGGCGGAGTCCGCTGTCGTGCCGGAGGAGGCGGAGTGCGCTGCCGCGCCGGAGGAGGCGGGGGAGGAGGAGGCGGAGTCCGCTAACGCACCGGAGACAGCTGAGGCGAAAGAGGACTCTGCTGAGGAGGTACATCCGGCTGAGTCTGCTGAGGCAGCGTCCAGTTTGGATGCTTGATGTTCTCCTTTCTCCATACGTAGGTACTCCTTAAGGAATTTTCCAGAAGAATATCCCCTTCACCTGTAGGGTAGTCAAGCTCCGGCCCCTCAAATCCCTCCATTCTTTCATCCACCGTGACAATAGCATAGCCATGTGGAATTGGACGGCAATGGAAAGTTCCCTCGGCTCGAGGAGGTACGAGAGAGCCTAGGGCCACCTTTAAGTAAAGGTTATGGCATTTCGCCATTAGCACACAATGTTCAGCCTTCGTGATACTATCCACGGGGTAGCGAGGAGTCGTGATACTAGGCTGAACGAGCTCCGTGGAAGCTACACCGCTTCTCTGCTGAGATGGTGGGGTAGCTTCGGTGGCAGTGTCGAAGGAAGGATCTTCGTGACGCTAAGATGGTTGGTCGGTAGCTCGCTGGCTCTCAAGTTCCTCTAGTTTTGCTAATGTTACATTGATCTTCTGCATTTCGCTTGCTTCCTTATCTGTCGGCTTCTATAACCACCACTGTCGGGGAACCCATGCACCCACGGAATGGAGCCTGAAGTGCCTCATGTTCGTCCAGGGTGTTCAGGATTCCCGAGGGCCTCTGTCAACTCGTCCTTCTCTCTGTCGGGCCGGAACCTCCCTTCC
The DNA here is from genome assembly GCA_021605205.1 of Aegilops longissima. Taxonomy (NCBI): domain Eukaryota; kingdom Viridiplantae; phylum Streptophyta; class Magnoliopsida; order Poales; family Poaceae; genus Aegilops; species Aegilops longissima. The sequence goes on from CM038680.1 coordinate 618,659,406, forward strand.
TGCGCTGCCTGGATTGCTTCATCAACCTTCTTGATGGGTATTGCAAGTTGAGCTTTCATCCAAACACACTTCCCTGATTCTGGGTTCAAAGTTCCCCCAACCCCGAAGAACCAAGTCCTTGCCCGATCTGGCCAGTGCAATGTCGCTGGTTGGACCCCTTTAGCAAGCAGGTCTTGCTCAACTTTGTCCCACAATGGCCGGGCTTTGCTGTAGCCACCTGACCCCGTGGTATGTTTAGACTTCTTCTTTGCATCATTTTGCTTGTTTGTCAGTGACCTTTGCTTACCCTTGTCTGATTTCTTGTAGGCCACAAATGAGGGCCAGTGATCTCGTATCTTCTCATATCGACCGATAAATTCTGGAGTCTCGTCTTTCTCGACAAACTTTTTGTTCAACTCTTTCTTCCAGTTCTTGAATAGTTATTCCATCTTCTTAAGAGCAAACGCCTTGACCTTTCGCTCTATAACTAGGTTATTCGGATCCTCCACTAGCGGTAGGCTGAAATTTGTCATCAGCAAGGTCCAAAGATCATCTTTCAGTCTATCCTGGACATAAGAAACTTGAGGGTCCTTCTTCTTATTCCATTCTTGGATGCTGATCGGGACATTGTACCTAACAACAACTCAGCACTGATGTATAAATGTGTCCTTGGTCCGCTTGGGAGCAATTGGTTGGCCATCTCGAGCGCTTCTGTGATCGTGAACCTTTCATCCTGGCGCAACCTTTCTTCGGGCCTCGTCTCCTTACCAAAGTTTGGCTCGATCCGGAGGGCTAAAAGAAGAAAGAAGCATTAATATATGTACATACCAAACAATTAGTGCATCTAGTCAGCAGAGGCTTAATTAATACCTCGCCGGACTTTGAAACAGTTAAGGCTCCCTCCTCCGTTCAGTCACCGGAGCCGTGATCATGATCTCCTTCCTCCGCCATTAGGCCACCGGAGCCGTCATGATCTCCTTCCTCCTCCATTGTTGGATCACCGGAGTCGTCATCCTCTCCTTCCTGGCCATCGGTGTCGTTGAGAAACGACAAGCGATCACCTCCGTCGCGGATTATATCCCCCAACAACTCTTCTTTTTCTTAGTCTCTGTCCATAGTTTCTGTAAATATTACAACATGGCAATATACAAACATGAGAGATGGATTAGTGGCAAACATGGAGTTAATATCGCAACAAGGAATCATCTGCATATGAGTAATGGATTAGTGGCAAACATCATCGAGGACTCCTCCCCCTCATGTCTGATGAGTCGTCCTATATATCTTTCGAGAGAGGATACTTTGCGGACCGCCTCTCTCATGCCTGTCCGACGTCCCCCTCATGTCGAAGTTATCGGGGTTATGTTTTAATGACCCTCCTCGTGTCGAAGTTACCGGGGTTATGTTTTAACGACCCCCCTCGTGTCGAAGTTATCGGGGTTATGTTTTAATGACGGCCCCACCCCCTCATGTCGAATTTATCGGGGTTTGTGTGGCCTCCAGAGTTGGTCGGGCGAGCGGACCGGGAGTAAATTTTGAATATATGAGTTGTTACTCCCTCTCTCCCATAATTAACCTTAGTAAATTTCATTATCATCATGCCCATTTAGTAAAGTTGCCTCTCCCCAATTTAGGCGAAGTAGAACTTAGTAAGATCATCATGCCAATTTAGTAAAGTTGCCTCCCCCCGATATAGAAAACAATATGCATACATCCATGGATCATCCATACATGTTTGCTCATATATTAAAACTTAATATGAGTTTTAGCAAGATCATCATGAACAAAAATTTCTATGAACAAAAAATTTCAATGTACAAAAAATCAGGAACATTTAGTAAAGTCGCCTCTCCCCGATTTAGGCAAAGTAAAACTTAGTAAACTTAATATGAGTTTTAGCAAGATCATCACGAACAAAAATTTCTATGAACAAAAAAACTTTCTATGAAAAAAAAACTCTCCATGAACAAAAAAGCATACATCAATAGACAAAAAAAAAATTCTATGAACAAAAAAAAAATCATACATCAATGCATACATCCATGGATCATCCATACAACTGCATATACAAACATACATCAACGGATGCTCTCAACTTCCCGTCTTTCTTACAGTCCTCTGTGCCATCACATCAACTTGGCTTGCTCTTTGTTTTTGAACAGACGTTTCAACCGTGGTATTATAGGAGCATACCATATCACCTTGGCAGGAACCCTCTTCCTGGGGCGCTCGCCCTCAACATCTCCAGGGTCATCTCGTCTGATCTTATACCGCAATGCACCGCATACTGGGCATGCCTTCAAATCCTCATACTCACTGCGGTAGAGGATGCAGTCATTAGGGCATGCATGTATCTTCTGCACCTCCAATCCTAGAGGGCATAGAACTTTCTTTGCTTTGTACGTATTGTCGGGCAATTCGTTATCCTTTGGAAGCTTCTTCTTCATTATTTTCAGTAGTGCCGGGGATATACCCCGCGGTATGACCCGGTCGGAGTGATAACCCGGCTGGTACTTGATAACCCGACAGGAGTTAAGTCAGATGATAAACCGGCAGGAGTTAAGTCAGATGATAAACCGGCAGGAGTTAAGTCAGATGATAACCCGACAGGAGTTAAGTCAAATGATAACCCGGCAGGTGTTAAGTCAGATGATAACCCGGCAGGAGTGAAGTCAGATGACAACCCGACAGGTGTTAAGTCAGATGATAACCCGACAGGGGTTAAGCCAGCTCATAACCCGGCAGACAATCATAACCGGGCAGGCAATCATAACCCAACAGACAAAGTCGCCTGGGGTTAATAAGCCCCAGATGTTATGAAGCCCAAGACGTTAAGAAGCCCATGAAGAGAAGTCGGAATAGTTTAAGTCTTAATCCGAGTTGGACTCTACATGTAACCCGACCCTTAAACTTATATAAGGAGGGGCAGGACACCCCAAGAGGGAGGGAGAGAAAACCTTAGGGCTAGACATAACTAGGAGAGCCGGTTTACGGCGGCTCCCTCATGATGATAATGAGATTTAGCCACAAACAACATGTAGGGTTGTTACCGGATGATGTTTCCCGAGGCCCGAAGCTGTCTACACCCTTGTCTTGTGTTGGGTTTCTCGATTCCGCTCAACCCCTCTCAAGCTACCACATAGATGCGTTGGCCTCATGACTAAGTCCTCACACTAGGACATCTGTCGTGACAATTCCACGACAGTTGGCGCCCACCGTGGGGCCACGCACGATGGTGTTGAGTTTTTGAAGGGATCTCATCTAGGGTTCGTGGAGTTCGCATTTAAACCGGATGAAGAAGAGTCGGCATGAAGCAATCTCACGGGATAGCCAGGCATGGGACGACTTGGTCAGAGCCGGCGAATTCACCATGTTATGCTCAGAATCATGAGTAACTTTGGAGCTCGATGTACGACGAGGTTTTGGTCCAAGAGAAATTAGAATTGTGTCGGATACGCCGCCGAAAAATTGCCGGTTCAATGCCAGATCGAATATTTTTTGGAGCAATGACGCGTGTCGCTGGTGTCCAACATGCCTGCACCATGAAGATTCCCTGAGACGGAGACAGAAGAAAATTTTCCCCGTGGCACTACGAGTCCCAAGGAAATTCCACGGAGCGGAGGAAGGCCAAACCGAAGGCATCTCGTCGTTCCTACTTTTCATGGGAAGGCAAAATTGACCCGCCTACTGATCAGCCACGGGCCGATGTGATTGGTTGCTAGTGCCGCCGCTCCACACGATCCGATGAGAGGATACCCGGCCTGCCTCCGCTCCGCGTGGCATGACTTGAGTCGCCCCGCCGGTTCATTTCTTCTAGTACAAACCGCCGTTGTCGCTTGTAAGCGGCCGCTTTCATCGCGGCCTACCTGGAGGCCCGGTTGGCTCCGCTGCTGAGACTGGTGAGCTGCCGCCTCTGCCACCTTGCGCCTTGATACGCCTCCAACGTATCTATAATTTTTGATTGCTCCATGCTATATTATATTCTGTTTTGGACATTATTGGGCTTTATTATTCACTTTTATATTATTTTTGGGACTAACCTATTGATATCTCTCTAACGTATCTATAATTTTTTATTGCTCCATGCTACTTTATTTACTGTTTTGGACTATATTGGGCTTTATTTTCCACTTCTATATTATTTTTGGGACTAACCTATTAACCGGAGGCCCAGTCCAGAATTGCTGTTTTTTGCCTATTTCAGTATTTCGAAGAAACGGAATATCAAACGGAGTCCAAACGGAATGAAACCTTCGGGAACGTGATTTTCTCACCGAACGTGATCCAGGAGACTTGGACCCTACTCCAAGGAACAAAAGAGGCGGTCACGAGGGTGGGGGGCGTGCCCCCGTGCCTCGTGGGGCCCCTGTTGCTCCACCGACGTACTCCTTCCTCCGATATATACCTACATACCCCCAAACGATCAGAACAGGAGCCGAAAACCTAATTCCACCGCCGCAACTTCCTGTATCCACGAGATCCCATCTTGGGGCCTGTTTCGGAGCTCCGCCGGAGGGGGCATCCACCATGGAGGGCTTCTGCATCATCACCATAGCCCCTTCGATGAAGTGTGAGTAGTTTACTTCAGACCTTCGGGTCCATAGCTAGTAGCTAGATGGCTTCTTCTCTCTTTTCGGATCTCAATACAATGTTCTCCCCCTCTCTCGTGGAGATCTATTCGATGTAATCTTCTTTTTGCGGTGTGTTTGTTGAGACAGATGAATTGTGGGTTTATGATCCAGATTATCTATGAATAATATTTGAATCTTCTCTGAATTCTTTTATGTATGATTGGTTATCTTTGCAAGTATCTTCGAATTATCAGTTTGGTTTGGCCTACTAGATTGATCTTTCTTGCAATGGGAGAAATGCTTAGCTTTGGGTTCAATCTTGCGGTGTCCTTTCCCAGTGACAGTAGGGGCAGCAAGGCACGTATTGTATTGTTGCCATCGAGGATAACAAGATGGGTTTTTTATCATATTGCATGAATTTATCCCTCTACATCATGTCATCTTGCTTAAGGCGTTACTCTGTTCTTATGAACTTAATACTCTAGATGCATGCTGGATAGCGGTCGATGTATGGAGTAATAGTAGTAGATGCAGGCAGGAGTCGGTCTACTTGTCTCGGATGTGATGCCTATATACGTGATCATACCTAGATATTCTCATAACTATGCTCAATTCTGTCAATTGCTCAACAGTAATTCGTTCACCCACCGTAAAATACTTATGCTCTTGAGAGAAGCCACTAGTGAAACTATGGCCCCCGGGTCTATCTTCATCATATTAATCTTGCAATACTTAGTTGTTTCCTTTTCTTTTATTTTACTTTGCATCTTTATCATAAAAATACCAAAAATATTATCCTATCATATCTATCAGATCTCACTCTCGTAAGTGACCGTGTAGGGATTGACAACCCCTTATCGCGTTGGTTGCGAGGATTTATTTGTTTTGTGTAGGTACGAGGGACTCCCGCATAGCCTCCTACTGGATTGATACCTTGGTTCTCAAAACTAAGGGAAATACTTACGTTACTTTGCTGCATCAACCTTTCCTCTTCAAGGGAAAACCAAGGCAGTGCTCAAGAGGTAGCACGCCCCCGCTGCTGTTGAACCGCCCGGGACGACGAGTTGACTCTCCCGCGGTGAACTGCCGTCTTAGGCTGCTTGTTTCCAGCCGATCCGGCTTCTGCTCAAACCGCCGCCACACGCTGAGTTGTCGGTTTGTCGCTACCTCCACCGTAACTTGCCGTGTTGCACCTCTGCTGCGGCTCAACCATGGCTGGACGTTGTTGCTGCCTCTCATCTTGAGCTGGCCGGTGCCGCCCTGTGTCACGCTGGCCCTGCTGCATCAAGTTGCCCGGTCTCCTCCGCGAGTCGGCCTAGTTCTCCTTGATTCAATGAGCCGCCATCACTCCCGTGTTGAGCCGGCCACGGCCGTCGTTCTCTACTTTTGCGCATCACGCTACGCTCGCCTCCGCGGTGCTTATTTTGCTCCGAGCTGCTCGTCGTTGCACCGCAACACCGCTGCTCAACCACACTGGCCAAGCCGCCCTGTTAAGCCGTCGCACCCGTAACCTGCCAGTGCCCCCGTTGAAGCCGTCGTTGATCTCTGCCTCGACTTTGTCTATGCCAAGACGTCGCCGTGAGTCGCCGGCCTCCGCCTTGCCAGTCTGCCTAAATTGCAGCAGCGCGGAGCCACCCCGCCACTGTGAGCCGCCCTGCCGAGTCACCATGACCGTCCCTACTGCTCGAAATCATTCCGGGACGCCCCTGCTGATGCGTCTTTGAGCCGCGCTAAACCGCCCCGGACCTACCGCACCCTCTGCCTCGCACCCGGGTTGCGATGCCTTTGAGTCTGAAGTGCCGCTCCAAGTCACCACTTACAGCCATAATCGAGTCGTCGGAGGACTCGGCCTCGCTTACCTTCAAATTATCATCATGGCCTCGATCTGGATCAAATCGCCTGTTGCACCGGGCTGCCGTCGCTCCCCCGTGCCGGGTTTCGCCGTGACCCGTTTCCTGAGCCGTCGATTCTGCGCCGGCTCTGACGAGTTGCCGGCCTCGCCCCCACAGCCTCGTGCTGATCCGCCGAGACGCCACCGAGAGCCGCAGCCGTTTCAACCACAGCCGCCGGCTCGCCTCTCTGCTCCGATTTAAACTCTGCCTGGGGCTGCTGCAGGCCGGCCCAGCCATTCCAGCCGCCGGCTGGTGCCGCCCGCAACGAACCGGGCTCGTCTTCGCATTGGGCTGCGTCTGCCGTGGCTGACGCGTTAAACGGCCGTGCCCGAAGCTACCCACACGGCCTTACATTGAATTGCCGAGCCGCTACCTTCACATCAAGCACCGGATACGACCCCGACCTGGGTTGACTGCATCGAGCTGCCTCTGCTGCTTCGCGGCCTCACTCATCGTTGCAACCCGACGACGGGTGGCGGGTCACCGGCGAGTTACTGGTGTGCTTCACCTCACCGCCGCGGAATCCATCATCTCCGGGACACCCTCGAGCACCTCGTTCTTCATCGAGCCAGTCTCCACAGGCCGCACCCGTTCTTCCTCGCCCTAGTTTTCGCCGAGTCGGCCGCCGTGGTCCGCGTCGCCCCGGGTCACGGCCTCGCTTCATCCGCTTGTCTCCGAGCCGCCTTTGCCGCGGTTTGTTCCGAGCTGCCGGCCGCCGAGTCAATGGCCGCGCCCCGACCAGCCGTGCTCTTCCTCGAACCGCCACCGAGTGACCCGCCCTGCATTTGTTAAACTGGACTGGCCTCCGCCTTGGGCTACCGCGGTCCGGCCCGGATGTTCGCGAGTCACCTTTTTCGCACTAAACCGGCCAGGGCTCCACCAACGCCTCCGTGAGCTGATCAAGATCGACCATGGCAGACGCGCATCACCCGCTGCTGCTGCACTGACTACTCACTGTAATGAGAGCCACCGTCTGTGTCCCCAACTCTGCTCCGTCCGTGGCCTGCGTTATACCGCCGGCTGCTGCCGTTACTTCTGTGGACTCGATGCTACTATAATCTGCCATTGCTGCCATAACCCGCTGCGTCGCTGGTTCTGCTCGCGCTGGGCCCCGCTTTATATCCACACACAGCTTTGTGTGAACCGCTACTACCGCATCTCGCGTCGCCCTGTATTGCATCGGGCCCTGTTACCTAGAGGCGCCCCGTCATGCGTGAGTTGCCTCGGTCTCTGAGCATTTCAATGACCCGTTCGGACGGGTCCTCCGCCTCTGAGCACCTCCATGACGGGTCACTGGCCCGTGTAAAAAGCAGCGGGGGCTGGTCTAAAAAAAGAGGTACTACAGAGGCAGTGCGCAGTAAGCTGCTGCTAGTCTCCGTATGTCCCGGTTAAACTATGGACACGCAAAGAAAATCGGACGTCCCAATGCATCAGGTGATATTCATCTAAGTTTATTAAAAAAATTGTTTTTTTCAAAGGAACAATTACTCTAGTCTGTCATATTTTTTTGCAGGACCATTATTCATTACAAAGGTATCGCATAAGGGGCCCGACATCACTTTTGCATTAGCGCTTGTCCGTGCTGTGATGCTCGATGGATACATACTTTCACTTTGGTGATGATCAACTCCGTCGTGGATAATTTCTGGCCTAATATATCAGGTGAAATCCATCCAGTATATATTTTTATTATATTTGCTTTCTTTAAAAGAGCAATTACTCTGGCTTGCAAAGTTATCTAATGCAGGACCCTAAACTGCCATATTGGTGCAAATTTAAAGGCCGTCAGAAAGTTTCCATCTTAAAAAAAAGGATTCCGGTTTAAAATCCGGCTCAAGGGAAAGTTGTCTCCCACAAAGCTTTGAAGCTCTCAATATCCGGTTTAAGAATTTCCAGTCCAAAAGAATAATCTCTCGCAAGTTCGAGTTCTCAGGAAAAATTAAATGGACCAAAGAGAGTCTGTTGCAAAAGCGCAGCTCAAACATAGGTGCCCCTTGAGCACATCTCACAATATCACTTGGGGGCTTGGTCGTATTCGAACCACAGCTACACCTCTTGATTGGCGTAAGGCCACCAGGGAAATCACTTGGGGGCTTGGTCGTATTCGAACCATAGCTACACCTCTTGATAGGCATAAGGCCACCAGGGAAATCACCAGGGAAATTACTTGGGGGCTTGGTCGTATTCGAACCATAGCTACACCTGTTGATAGACATAAGGCCACCAGGGAAATCACTTGGGGGCTTGGTCGTATTCGAACCATAGCTACACCTCTTCATAGGCATAATGCCGCCAGGGAAATCACTTGGGGGCTTTGTTCGTATTCGAACCAAAGCTTAAACCCTCTTGATCGGTGCAATACCACAATTATGACTATTTAAATCCTTCTTGCCTTTTTAGGTTTATAATGCTTTACGAGTATAATTTATCCCGTGTTCATTAACCCGGCCTGGTTTTTGACTATAAGTCGCCAGTATGAGATAAGATAACATCCGGTGTTTATTAACCCGGCCTGGCTTTCGACTATAAGTCGCCAGTATATATTTCGATTGCGCCATTGGAATCATGCGCTTATAAATCATTGGGTATATTATTCAAATCTTTAATAGCCAACATGGCTGGATTTTTATTATGGTTATCAATAACCAGTATTATGATTGAGGTTTTCAGAGTCGCTTTAGCGCAATAGATATTATTTTATCGATGGATATGATTAATTCTACAATGGAAGGAATAGTCCCGAGTCGCTGCAGGCTTACGACCCGACACTATGGGGCTACATTATTCAAGTTGAGATTACATCAAAAATGCAAGTCTCATGTCGCTGCAAGCATGCACCATGACACTTGGGGGCTAATGCAAAGTCATTTTTACTAGCCTTATTGAAGATCCTACTCATCACATCATAATGAGCCGGCCCTTGGGGGCTACCAATTGCTCCGGTCAACAATTCAAGGCACACAAGTTAAATCCATTATATTAAAGGGTTCATTGCTCAGTTGGTAAAGCACAAAGCTCTTAACCTTGTGGACGTGGGTTCAAGCCCTACGATGGAGGCTACATTATAATATGTTATTTTCATTGAAGTATATATCAAGTCCCAGCTCAGTATTACCTTAATGAGCCGGCTCTTGGGGGCTACACATCACTGCTCAAATCTACATGATTATATTTACAAAGTTCATGCTCATTATGGCATAATGACCCGGCCCTTGGGGGCTACACTGGTTGAATTTTTTATGAGCATAAGGCAATTTCAAGTCCCAGGTTGCTGCAAGCATGACAACCCGGCACTTGGGGGCTACATATGTGGAATACTCAACTTATGACTCATGACTAAGATGAAGAAATCGGATGGTTTCAAGGTTGTGACATTTATATTGAAGCAAGTCTTAAGTTGTTGCTACGCTACCTTCTTAAGACTTGGGGGCTACAAGTGATAGGTATATAAGAGGTACATTTTCAAGCTTGATGCTAACTACAATTATGACTCGGTGCCATCAATATTTATAAACCGGCAAGTTCTGCATCCTTAAACCGGCTGAAGATCAGATGAGGATTTCAAGGACCAATATTTTTGTTAAGCATTGGGAGCTGAGTCAAATGAATAATGCTTCACAATATTTCTCTGTGACAACCAATGTCAGCAAATTGATTATGAAGCTGGCTTATTAACCCGGATTTTCTAGAAGAAGGAAATGACAAGGACTTAAGGATGATTAGGATCAGTTTAACATGGATAAATCCAAATTAAACTGGGGGCTAATGTCGGGGATATACCCCGCGGTATGACCCGGCCGGAGTGATAACCCAGCTGGTACTTGATAACCCGACAGGAGTTAAGTCAGATGATAAACCGGCAGGAGTTAAGTCAGATGATAAACCGGCAGGAGTTAAGTCAGATGATAACCCGACAGGAGTAAAGTCAGATGATAACCCGACAGGTGTTAAGTCAGATGATAACCCGGCAGGAGTTAAGTCAGATGATATCCTGGCAGGTGTTAAGTCAGATGATAACTCGGCAGGGGTTAAACCAGATCATAACCCGACAGACAATCATAACCCGGCAGACAGTCATAACCCAGCATACAGAGTCGCCTGGGGTTAATAAGCCCGAGACGTTATGAAGCCCAAGACGTTAAGAAGCCCATGAAGAGAAGTCGGAATAGTTTAAGTCTTAATCCGAGTGGGACTCTACATGTAACCCGCCCCTTCAACTTATATAAGGAGGGGCAGGGCACCCCGAGAGGGAAGGAGAGAAAACCTTAGGGCTAGACATAACTAGGAGAGCCGGTTTACGGCGACTCCCTCGTGATGATAATGAGACCTAGCCACAGACAACATGTAGGGTTGTTTCCGGATGATGTTTCCCGGGGCCGGAAGCTATCTAAACCCTTGTCTTGTGTTGCGTTTCTTGATTCCGCTCAACCCCTCTCAAGCTACCACATAGATGCGTTGGCCTCACGACTAAGTCCTCACACTAGGACATATGCCGTGACAATTCCACGACAAGTAGCTTCCCAAATCCGTTGTCAGGTACACCATTGTCTGCCTTCCATTGCAGCAATTCCAGTGTGGTACGGAGCTTTGTGTTGTCATCTTTGCAATTTGAGTACAACCCTTTTTTGTGATCCTCTAACATGCGATCGAACTTCAACTTCTCCCTTTCACTTTGTCATTGTCTCTTTGCATCAACAATGACCCGGCGAAGATCATCATCGGGCACATCGTCTGGTTCCTCTTGATCTTTAGCTTCCCCATTGCAGTATCACTGTATTCAGGGGGATAGTTGTCATCATCCTCTTCTTCTTCATTATCTTCCATCATAACCCCTCTTTCTCCGTGCTTGGTCCAAACATTATAGTGTGGCATGAAACCCTTCTCAAGTAGGTGGACGTGAAAGGTTTTTGAGTCAGAGTAATCCTTCGTATTCCCACAGACATGGCATGGACCATACATAAAACCATTCTGCTTTTTTGCCTCAGCCACTTCGAGATAATTATGCAGGCCCTCAATGTACTCGGAGGTGCGTCTGTCACCATACATCCATTGTCGGTTCATCTGCATGCATTATATAATTAAGTGTATCAAAAACCATTACAGAACATCATGAATAGAGAAGTGACCAAATTAATACAAGTTCATCATCACATTAAAACCAAAGTACATTAGTGATCAAATGTTATTACTAAATAAATAAATACATAAAGGTCATACATAGTTCTCATTGAACAACATATAGCTCTCTAGAGCATCTAATTAAAACATACATTGTAACTATGTAAAACATTTCAATGCAACAACAAATGCGATCATAATCGCAACTAAGGCAACAATTGATCCAACGGCATAATGATACCAAGCCTCAGTATCGATGGCATATTTTCTAATCTTTCTAATCTTCAAGCGCATTGCATCCATCTTGATCTTGTGATCATCGACGATATCCACAACATGCAACTCCAATTCCATCTTCTCCTCCTCAATTCTTTTCAATTTTTTCTTCAAGTATTTTTTTTCTTTTTCAACTAAATTTAACCTCTCGACAAGAGGGTCGGTGGAATTTCCGGTTCACATACCTCCTAGATAAAAACATCTATGTCACGTTGGTCGGTATAATTGTCATAAACACTAAATGAAACAAATAATAATAAAAGATAATATACCGGATCCGAATCATGGACATGATGAGGGCCGACGGGGGCGGATACAAAAACCATGGCACTATATAATAACAAACAATAATAAAAGTAGGAAATTATTCAAGTATCTATCTAAACCATACAAGTAAGAATTTTTTTATTTTGAAAAGAAGATAAGAACAAGAGGCTCACCATGGTGGTGCCGGCGACGAGATCGGCGTGGGCAATCGACAGCGGTGTGGACGGGGACGGGACGGGACGGACCACCAAACCAAGACAAATCTTGGGGAAAATAGAGCTTGCAGGTTGAGCTTGGAGAGGAGAAAGCTGAAGTGTGGCTCGATCATCATCAAACACCTCATGTGCATGCATATACCTCCCACATGCACATACCTCCCACACGGCCAAAAAACAGATGAGTGAGCGGGCAGGGGCGAGGGTATGTATAGGCATCTCTTTAGTCCCGGTTGGTGGCTAGAACCGAGACAAAAGATAGACCTTTAGTCCTGGTTCCACCACCAATCGGGACTAAAGGTGCTGCGCCAGGAGCGAGGCCCATTGGTCCCGGTTCGTGTCTGGAACCGGGACCAAAGGGGTCAGACGAACCGGGACCGATGGCTCCTGAGGCCCGGCTGGCGCCCTGGCCTCACGAACCGGGACCAATGCACCCATTGGTCCCAGTTCATAGGAGAACCGGGATTAATGCCCTTTTCTGGCCTGGACCAAAGCCCTGTTTTCTACTAGTGACTTATAAAACAGAAAAATGAATTTTTTAGATGAGCCCTATAAACCGGAAAGGAGGGAGTAGCTAAGTTACTCAAACTACCTCTCTCCTCATTAACACATTGGCACATAAGCAAATTTGCTGAGTTGGACTCGATGTTACTGCTAAAGTTACTCCCATTGTGGCTAGTCTTATATCTGGCACGACAACCATGGTGGTTCACTACCTCATGTCTGGTAACTCACTAACGGTTTCTTGGAGGTCTAACTAAAAAAGTAACAAGTAGAATTTAGCTTTGATGACCATCCGAGGCTATTGTCTTGAGCTTGCCTTCTTCTCTTTTTCTTTTTTTCTTTTGAGGTGTGCTTGTCTTCTGTTAGAGTGTCGTGCCGGGGGAATGCCTACAATAGGCCCACGACAAATGGCCTAACTAAAAGGCCAGGCCTAAACATATTAAAACTCATAATACGATCAAGTAGGGGGCTTCTTTCACTCGGTGACTAGTTAACAGTCATTCCCAAGGATGAATCATGTCGTCAACGCATAGGAATGAGCGAGGGTTTGCAGCGCCGCCACCGCCACCACCCCCAACATATAATATTTAATGGGGGTTCAGAATCATAAAAGATGTCCAAGATAGTGTATTTGCATGTGAATCTTCTCTTCCCTTATTAATTATTTCATGAATTGCATCATTGACCAATGCTATGTTTGTCAACTTCCAACAAATTTTACCACTTATACTTTTCCTTATGTGATGTCATTACTTACCATAAGATTAGCATATGATCTTTTTCATTTATTTCCTTTTATTTTGATTGAAACATAAAACTAAAGAAGTAAAAAAACTAAAACTATTTTTTTATATAACTCACTCTCGATTACATAGATAGATAGATATATTACCAAACTAACACTTGAAAATAGATCATACTAAACTTTTATTCAACTAAATCACGAAATAGCTAAGGATTGAACTAAAATAGGTAAAGGTAATAAAAGAGATGGCGATACGATACCAGGGCATGTCCCCCAAGCTTGGCACAAGCCAAGGGGAGTGCCCATACCCATGTACTTCAGTCTCCTTTAGTGGGGAAGATGATGAAGGTGGTGGTGATGAGGTAGTAGCGTCACACTTCGAGCTCAGTAGGTACTCAATCTGCGAATGATGCTCCGGAGGGCGAGGTTTTGCTCTTGCAACATGATATTTTCATTAGTGAGATATTTATTGTGAACACGAGACATTTCAAAGGCCCTAAAGGCTTCAATTTCAGCAGGGGTGAGATGATTGTAGTATGGTTGAAGCATATCTTCTTCTTCTTCTTCTTCTTCTTCTTCTACCAGCATAGCTTGTCCTCTTGCTTGAGCTGGTCCACCGAAGCTTCCTTGCCCTCGTCCTCCTTGATGGCTTCTTTTGGTCCCTCTCTTTTCAGTTCCATCTTCATTAGCCAGGCATCTTCTTCTACGTTGTTGGGGAAGGGAGAAGACATGATGCCTGGCTTGACGGATCTAACAGAAACACAACACGATACAAGAACAGAGGATTTCTCCACGACGCGGTGGTCAAATCGTTTGGGGGTATATATAAAGATTTTTTAATCTAGGGAAGCAAGAATATGGAAGGAATATGAAGTCGAGAAAGTGCCCAAGAGGGCCACAACCCACCAGGGCGTGCCATGGAGGGCAGGCGTGCCCTGGTGTATCATGCTCACCTCGGTTGTCTTCCTGGTTGTTTCTTATTTTCCTAAAAAAAAATATTCCAAAACTGGCAGAAAATATTTTTGTGGATTTTTCAGAGTCCGTTTACTTACCGTATCACGTACCTCCTCTTTTTCAGGATTCTAGAATGTTCTAGAAGGTTTCTTTTATGTGTTCCTCCAGTGTCATGGTTTGGATAATATTGCTTTCGACATTAATAGGCGTACCTGAGATATAGTGTTTAATCCTTTGTCCATTGACCACCTTCGGGTTAGTAACTTTGGAATTATAAATCTTGATAGCTCCAGAGTGATAAACTTCTTCGATAATATATGGTCCTTCCCATTTGGAAATAAGTTTTCCTGCAAAAAATCTAAAAGGAGAGTTGTACAAAAGAACATATTCTCCAACTTTTAATTCCCGCTTTTGGATTCTTATATCATGCCATCTTTTAACTTTTTCTTTGATGGCATTTTCATAAGCTTGGGTACTCCATTCATCTAATGAGCTAATATCAAGTAACCTCTTTTCACCGGCAAGTTTGAAGTCATAATTGAGTTATTTAATTGCCAAAAATGCTTTACGTTCTAATTCAAGAGGCAAATGACATGCTTTTGCCTAAATCATTTTATATGGAGACATACCCATAGCACTACAGGAATCATGCACTTTGCCGTCTGCCATGGCTGACAGCAAAGGCATGCCTGGCGGACGGCAAAGGCTTTTGCCGTCAGCCAGCAGACAGCAACACAACCAGCTGAACAAACTATGACAAAGGGCTCTTTGCCGTCTGCTGGCGAACGGCAAAGATGCAAAGGTTTTTACCGTCCGCTAGCTGACGACAAAGGGCCTGGAGGGCACACGTGGCAGCTTAGGTCCATTAAGGGGTTAAGGGTGTGCTTTGTCGTTTGCCAAGAAAGTTCCCAAATAGGCCAGCCCAGATGCCCCCCAGGTAGCTGACATGTGGCATGTTGTGCCGTCTGCTGGCGGATGGCAAAGATGCAAAGGTCTTTGTCGTCTGCCAGCAGACGGCAAAGCATGCCATATAGGCAAGCCCAGTGCACCCCAGGTTGCACAGGTAGCTGACACGTGGCAGCTTTGTCGTCTTCTGGCTGATGGCAAAGCTCTTTGCCGTCCGCCAGCAGACGGCAAAGTGCCTGTATAGCCCCTGTTCTTTCTTAAATTCAATCAATTTCACAGAATTTCATATATATAAATATCTATACACATTTGAAAATACTTTCAACAAGCATACCAACACATATACATACCAAATCGTATCCTTGCCATATGGATCTGATCATCCAACATATATACATACCAAATCAAAAGTCCATATGCAACATATATAGCTAGCCAACATATCCAACAACAAGCATACATTGGTTTCATCCATATACATATATAGGTAGCAAGTTTCACATTGTTCATCCTACAAAATCAAATCAAAAAGGAAGCACAAGGAGAAGAGTAGACTCCATCAACGCAAGCTTCCTCATCTAAAGCAAATCTGCAAATTGGGAAAGAAGGAAGTTAGAATAAGAAGAAGACTAGCTAGAAGAAGAAGAAGAAGAAGAAGAAGAAGAAGAAGAAGAAAAAAGAAGAAGAAGAATTTTCTTCTCTTTCTCTTTCTCCTCTCCTCTTCTTTATCTTCTTCTTTTTCTAACTAAGGTAGGTAAAAATGGCATTTTTTAGCTAAGCTAGGTAAAAATGCTAAGTGTAGGTCATTTTAGAGCTAAGCTAGGTAAATAGGTCATTTTGGAGCTTAGTAAGGTTATTATGTCATTTTCGAGGAAAATAAGCTAAGTCTATGTCATTTTGGAGGTAGCAAACATTATCTTGCCATTTTTTTACCTAAGTTTGCTAAGTATGTCATAAATGAACTAAAGAAGCTACGTATAGGTCATTTTTTAGCTAACCTAGGTAGTTATGCCATTTTTGAGCTAAGTAAGTATATTTATTCATTTTGGAGGACAAAATGGTAAGTTTAGGTAATTTTAGAGCTATCCTAGTTAAAATTGGTCATTTTGGAGCTAGCTAAGGTTATTTTGTTATTTTGGAGGAAAATAAACTAATTATAAGACAGTTTGGATCTAAACCAAGGTTATTGTGCCATTTTTTTACCTAAGTAAGCTAATTATGTCATAAATGAACGAGGTAAGCTAAGTATAGATCATTATTGAGCTATCCTAGGTAGTTATGCCATTTTTTAGCTAACTAAGCATATTAAGTCATTTAGGAGGAAAAAATGCTAAGTATAGGTCATTTTATAGCTATCCTAGGTAAAGTATAGGTCAACTGAGCTTATTATGTCAATTTGGAGAAAAATAAGGTAAGTATTGGTCATTTTTGTGCTAACCTAGGTGGTGATGCCATTTCTGAGCCAACTTACTTAAGTATAGCTCATTTTTTATCTAACTTAGGTAATTATGTCATTTAGGAGGAAAATAAGCTAAGTATACATTTGTTAAGCAAAGCACTAGAGAAAACTTACCCTCGTCACAACAAATGCGATGAAGATCGCAACTAAGGTAACAATTGATCCAACGTCATAATGTTACCAAGCCTCATTATCAATGGCATATTTTTCCAATCTTCTTAATCTTCAAGTGCATTGCATCCATATTCAAGCGCATTGCATTCATCTTCATCTTGTGATCATCGACGACATCGATAACACACAACTCCAATTTCATCTTATCTTCTTCAATTCTTTTAAATTTTTCTTTCAAATATTCATTTTCTTTTTCAACTAAATTTAACTTCTCGACAAGAGGGTCGGTTGCAATTTCTGGTTCACATACATCATAGATTAAAATATCTCTATGTCAACTTGATGGCCATAATTGTCATAAATGCGAAATGCAACAAATAGTTATAAAATAGAATTTACCACATTAGAATCATAAAGCAGGCGAGGGCCGAAGGGGACGGATATCAAGACCATGGCACTATGTATAAAAAACAATCATACAAAGTAAGAAAATTATACAAGTAACTATATAAATCATACAATCAGAAAAGTAACTATATAAATCAAGTACAACATAAAAAATTGAATATCTAATAATAATCTGGATCGTCGGGTTCAATAAATGCTCTAGGATCAATAAATGCATCTTTCATCATCACTATCAGTAATGACGTGCTCATCATCATCATTGATAAATGCATCATCATGTGGAAGGCCACCTTTACGTAATCGGTCAAGAATTGACAGGTCATCCGCATTAGTAACCTCTTCTAGTTCAGGCTCTTCTTGTTCTGGCTCAGGGGTGAAGTCGGGTTCATTGTCGCTGTCTACTTCAATGTTCTGGGGTGAAGTAGAGCGGTTCTGGAAATGTTTTTTTGGAAAGACATGTTTCTTGGAAGAATTCTCCGTCATATGTGTCTGGGTTAATGTGAGGTTCATAATCCTCTTCATTGGGAGGAGGTGGTCTAACACGTGGCAGCACTTCATAAACGACATCCCAACCATTGAGAGTTGGATCACTTTGATAGGCCCATGGTAGATAGAAAACTTGGGTTGCCTGTTGAGCTATAATATAGACATCGGGAACATCCAAATGAGTGCTTTGTTTGATTTCCACTATCCCTATATGTTCATGAGTCCTTCTAGTCTCCTTCGGCTGGAACCAATAACATTTGAAGAATCCGACGTTTGGTGGGTTTGCACCATAGTATTGAAGTTCATAAATTGCTTCAACTCTTCTGTAATACTCGGTATCTCCTTCGCCGATAGCAGAGACACAACAATTTGTAGATTTTCGGTCGGCCATAGATAGCTCTTTGCCATAGGTACGAAGCGATACCCGTTGATGTCGTATTTGTCAAATGAACGGACCTTAAAGTCAAAACCATTAGCGATTTGTCTCAATTCGGCGTCCATAAACTCTAAATTAGCCTACAAGTTTCATACGAAAGGGATTGTTGCATTAGCCACAAATTAGACGAAGAAATGAAATGGTCTAATGGAAATTACCCTTTTTTTGAACCAAGAAATGAAACCGGGATAGCCGCCTCCATGCTTTGCGAGAAGCTCATACTCTTCGACGGAATCCTTTTGGATCACCGCTCCATATGAGAATTTGGCGACGTATCGACTGTATCAAATTTATCCGGGAATAAGAGCAGTTCAAAGGAATTAGAAGTTGCGAAACAATGTACCGAGAACTTACTCGATGTACGGCCGCACTTCTATTAGGTTGTTGAAGATATACAACGAAATGGTCTGCCATTCTTCGACATCCAACGTTAAGAAATTAGAAGCACCGGCTGGTGCAATATCCCCTTTGAATAGGCTGAGGTTGGATCCACCCTTTTTAGGGTCGCCAGCATTGTGCCGAGGCTTCGGATTAAGCAAATGACAATTTCTGGCTTCGTAGTGTGCTGTCACGAAGTTTGCCGCCTCGTCAGTAATGAATGCCTCGGCCATCGATGCTTCAATTCTACATTTATTTTTACATTTTGCTCAAAGCGTCTTCTGCATCCTCTCAGTTGCGTAGCACCAACGTTTTTGCACGCCCCCCCCCCCCAATCTTGCCGCGGTTGGGAGATGCAAAATCAAGTGCTGCATTGGATTAAAGAAGCCCGGCGGAAATATCTTCTCTAACTTGTAGATCAACTCGCCAACTCTTCCATTTCTTCTAGCAGGCCAGGCGATAGTTCTTTCGCACAAAGAACATGGAAGAAATAGCTCAGAGCTCTAACAGTATTAGCCATATATCCTCAGGGATGAAGCCACGCAACATCACTGGCATTACCCACTCAATCCATATGTGCCAACCATGACTCTTGAGACCAAATATCTTCTTTTTTTCAAGACTCGCTCCCCTCTTTAGATTCGCTGCATACCCATCGGGGAACATCAACAACATTTTCACCCACAATATAATTTCCCTCATAGCCGGCCTTCCATGATTGAACCATGCCTTTGGCTTTGTCCAGTTCTGCTGTCCTTTCGGTGGTTGCTGTTTTGTAACGGTCTATGACATAGCGCCTCCTGATAGACTCTAGCCTTAGTATTATCCTTTGACTTCCCGTCTATGTCGAACAATGTACCAAAAAGTGCACCGGTGATATTCTTCTAAGTGTGCATCATGTCGATGTTGTGTGGGCAAAGGAGTTCTTTGAAGTAAGGCAGATCACACAAGCATGTCTTGTGAATCTAGGCGTGTTCCAAATTATACCCCTTGAAATACCCTGGACGCTTTGGATCTGGCTCGAGAGCATTTAACTGATCCAGGGTCTCTTGGCTTATCAACAAAGGTGGTGCAGAGTTTTTGACAACTCTACCTTTGATGAAGTTCTGCTTGTCTTTCCTGAACTTATGGCGAGGATCCAGGAACTGTCTATGCAAGTCCAAGCTAGAAAACTTGCGACCGGCCTAAAGCCAACGAAACTGAAGAGATCCCTTGCATGTGGGGCACGGGAACCTTCCATGCACACACTAGCTAACGAATAGCGCATACGCCGCAAGTCATGCGTCGAGTACATGTACCAGACACACATTATGAAGTCATGTTTGCTAAAGGCGTCGTATGTCTTGAACCCATTATCCCAGGCTTCTTGCAATTCGTCCTTCGGCGGATGCATGTACACATTCATATTCTTACCCGGATACTTGGGCCATGGAATTATCAACGTCAGGAAAATGTTCTTTCTTTGCATAATCTGTCTAGGGGGGAGATTGAGTGGAATGAAAATACGGGCCTACAACGGTATTGGGCTGCCGTCAGACCAAACACACTAAACCCATCTGTGTTGATGGCGACTCAAGGATGCCTCGGATTTTCCACTTTGTCATCATGTAATGCATCGAAGCGCTCCCACACTTCACCGTCTGATGTGTGCACCATCATCAGCTTCCCATCTGCATCTAGTTGGGTTCTTTTGCCCGTTTTGTGCCATGTCATCTATCTGGCCATCTCTTCAACCATGAAAAGATGTTGAAGTCTTGGTACGATTGGAATACACCGAAGAACATTAACGGGGATTTTGGTCTGCATCTTCTCACCCATACCGTTATCTACCACAACGTGCCTGGATGACTTGCAAATGGGACAATAGTTCAATTCTTCATAATGAAGCCTAAATAAGGCACTTCCTTTATCACAGGCATGTATCTTCTCATAGGGCATCTTAAGAGCACGGAGAATTTCGTCTGACTGGTACAAGTTTGCAGGTAGTACATGGCCTTTCGGTAGAAAACGTCCAAATACTGTCATCATCGCGTCATAGCATTCTCTGCCCAAGTTGAATTGATCCTTCAGAGCCATTATTTGTGAGATGGCATCCAGCTGACAAAGCTCAGTGTGCTCGTGGAGAGGACGTTTTGAAGACTCCAACATTTCATTGAAGGCCATTGCAGATTCCTCCATCTCATCGTCCGAGTCCCGAGTGTTGGGGAACGTAGTAATTTTAAAAAAAAATCATATGCACATGCAAGATCCATCTAGGTGATGCATAGCAATGAGAGGGGAGAGTGTTGTCCACATACCCTCATAGACTGAAATCGGAAGCGTTATGACAACGCGGTTGATGTAGTCGTACGTCTTCACGATCCGACCGATCCTACTACCGAAAGTATGGCACCTCCGCATCTGCACACGTTCGGCTCGGTGACGTCCCACGAACTCTCGATCCAGCTGAGTGTCGAGGGAGAGCTTTGTCAGCACGACGCCGTTATGATGGTGATGATGAAGTTACCGATACAGGGCTTCGCCTAAGCACTACAATGATATGACGGAGGTGGAATCTGTGGAGGGGGCACCACACATGGCTAAGACAACCGTCAACTTGTGTGTCTATGGGGTGCCCCCCTCCCCCGTATATAAAGGAGTGGAGGAGGGGGAGGGCTGGCCCTCTCATGGCGTGCCCCAAGGGGAGTCCTACTCCCACTTGGAGTAGGATTCCCCCCTTCCCTAGTTGGAGTAGGAGAGGAAGGAAGGAGGAAAAGGGAGAAGGAAAGGGGGGCACCGCTCCCCCCCCCTTCCCTAGTCCAATTCGGACTCAAAGGGGAGGGGGCGCATGGCCTGCCCGGGCCGCCCCTCTCTCTCTCCACTAAGGCCCATATGGCCCATTAGACTCCCCGGGGGGTTCCGGTAACCCCCCGGTACTCCGGTAATTGCCCGAACTCACCCGGAACCATTCCGAAGTCCAAACATAGTCGTCCAATATATCAATCTTTATGTCTCGACCATTTCGAGACTCCTCGTCATGTCGGTGATCACATGCGGGACTCCAAACAACCTTCGGTACATCAAAACACATGAACTCATAATACCGATTGTCACCGAACGTTAAGCTTGCGGATCCTACGGGTTCGAGAACTATGTAGACATGACCGAGACTCATCTCCAGTCAATAACCAATAGCGGAACTTGGATGCCCATATTGTTTCCTACATATTCTACGAAGATCTTTATCGGTCAAACCACATAACAACATACGTTGTTCCCTTTGTCATCGGTATGTTACTTGCCCGAGTTTCGATCGTCGGTATCTCAATACCTAGTTCAATCTCGTTATCGGCAAGTCTCTTTACCCGTTCTGTAATGCATCACCCGCAACTAACTCATTAGTCACATTGCTTGCAAGGCTTATAGTGATGTGCATTACCGAGAGGGCCCAGAGATACCTCTCCGAAACACGGAGTGACAAATCCTAATCTCGGTATATGCCAACCCAACAAACACCATAGGAGACACCTATAGAGCATCTTTATAGTCACCCAGTTACGTTGTGACGTTTGATAGCACACTAAGTGTTCCTTCGGTATTCGGGAGTTGCATAATCTCATAGTCATAGGAACATGTATAAGTCATGAAGAAAGCAATAGCAACAAACTAAACGGTCAAGTGCTAAGCTAAGAGAATGGGTCAAGTTAATCACATCATTCTCTAATGATGTGATCCCGTTAATCAAATGACAACTCATTTCTACGGCTAGGAAACTTAACCATCTTTGATTCAACGAGCTAGTCAAGTTGAGGCATACTAGTGACACTTTGTTTGTCTATGTATTCACACATGTACTAAGTTTCCGGTTAATACAATTCTAGCATGAATAATAAACATTTATCATGATATAAGGAAATATAAATAACAACTTTATTATTGACTCTAGGGCATATTTCCTTCAGTCTCCCACTTGCACTAGAGTCAATAATCCAGATTACACAGTAATGATTCTGACACCCATGGAGTCTTGGTGCTGATTATGTTTTGGTCGCGAGAGAGGCTTAGTCAACGGGTCTGCAACATTCAGATCCGTATGTATCTTGTAAATTTCTATGTCTCCCTCCTTGACTTGATCGCAGATGGAATTGAAGTGTCTCTTGATGTGCTTGGTTCTCTTGTGAAATCTAGATCCCTTTGCAAAGGCAAATGCACCTGTATTGTCACAAAAGATTTTCATTAGACCCGATGCACTAGGTATGACACCTATATCGGATATGAACTCCTTCATCCAGACTCCTTCATTTGCTGCTTCCGAAGCAGCTATGTACTCCGCGTCACACGTAGATCCCGCCACGACACTTTGCTTAGAACTGCACCAACTGACAGCTCCACCGTTCAATATAAATATGTATCTGATACGTACATTTTGCATCATGCTTTTATATCGATATTTATTGCATTATGGGCTGTTATTACACATTATGTCACCATACTTATGCCTATTGTCTCTTATTTTATAAGGTTTACAAGAAGAGGGGGAATGCTGGCAGCTGGAATTCTGGGCTGGAAAAGGAGCAAATATTAGAGACCTATTCTGCACAACTCCAAAAGTCCTGAAACTCCACGGAAGTTATTTTTGGAATAAATAAAAAATACTGAGCGAAGAAAGTACCAGAGGGGGCCCACACCCTGGCCCCGAGGGTGGGGGGCGCGCCCCCTTCCTCGTGGGCCCCCTGGCAGGCCTCCGGTGTCCATCTTCTTCTATATGAAGTGTTTTGCCCAGGAAAAAAATCATAAGCAAGCTTTCGGGATGAAACACCGCCGCCACGAGGGGGAACCTTGGCGGAACCAATCTAGGGCTCCGGCGGAGCTCTTCTGCCGGGGAAACATCCCTCCGGAGGGGAAATCATCACCATCGTCATCACCAATAATCCTCTCATCGGAAGGGGGTCAATCTCCATCAACATCTTCACCAGCACCATCTTCTCTAAAACCCTAGTTCATCTCTTGTACCAAATCTTTGCCTCAAAACCTCAGATTGGTACCTGTGGGTTGCTAGTAGTGTTGATTACTCCTTGTAGTTGATGCTAGTTGGTTTATTTGGTGGAAGATCATATGTTCAGATCCTTTATGCATATTAATACCCCTCTGATTATGAACATGAATATGATTTCTGAGTAGTTACGTTTGTTCCTGAGGACATGGGAGAAGTCTTGCTATAAGTAGTCATGTGAATTTGGTATTCGTTCGATATTTTTATGAGATGTATATTGTCTTTCCTCTAGTGGTGTTATGTGAATGTCGACTACATGACACTTCACCATAGTTTGGGCCTAGAGGAAGGCATTGGGAAGTAATAAGTAGATGATGGGTTACTAGAGTGACAGAAGCTTAAACCCTAGTTTATGCATTGCTTTGTTAGGGGCTGATTTGGATCCATATGTTTCACGCTACGGTTAGGTTTACCTTAATACTTCTCTTGTAGTTGCGGATGCTTGCAATAGGGGTTAATCATAAGTGGGATGCTTGTCCAAGGAAGGACAACACCCAAGCACTAGTCCACCCACATATCAAATTATCAAAGTACCGAACGCGAATCATATGAGCGTGATGAGAACTAGCTTGACGATAATTCCCTTGTGTCCTCAGGAGCGTTTTCCTTTATATAAGAGTTTGTCCAGGCTTGTCGTTTGCTACAAAAAGGATTGAGACATCTTTCTGCACCTTATTTACTTTCTTTACTTGTTGCCCGTTACAAATTACCTTATCACAAAACTATCTGTTACCGATAATTTCAGTGCTTGCACAGAATACCTTACTGAAAACCGCTTGTCATTTCCTTCTGCTCCTCGTTGGGTTCGACACTCTTACTTATCAAAAGGACTATGATAGATCCCATACACTTGTGGGTCATCAAGACTCTTTTCTGGCACCGTTGTCGGGTAGTGAAGCGCCTTTGGTAACTAGAATTTGGTAAGGAAAAATTTATATAGTGTGCTGAAATTTACTGTCACTTGTTACTATGGAAAGTAATCCTCTGAGGGGCTTGTTCGGGGTATCTTTACCCCAACCAGTAGAGCAAAGAGTTGCTCCTCAAGCTACTAAACCTACTAAAAATGTTTACTTTGAAATTCCTTAGGGTATGATAGAGAAACTGCTAGCTAATCCTTTCACAGGTGATGGAACATTACATCCCGATTTTCACCTAATCTATGTGGATGAAGTTTGTGGATTATTTAATCTTGCAGGTATGCCTGAGGATGTTATCAAGAAGAAGGTATTCCCTTTATCTTTGAAGGGAAAGGCATTGACATGGTTTAAGCTATGTGATGATATGGGATCATGGAACTACAAACGACTGAAATTGGAATTTCATCAGAAATTTTATCCTATGCATCTTTTTCATCGTGATCGTAATTACATATATAATTTTTGGCTTCGCTAAGGAGAAAGCATCGCTCAAGCTTGGGGGAGGCTTAAGTCAATGTTATATTCATGCCCCAATCATGAGCTCTCGAGAGAAATTATTAATCAAAAAATTTATGCTCGGATTTCTGACAACAATCGCTCCATGCTCGATACTTCTTGTACTGGTTCTTTTATGATGAAGACTATTGAATTCAGATGGGATTATTAGAAACAATTAAACGCAACTCTGAAGATTGGGATCTCGACGAAGGTAAGGAGTCAGGTATGACACCTAAGTTTGATTGTGTTAAATCTTTTATGGATATCGATGTTTTCCGTGAATTTAGCACTAAATATGGACTTGACTCTGAGATAGTAGCTTCTTTCTGTGAATCATTTGCTACTCATGTTGATCTCCCTAAGGAGAAGTGGTGTAAATATAATCCTCCCACTGAAGTAAAAGTAGTTGCACCTATTAAAGTTGAAGAAAAGACTATCACTTATAATGATCCTATTGTTCCTACTACTTATATCGAGAAACCACCTTTCCCTGTTAGAATTAAGGATCATGCCAAAGCTTCAACTGTGGACAACAAAAGTAATATTAACACACCCAAACCCTTTGAGCAAATTAAAGTTGAACCTAGTATTGCTATAGTTAAAGATCTCTTGGGTGATAATATTGATGGGCATGTTATTTACTTCTGTGATGAAGCTGCTAGAATTGCTAGACCTGATACTGAAAATAAACATAGACCTGTTGTAGGCATGCCTGTTATTTCTGTTAAAATTGGAGATCATTGCTATCATGGCTTATGTGATATGGGTGCTAGTGCAAGTGCAATACCTCATTCCTTATACAAAGAAATTATGCATGATATTGCACCTACTGAGATAGAAGAAATTGATGTTACAATTAAGCTTGCCAATAGAGATACTATTTCGCCAGTATGGATTGTTAGAGATGTTGAAGTCTTGTGCGGGAAAGTTAAATATCCTGTTGATTTTCTTGCTCTTGGTTCCCCACAAGATAACCTTTGTCCCATTATATTTGGTAGACCCTTCTTGAATATTGTTAATGCTCGGATAGACTGCGAAAAGGATGTTGTTACTATTGGTTTGGGGGATATGTCTCATGACTTTAATTTTGCTAAAATTTGTAGACAACCCCATGATGAGGAATTGCCTAGTAAAGGTGAAATTATTGGTCTTACTTATATTGTCGTGCCTCCTAAAGTTCCTTTAGAACAATATTTGCCAGACCATTAAAATGATATGTTTATGAATGAAAGAAGAGAAATAGATGAAGTATTCTTTAAACAGGGACCTATTTCGAAACACAATTTGCCTGTTGAAATAATAGGGGATCCTCCTCCACTCAAGGGTGATCCCGTGTTTGAGCTTAAACCATTACCTGATACTCTTAAATATGCTTATCTTGATGAAAATAAGATATATCCTGTTATTATGAGTGCTAACCTTTCAGAGCATGAAGAAAATAAATTATTGAAAACTCTGAAGAAGCACCGCACTGCTATTGGATATACTTTGGATGATCTTAAGGGCATTAGCCCCACTTTATGCCAGCACAAAATAAAATTGGAGAAAGACGCTAAACCAGTTGTTGATCACCAACGACGGTTAAATCCTAAGATGAAAGAAGTGGTAAGAAAAGAAATGCTAAAGCTTCTGGAGGCAGGTATAATTTATCCCGTTGCTGATAGTCAGTGGGTAAGCCCTGTCCATTGTGTCCCTAGGACGGGAGGTATTACTGTTGTTCCTAATGATAAAGATGAATTGATCCCACAAAGAATTGTTACAGGTTATAGGATGGTAATTGATTTCCGCAAATTAAATAATGCTACTAAAAAGGATCATTACCCTTTACCTTTTATTGATCAAATGCTAGAAACATTATCCAAACATACACATTTCTTCTTTCTAGATGGTTATTCTAGTTTCTCTCAAATACCTGTGTCAAAAGAGGATCAAGAAAAGACCACTTTTACTTGCCCTTTTGGTACCTTTGCTTTTAGACGTATGCCTTTTGGTTTATGCAATGCACCTGCTACCTTTCAAAGATGCATGATGGCTATATTCTCTGATTTTTGCAAAAAGATTGTTGAGGTTTTCATGGTTGATTTCTCCGTTTATGGAACCTCTTTTGATGATTGCTTGAGCAACCTTGATCGAGTTTTGCAGACATGTGAAGAAACTAATATTGTCTTGAATTGGAGAAGTGCCACTTTATGGTTAATGAAGGTATTGTCTTGGGGCATAAAATTTCTGAAAGAGGTATTGAAATTAATAAAGCTAAAGTTGATGCTATTGAAAAGATGCCATGTCCCAAGGACATTAATGGTATAATAAGTTTCCTTGGTCATGCCGGTTTTTATAGGAGGTTCATTAAGGACTTGTCAAAAATTTCTAGGCCTCTGACTAATCTCTTACAAAAAGATATTCCTTTTGTATTTGATGATGACTGTGTGGAAGCATTTGAAATACTTAAGAAAGCTTTGATTTCTGCACCTATTGTTCAGCCTCCTGATGGAAATTTACCCTTTGAAATTATGTGTGATGCTAGTGATTATGCTGTAAGTGTTGTTCTAGGACAAAGAGTTGATAAGAAATTAAATGTTATCCAATATGCTAGTAAAACTCTAGACAATGCCCACAGAAATTATGCTAATACTCGAAAATAATTTTTAGCAGTTGTATTTGCTTGTGATAAGTTCAGACCTTACATTGTTGATTCTAAAGTAACTGTTCACACAGATCATGCTGCTATTAAATATCTTATGGAAAATAAAGATGCTAAACCTAGACTTATTAGATGGGTTCTCCTACTACAAGAATTTGATTTGCATATTATTGATAGAAAGGGAGCTGAGAACCCCGTTGCAGACAACTTATCTAGGTTAGAGAATGTTCTTGATGACTCACTACCTATTGATGATAGCTTTCCGGATGAACAACTAGCTGTCATAAATGCCTCTCGTACTGCTCCATGGTATGCCGATTATGCTAATTACATTATTGCTAAATTTATACCACCTAGTTTCACATACCAAAAAAGCAAAAGTTTTTCTATGATTTAAGACATTACTTCTGGGATGACCCACATCTTTATAAAGAAGGAGTAGATGGTGTTATTAGACGTTGTGTACCTGGGCATGAACAGGAACAGATCCTACGCAAGTGTCACTCCGAGGCTTATGGAGGACACCACGCTGGAGATAGAACTGCACATAAGGTATTGCAATACAGTTTTTATTGGCCTACTCGCTTCAAGGATGCCCGTAAGTTTGTCTTGTCTTGTGATGAATGTCAAAGAATTGGTAATATTACTAGACGTCAAGAAATGCCTATGAATTACTCACTTGTCATTTGTCGGGGAAACTGATCCACGAACACCTATGGGACCGGCGGACCGAGCCCCTTTCGGTTCGGGGGGGGGCGGAGATCGCACGAAGAGCGGATCGGCGGAAACACCTGAGCAGTTTACCCAGCTTCGGAGCTCTCCGGAGATAACACTCCTACTGCTGCATGTCCGAGTGTATTGAGTTCTTGCTCGGGAGCGCTGAGTGCTCTGATACACACTAGCTGCTAACGAGACCGGCGTGAGTGTTTTTCGCCTCCCATCCCCTCTCTCGTTGCGCATGGGCCTCCTTTTATATGCTAAAGGGTATCCGACAGGTGGCAACGTAGACAAGGGTAAAATGGAAAAAATTGCGGTTGGTACAACTACCCGCACAGTGTATCATACCTAACCCGACGGCGGGGACAAAGGCATTAAATGCCCGTCACGTCGCCCAAATAGTGCAAAAAGGACCGTCGGGGCGCCACCGCTGCCACGATGGCAATCTTGTCGGCGCCGCTTGCCACAGCGCAAGACCGCTGGCGCACTGACCTCTTGCCGCGCGCCGAAAGGTTCCAGGTGACGATCGGTGGATGTCTTTGGAGCTGGTACAGAGTGGTAGTTTGCGCGCAAGCGCCTTGCATGATCGTTGTCTTGTCGCGTCCGGAAGCTTGTCGCTCACGGGCCTCGCCGGGGCGCGTGGCGGCGCCACGGCAAGTTCTCGAGATGCCTTGGTTGGCCTTCCCGCAAGCTCCTCTTGCCGGGCCTTGTCTCCTTGGCTTGAATACTTTGTTCTTGAATGGCTCCAAAGGAACGCGGAGGACCTTGGCGGTCA
This sequence comes from Aegilops longissima, assembly GCA_021605205.1. Classification (NCBI taxonomy): domain Eukaryota; kingdom Viridiplantae; phylum Streptophyta; class Magnoliopsida; order Poales; family Poaceae; genus Aegilops; species Aegilops longissima. Next base: position 618,688,694 of record CM038680.1, read on the forward strand.
CCCGCAAGCCTTGCCGCTGGGTGTCAGAATCTTGCCCGTGCACAAGTTCGGGATACTAGGGTACCCTACTCTAGTACACCAATAGGAGCCCCCGGGCATGGGCCACACACGGTGCCGAGCGCTGTTGGGCCAGGCCCAAAACAGGGCACGGGCACGCGCAGCCTGGGTTACGCCGTATCTCACTCTGTATCCACCGCGTCCTCCTCGGGACGCACGCAGCGTCGAATCTTGGCGTCGTGGGAGAGATCGTGGGTGGTTTTTATTCGGAAAGACGGAACGTCTGCCCCTCCCTCTTTATAAGCGGGGAAACAGGGTAGTTCGCCCATCTAGCGGTTGCTATTCCAATCTCAAAACCTCCGCCGCTCCCCCTCTTCCCAAAGCTGAAAGAGCAGCGCTCCGCCCCTCATCGCCACCGGCACCACCAACGCCGTCGATCTCTCTCACCACCTCCGCCATGGCTCCGAAAGCCGGGAAGGTTGTGAAGTCGCCCGAGGCGCAGCGGCTTGCGGCGCTGCGGAAGGAACGGGCAACCTTCCCCCCTCAGCTCGCTGAGAAGGAGCTGAGGGAGTATTACTACCTCTTCTGGTCGACGGAGACGCGAGCGCATCCGCGCACGAAGGTACTCTCAGCTGCCGCTTCGGAACTGGCTCCGCATGGATATCCCTTCTTCGCGTTGTTCTTCTACTGCGGGCTCTGCCCGCCTTTCTCTGAGTTTTTCTGTGACATTATGAACACCTATGGGTTCCGCCTCCTTGACTTCACCCCCAATGCCGTTCTGACCATGGCAGTTTTCGCACATCTCTACGAAAACTTTGTCGGAGTCTATCCAAATGTAGCTCTTTTTCGCCACTTCTTTATGCCCCGAGTTGAGAGAGGGCCTTTATCCGTGAAGCGCTGGATCTCGAGAACTGGCAAGAAGGAAGCTTATCTGGAGGAGAGCTCCGCAGCAAGTGGGATGAATGGAGAGCAGACTGGTGCTGGATTGTCGAGGAGAACCGCAGCCATTACCGCCCGGCGCCAAGCCCGATGAGCAGCGGCAGCGATTGGAACAACGTGGCCCCGGAAGACGATAGGCTGAAGATTGCCGTCACCCGGATCCTACGCCTCAGGCTTGCCGGGGTCACCGTAGGCGCCGTTGGCGCAGATTTTCTTCGCCGCCGCATCGCCCCCCTGCAGGAGAGGAGGAGACCCGCCTGGGAGTTCCAGAATGCGGCGGATATCATGAGGCTGCGCCCGGGCCTCAACTTCAACTTCACTGTCCTGGAACTGGACGCGATGCTCCTGGAATTGTTCAAGCACGATCCTCAACATCCCGAAGTGTTCAGGTTGCAGAGGGGTGTCGTTCCGCTGTGCAACAACTCCTCGCTCAACCGCATCCGTGCAATGATGCCGCTGTGCGATTCGCATGGAATTGTCCCAACTTGGCAAGAGCCTGCAGACGACGTAGTGCAGGAGTTCTTTGACGGCTTGGTAGAAATGACGGTCCGCTCCGATGAACAGAAAAGCCTTACTCGCGACACCACCGATGCGGAGATGCAGCGCATCGCCACTAGGCTGGAAGAGGCGGCGGCAGCCGCTGCCGCGGGCGAGTTTGGGTTCACCGTGGAGGAGGCAGAGGCAGCAGAGGCGGCAAGCCTTGCCGAGCGAGAGGAGCTTGCGGCGAGGGAGAGCATGTCGGGCCTGAAGCTGAGTCGAGCGAGCCCGCCGAGGGCGCGGCGACTCGTTGAAGATCGACTCCTCCTCTTTCTCACCTTCGACAGCTCGCATGCAAGCGGAGCCCCCAGCTCCACCAAGAAGGCGTCTCCGCAAGGCCGGGGCGTGGCAGGGCGGCAGACGGGTCAACAGCCGCCCGCGCGCATGCGCTTCCACCGTGGCAAGCACTTGTTGCTGGAGCACCTCACGCCGCTGCGGTAAGCGGAGCGGGCCCTCCCGGACCACCGCTTGGTCCCGCCAAGCGGCTAAGGAACCTCTCCTCCGCCTTGTCGCTACCGAAGGTTGGCGGACTTGACCTCTCCGCGCTCAGCTCCGGCGAGGAAGAGGAAGAGTAAGATTCTTTGCTGTACTTGTAGTTCTTCAATTCTTGTTGTTTTGTCTTGTATCTGATTTGCTTTACTCTGAACCCATTCTTTTTCAGGACTCTGGCCCAGAGAGCGGCGAAGAGAGCCAAGGTCCCGGTGATTTTCATCGAGGACGAACCCACCGCGACAGCAGGGGTTGTGTCCGAGACCACCTTGCCGGACCCGGCAACTATTCCCCAAAGCAGCCCCCAGCGCAGCCCCCAGCGTAAGTATATGGTTTACTTCCTGCTGTTAGGCGCGCATGGGTACTCTTTCTTTGCCGACATCGACTATTGGTTTTGCGAGGAGCGAGCAGTCCCACCAGAGTGCCGGAAGCCGCTCCCGACATGCCATCTGCTTCGACTACACCGCCAAGGGAGGATTCCCCGGCAAGGGAGAATTCTCCGGCAAGGGACAGTTCTCCGGCAAGGGACAGCACCAGCGACCCCCCGGTGGCGGAGACCACGACTGTAGATCCTAGTACAGGTAATCCTCTTGCTTGAAAACTTCCCTTGGGTTCCTCTTCTTCTGATTTTCTTTTTGAATATTTGCATGACTTTTCTTCCTTTTCCGGTCGTCAGGTCCATCTGCCACGGAGCCGATGGGAACCGAGGTCGCCGGCGAGGAGAACACGCGCGGCAATACCGACGACGCCGCTGTCACCGAAGAAGAAGCCGGCGCTGATGATCCCGCCGACGGAGAGGCCGCCAAAGCTGCCGCCGCAGAAGCTGGCGAGGGGTCCGGCGATCGCACTGACGGCCCCGAGGCCGCAGGAGCGTCAGCGCCTTCGCCGACCGCTGATCCTCCGCTGCTGCTGCAGCGTCCAGTTCAAGAGCCCCAGCCAGCGCCTATTTGAAGGCGGCGATGGCGTCTTCATCAAGCTCCACAGGCGTCGAGCTGTGGCGCCGATCGAAGGAGAAATCTTTGATGAAGAGTTGCTCGCCTCGCTGGCTGACGCTGGTCGACGCGCTTTGCAGCAGCAGCGGCGAGCCCGAGGAGGAGCAGCTGCTGCGGAAGCTGTTGTCGCTATACCGCGCCCGACAGGCCAAGCTGGTATCCCGAGAAGCGCTTGTCGCAAGGCGGAGTGGACATCGAGAAGAGCGCGGAGGAGCTCGGGGCCTCAACCAGAAGCTCTTGGTCCTGGCAGAGGCGGGAGCAACTCACCGAGGGCGTAAAGCCTTCCTCCTCGAGAAGGCTGAAGTTGAAGAGCAACAGCGGCTTGCTGCCGAGAAGCTGTATGTGCAGGAAGGCGAGTTGGCGCAGCGGAAGGTTAACCTTGACAGCCACGAGGAGGAGCTTGCCGCGCGCGAGCAAACATTCGGCGGGGCTCTCAAGGAAGCAGAGGATGCTGCCGCAGCTGCCGAGGCCGCCAAGAAGGGGCTGGAGACGAAGGTGGCGCAGCTGGAGGCCGATCTCAAGGTGAGCGGCGAGGAGCTTGCTGCGCTCAAGCGTGAGTGCGAGAAGGACACCTACACCCTTGGCGAGCTGCAGGGTCGTCTCGCTGAGAGGAGCAAGGAGCTTAGCACCGCCAAGGACTCCAACGCAGATCTTGAGTTGAAGCTGTCTACTTTGACCAAGACGCTGGACGGCGCTAGGGAGCAGGAGGTGGCCTTGAAGGAGAAGATCAAGGCCGACGAGGCGCTGCTGGCGAGTGCTGCTGCCGCCCAAAACACTTTTAGGGAGAATGTGGAGCACTGGACCGAGGGTCTCGTGGATGTTGTCGCAGCCATCGACAGGGAGCTGGCGCAGCTGGGGATGGAGGATCTCGGGTATTCCTCCGATGAGCACCTCCAACCCAGCGCCAAGCTCAGCTTGTACTTCAAAGGCGTGGCGACGGCCCTCCAGCGACTTCGGGAGAAGATCCCAAAGCAGCTGGCCGACGAGTCGCCCAAGATCTGCGCGGGAGCTCTTCAAAAGGTGTTGGTGAAGGTGGCCTTCCGCAACCCAGGCCTCAACCTCACCAACGTCCTCAGGACCTTGCCGCCGGATGTTGATCTAGAAGCGCTCAAGACCCTTGTCGCACCCATTGTGGACAAGGTGAGCGAGATCAAGAGGGTTGAGGGCGATCACGTAGATTAGGCCGCCCGTTTTCTCTTTTTCTTGTCGCTGCTGGTCATGTTATGAGAACAATCTGTTAGAGCTGCGACAAGCTATCTTGTAATATGACTCAATTTCAGGTAGCGATTGCTATGTTATTTCCTTTACTTGATTCCTTCCTTTGTATGTTTTTTCCCTACGCTTTTAGGGAACTTGTCGGCGGAGGCACCCTAGCCGCGAGCGCTGAGTGCGGGACGTCAGCAGCCTGCTGGGGGTGCCGCTACCGACAAGAAACCTTGTCGCAACTAGTCGCAGCTCACTTAAGTTGTTGAGCGGACTCGAAACAAAGTAAGGGCGCAACTAGCTACGAGTTGGTTCCTCCGCGCACAGGTTTTCCATACAAAGGACGGTCGTTCGAGGAAGATAACTTAAAAAATTTAAAACTGTTTGCTCAAACTTTAGCAACTTAGCTTTTCTGTCGTTTGCTTCCCGGTAAGGCGAAACTTCTTCGAACGACGCTTGGTCCACACCATTATATTCTCCTTTCCCCCCGGCAAACTTGTGGGCGAGGGAACCTTCCTTTCTTTGAGAAAGAGAAAGAAGAGAAAATAAAGATATGGAGCCTTACGGCTCGTTATTGCTTACCGGGGGTAGGCGCTGCACAAAGTGTCAGATAACGCATGCAGAAAAAAGTAGAAAGCATGAAATTGACAAGATGTGCGGAGCACATGAGCTTTACTTATGCACGGGGTCTGCGCCCGGCTTCGTACAAAGGATTATATGCAACATCGGCAAGTCTTGTACAAAAGGTGGTTGCCGGAACAGGTTCCGGCAACCGCGCCCTACGGGTAAAACTTACGAAGATGCTCAATGTTCCAGGAGTTGCTCACCGGAATGCCATCTTCGGTCTCAAGGCGGACAGCGCCAGGCCCAGTGACTCGTTTCACCCGGTAAGGGCCTTCCCACTTCGGCGTCAACTTGTTGGAATTCTTGGAGGACTGAACGCGCTGAAGAACAAGGTCGCCTTCCTCGAGACTTCTGGCATTAACTTTGCGGCTATGGTAGCGGCGCAAAGCTTGCTGGTATCGAGCAGCTCGTACAGCGGCCTGAAGACGGTCCCCTTCAAGGAGCAGCGCGTCATCTTGTCGCAACTGCTCTTGCTCAAGCTCATCATAAGTGAGCACTCGAGGTGACCCGCATACGAGTTCCGTGGGGAGAACTGCCTCTGCTCCATAGACTAGAGCGAAAGGTGTCTGGCCAGTGGCTCGATTTGGCGTCGTCTTGATCGACCAAAGAACCACTGTCAGCTCCTCAATCCAGTTCTTTCCGCACTTGTGCAGCCTGTCGAAAGTCCTGGTCTTGAACCCGCGCAGCACTTCAGCATTCGCCCTCTCCGCTCGACCGTTACTTCTCGGATGAGCAACAGAAGCGAAGCAGACCTTGGCGCCCAGATCTTGGACGTACTGCATGAAGGTGCGGCTCGTGAATTGCGTGCCATTGTCGGTGATGATTCTGTTAGGGATCCCGAAGCGGCAAACAATCGACCTGAAGAACTTGACTGCTGACTGTGTTATCACCTTCCTCACTGCTTCCACTTCCGGCCAATTTGTGAACTTGTCGATTGCAACGTACAAGTACTCAAAGCCCCGACAGCTTCGGGGAAAGGGGCGAGAATGTCGATCCCCAGCACCAAAAATGGCGAGGATAAAGGGATCGCCCGGAGAGCTTGAGCTGGCTGGTGTATCTGCTTGGAATGGAACCGCACGCTTCACACTTGGTTACTTGTGCAGTTGCATCCGGAGGGCTGTCGGCCAAAAGAAACCTTGCCGAACGCTTTGCCGGCAAGTGCTCTTGCGCCAATGTGGTGACCACATATGCCTCCATGTATCTCGCCAACAGCTTTTGTCCGTCTTCCCGTGAATACACTTCAATTTCACGCCGTTGAGTCTTCTTACATGCAGTGTGTTGTCGACAAACTGGTACATACTTGACTGCCGGGCTACTCTTTCCGCTTCTTCTTGCTCTTCGGAAGTTCTCCGTCGAAGGAAACGGACAATCTGTTGTGCCCATCTTTGGAGCTTGCGGCTCGACAACAAGGATTAAAGGCACATCCGCTGCTGCGGAACATCCGCTTCTACGGCGAGAACCTGCGGCTCAGCCGGAGCTTGACGTTCCCCGGCAAGCTTGCCAGAGCAAAACTTGTCGGGAGCGTCTGCTTCAACGGAACAAACCCTAGGGCTTGCCGGAGCAGACTGATCCTCAGCACCCTTGGTCTTGATCTTGAGGACCTTCTTGGTCTCTGGTGGAGCTGCCATTGTCTTCTTACACTTGCCGGTGGAGCTCGATGGTGCGTCCTCGACGGCAGCGCAGCACTCCGAAGAGGTGCGCTTGCCGGAGTGGGCATCAGAACTCTTGCCGGACTTGGTCTTCTTCTTCGCCCCGGGAGCTTCAACGGCAAGTGACTTGCGATCTGTTGCGGCTGCTGCTTCCCGGTAGATCTTGTCGGCGCAGATAAGAGCATCCTTCTTGTCGCCAGGACAGAGATGACACTTATCGGGCTGGCATCTTCAAGCATGTTGTATGCATAGTGAGAGGCTGCCATGAATTTGGCGAGTTTGGACGGCCGAGTGTCCCATTGTAAGGCAATGGAAAGTCAGCAACGTCAAAAGTGACCCTCTCGATCCTGAAGTTCAACTTCGCTGCCAAATGTCACCGCAACGTGATCTTTCCTTCGCTTGCTCCTTCCAGATTGATTCCTTGAATGTGCAGGTCTCTTCGAGCTCGCCATCGGGGATATGGAGTTTCGGAGTACCGCGGAGGAGATCAGGTTCAAGCCGCCCGCCGTCAACTAGCATCTTAGTGACCTTGAGGTTGCGGATAGTTGGTGAAACCAACATCGGCAAGCACCGACCGCAGATTATGCGATCGGGGTGGTCCTCAATATCAAAGATGATAGGCGTGCTAGACCATTTCGAGGCTTGCGTGACTCGACGGGTGGTTACGCCGCATTGACTTCCCGCACCCACCGCTTGAGCTGGCGGTGTGAAGTATGCGAGAAGCACCGCCGTCAACGCATGTGACCTCTGTGGCTTTCTCGAACTCCCGCCATCGGTCTCGCCATCATCCATATCTTCATCGTCGCCGTCATCTTCATCCTTGTCGCGGCGCGGGAGGTCTATCTCCTTGCCGATGCTTGGCCTTGCCGCGGGTCCTCCTCGGCTGGGCGTTTCTTGCCGGCTCCTCCAAAGACCTTCTGGGCCTTCTCCTTGTCGCGTCGTCAGATTCAGCCTTTTGCTGCTCGACAAGCTGATCGACCTTCTTGCAGCTCGAGGTCATGGCCCTTGGTGCGGTGGATCTTGCAAGATCGCTTGTTGGTGCCGCCCCGCTTGTCGGCGATCGCCGCAGCCGGTAGTTGGTGCTCGTGGCAATCTCCTCGTCGGAGCTACCAGCTTTGGCTTTCTTGGCGCCACCTCTGTTGCCGGATTGCTCAACGACTAGCACATCTTTGCCTTTCTTCTTCCCGTTGTTCCGCCGCCGTTTTTCTTTGCCGGGCAGCCTCCTCACTATCATCGATCCTCCCGCTTCAGATTCTCTCCGGGAGTTTCCTCCTTCCTCAAAGACGCACACTTGTCGGCCGGGGCATATAGCTCATCGACGTCTCGATCTTGCACATCGCCATCTCCTCCGCATCCTGCGGTTTCGCATGTTCGATGGAACGCGCTGATTACAGCAGACGGGTGGACATCTGGATGTTGTCTTGTCTGTGGCTGAATCTCTGAATGTACTTGCTAGGGGCTCTCCTTCCTTCCGGCGCAGCAGATGAAGGTCGCTCTCTTGGCCATGAGGCTTGTGGTCGCTGTAAAGGCGCCGACAAACTGATGGCATAGGTCTGCCCAGGAGGATATGGAGTTGTCCGCAAGTGCATGAGCCAGATCGACATTGGGCTTGAGCACCGGGGAAGTAGTTGGCCAGATCTTGTCGTCCGCCCCGCAGCTCGCACCGCGATGGTGTAGATCTTGAGGAACTCCGACGGATGCGACTTGACGCCGTACTTCTCCGCACGTCGGCTTGAAATTCTTCGTCTTTGGGCCATGGACTTGCCGCAGCTCACGAGTGAACGCAGGGGCAACCTACCGCGAGGGCAAGTCGCTGGTTCCCTTGGTGCATGCATGTCGACGGAGGGCCCAGCGCTGGTCCGATTGACACGCGCTTCTCTTGGCGCGCGATCGCGAAAGTCTGGCGTCTTCTTCTTGTCGTTCGTGAAGAACTTGGCGCTGATCGCGACGAGCTCGTGGATCTCGATGATGCGGTGGAGCCGCTGTCGAGGTGGATCCGGCGAGTCGGCGATCTTGGCCTTCGGGTGGAGAGTGCATGGTGGTTGCACCCCCCGGTTTCGCCGCCATCGGCTCGTGCTCAGCAGTCCTGCCGCGGCAGCGATGTACTCGGCTGCCGCGGAGTGTCGCCGTTGGTGAAGCCGATGAGACTCGAATGGTGGCCTCCATTCATCGATCTTATCCGCCGTTGGAGGGTAATCCAGAGCAGTTGAGCTCGCGCCAAAGCTTCGCTGGAGTGGTGGGCGGCGATGGCGAACGGCGCGAGGAGCGGGATATGCTCGGACTTCTAACTATGTTAGAAGGAGTAGTATCCCGTCCAGGCGACCCTGTCTCGCTCGTGCCAGCATGTTGGCGTGCATGCTGGTCTTGAGCACCCCGAGATCCACCAGCTCGATCTTGGCCCAACGAACGTATGGCACTGCGAGTACCATGACGCTGTTGGTCCTGCGCCCCCTGAGATGGGCGCGGTGCATGTACGGACGCCGAGGTCTGCGCAGCCTTGTCCTTGGACCTGGCAGCACCGTGGGCTCCCTCGTTGATGTCCGTTCTTCTGCCGGCGTCTATCCCACCACCCGTTTGCTCCGATGGTGGTGGGATCAACATGGACGGAACAGCTGCCGCCGAAGCCTTCTTCTTCGGTGGCATGTCGATGAAGAATATGAAGATCTAGCTCGTGTGAACGTCGGATCAGGTTCACAGAACCTCGACGCCCCCTACCTGGCGCGCCAAAGATGTCGGGGAAACTGATCCACGAACACCTATGGTACCAGCGGACCGAGCCCCTTTCGGTTCGGCGGGGGGCGGAGATCGCACGAAGAGCGGATCGAGGCGGCTAACACGCAGCAGTTTACCCAACTTCGGAGCTCTCCGAGAGATAACACTCCTACAGCTGCATGTCCGAGTGTATTGAGTTCTTGCTCGGGGCGCTGAGTGCTACAAAGACACACTAGCTGCTAACGAGACCGAGCGTGAGTGTTTTCTGCCTCCCTCCCCTCTCTACGCTGCGCATGGGCCTCCTTTTATATGCTAAAGGGTCTCCGACAGGTGGCAACGTAGACAAGGGTAAAATGGAAAAGGAATTGCGGTTGGTACAACTACCCGCACTGATGTATCATACCTAACCACGACGGCAGGGGACAAAGGCATTAAATGCCCGTCACGTCGCCCAAATAGTGCAAAAAGGACCGTCGAGGACGCCACCGCTTGCCACGATGGCAATCTTGTCGATGCCGCTTGCCATCACAAGACCACTGGCCGCGCCAGACCTCTTGCCACGCAGCGCTACCGAAAGGTTCGGCGACACGCCGGTGGATGTGCCGGAGCGCTGGTACAGTGGTAGTTTGCGCGGCAAGCGCCTTTGCCGCATGTCGTTGTCTTGTCGTGTCCGAAGCTTGTCGCCACGGGCCTCGCTGGGGACGCGTGGCGCGTCGCGGCAAGTTCCTCGAGATGCCTTTGTTGGCCTTCCCGCAAGCTCCTCTTGCCGGGCCTTGTCTCCTTGGCTTGAATACTTTGTTCTTGAATGGCTCCAAAGGAACCGCGGAGGACCTTGGCGGTCACCCGGCAAGCCTTGCCGCGGGGTGCTGCAACTGCCCGTGCACAAGTTCGGGATACTAGGGTACCCCTACTCTAGTACACCGACATCATTGAACCATTTGATGTTTGGGGCTTTGATTATATGGGACCGTTTCCTTCCTCTAATGGGTATACACATATTTTAGTTGTTGTTGATTACGTTACTATGTGGGTAGAAGCTATTCCAACTAGTAGTGCTGATCATAACACCTCTATTAAGATGCTTAAAGAAGTTATTTTTCCAAGGTTTGAGGTCCCTAGATACTTAATGACTGATGGTGGTTCACATTATATTCATGGTGCTTTCCGTAAAATGCTTGCTAAGTATGACATTAATCATAGAATTGCATCTCCATATCACCCACAGTCTAGTGGCCAAGTAGAATTGAGTAATAGAGAGCTTAAATTAATTTTGCAAAAGACTGTTAATAGATCTAGAAAGAATTAGTCCAAGAAACTTGATGATGCACTGTGGGCCTATAGAACTGCATATAAAAATCCTATGGGTATGTCTCCGTATAAAATGGTTTATGGAAAAGCATGTCACTTACCTCTCGAACTAGAACATAAGGCATATTGGGCTATTAAAGAGCTTAATTATGATTTCCAACTTGTCGGTGAGAAGAGGCCTTTTGACATTAGCTCACTTGATGAATGGACAACTCAAGGCTATGAGAATGCCAAACTGTTTAAAGAAAAAGTTAAAAGATGGCATGACAAAAGGATACAAAAGCGTGAGTTTAATGTAGGTGATTATGTTTTGCTATTCAACTCTCGTTTAAGATTTTTTGCAGGAAAACTTCTCTCTAAATGGGAAGGTCCTTACGTTATCGAGGAGGACTATCGTTCCGGTGCCATAAAAATCAACAACTTCGAAGGCACAAATCCAAAGGTGGTGAACGGTCAAAGAATCAAACATTATATCTCAAGTAATCCTATTAATGTTGAAACCAATGTTATAAAAACCGTAACCCCGGAGGAATACATAAGGGATACATTCCAGAACATTTCAGACTCCGAAAAGGAATAGGTATGTGGTACAGTAAGTAAACCGACTCCAAAACAGTTCTAATGGCAATTTTGCTCTGTATTGGAATATTTAATAAAATAGGAAAATAAGAAGTAGTCCGGGAAGGACACGAGGCGCCCACGAGGGTGGAGGGCGCGCCCTACCCCCTGGGCGCGCCCCCCTGCTCGTGTGCTCTCCGGACTCTGTTTTCTTGCACGATACTTCTTTTGGTCGGTAAAAATTTATTATATAATCTCCCGAAGGTTTTGACCACCGTACCACGAAAATATCCTCTGTTTTTGTTTCGAGCTATTTCTGTAGCAGATCTGGAGCAAGATGTCATCTCAGGATTCCGACGGAGAGAGCTATGTCTCACACCTCATTGCTGACCCAAAGACCTATGGGGATCTATCTCCTTGTGGTCGAACTACGGATGAGGAGGAGGATGCTCATTTGATGAGGACCAATGATTCAAGTTCGGAGGAGGAGGATGTCCCTCTACCTCAACCTGGGTATATGCACGTGAAGTTCAAGAAGTCTAGTCTCCCTAAGAGGGCTAAACTTTCTAACAACCGATCTATTCCTTCTCGTTTTCGGCAGAAAAGCAAAGGAGTTTTATGTGACAAGATCTTGAAGCTGGAATCGGAGGTCGATGATTTAAAGGAGGAAATTGCTCTCCTCAATTACAATATGAAGAAGCTGAAAGCACAATTTACATCATCAACAACTCCATCATTACCATCTCCGAAGAAAGGGACATAATCACATGGGTATGGGCACTCCCCTTGGCAATTGCCAAGCTTGGGGGAGGTGCCCCAGTATCGTATCACCATCACACTCCTATCTTTACCATTTTTCTTAGATCGATCCTTTAGTAATATCTTGATCTAGTAGAATAAAGTTTTAGTATGATCTAGTTTTGAGTTTTGCTTTATGATCCTTCTATGTAATCAAGTCCGTGACCTATATATAATAAAGATTAGTGTTGAGTCAAGGGTTTGATTATCTTGCTATGATCTTGAGGGAATAAAAAAAGAAAGAATAAAAATAAATAAAGAGATCAGATTGATCTTATGTAGAGTAATGACTTCACATATAAAGAGTATGATCAATAAAAGTTGTTGAGAGTTGACAAACATAGTTTTGGTCATCGTTGCAGTTAATAGGAAGTAATAAAGAAAGAGAGGTTTTCACATATAAATATACTATCTTGGACATTTTTTATGATTGTGAGCACTCATTAGAATATGACACGCTAAAGAGTTGATGTTGGACAAGGAAGACACCGTAATGGGTTACGTTTTTGTATATCTGAAATAAAGTATATTGTAATGGATCATCCAACATGTTGAGCTTGCCTTTCCCCCTCCTTTGCACCAAGTAGAGATACTACTTGTGCTTCCAAATATCCTTAAACCTAGTTTTGCCATGAGAGTCCACCATATCTACCTATGGATCGAGTAAGATCCTTCAAGTAAGTTGTCATAGTTGTGTGCAATAAAAATTGCTCTCTAAATATGTATGATTTATTAGTGTGGAGAAAATAAGCTTTATACGATATTGTGATATGGAAGCAATAAAAGTGACGGACTGCATAATAAAGGTCCATATCACAAGTGGCAATATAAAGTGACATTCTTTTGCATTAAGATTTTGTGCATCCGACCCTAAAAGCACATGACAACCTCTGACCTAGAGACTGTTGGAAATATGCCCTAGAGGCAATAATAAAAGTATTATTATTATATTTCCTTGTTCATGATAATTTTCTTTTATTCATGCTATAATTGTATTATCCGGAAATCATAATACATGTGTGAATACATAGACCACAATATGTCCCTAGTGAGCCTCTAGTTGACTAGCTCATTGATCAACAGATAGTCATGGTTTCCTGACTATGGACATTGGATGTCATTGATAACGGGATCACATCATTAGGAGAATGATGTGATGGACAAGACCCAATCCTAAGCATAGCACAAGATCGTGTAGTTCGTTTTGCTAGAGCTTTTCCAATGTCAAGTATCTCTTCCTTAGACCATGAGATTGTGTAACTCCCGGATACCGTAGGAGTGCTTTGGTGTACCAAACGTCACAACGTAATCGGGTGACTATAAAGGTGCATTACAGGTATCTCCAAAAGTATCATTGGGTTGACACGGATCGAGGCGGGATTTGTCACTCCGCATGATGGAGAGGTATCCTTGGGCCCACTCGGTAGTGCATCATCATAATGAGCTCAAAGTGACCAAGTGTTTGGTCACGGGATCATGCATTACTGAGACGAGTAAAGTGACTTGCGGCAACGAGATTGAACGAGGTATTGGGATACCGACGATCGAATCTCGGGCAAGTAAAATACCGATCGACAAAGGGAATAGTATACGGGGTTGATTGAATCCTCGACATCGTGGTTCATCCGATGATATCATCGAGGAGCATGTGGGAGCCAACATGGGTATCCAGATCCCGCTGTTGGTTATTGCCCGAGAGCCGTCTCGGTCATGTCGCATGTCTCCGAACCCGTAGGGTCTACACTTAAGGTTCGGTGGCGCTAGGGTTGTATGAATATGAGTATGCAGCAAACCGAATGTTGTTCGGAGTCCCGGATGAGATCCGAGACGTCACGAGGAGTTCCGGAATGGTCCGAAGGTAAAGATTTATATATAGGAAGTCTTATTTTTGTTGCCGGAAAGGTTTCGCGCGTTATCGGTATTGTACCGGGAGTGCCGAAAGGGGTCCGGGGGTCCACCGGGGGGGTCCACCTGCCCCGGGGGGGCACATGGGCTGTAGGGGGTGCGCCTTGGCCTATATGGGCCAAGGGCTCCAGCCCCAAGAGGCCCATGCACCAAGATATAAGAAAAGGGGGAGAGTCCTAAAAGGGGAAGGCACCTCCGAGGTGCCTTGGGGAGGATGGACTCCTCCCCCCCTCTTGGACGCACCCCTTCCTTGGAGGAAGGGGCAAGGTTGCGCCCTCCCCCCTCTCTTGCACCTATATAAAGTGAGGGGAGGGAGGGGTGGCCGCACCCGATAAGCCTGGCGCCTCCTCCTCCCCTGCAACACCTCCTCCTCCCGCAGATTGCTTAGCGAAGCCTGCCGCCGAGTTCTCGCTGCATCCACCACCACGCCGTCGTGCTGCTGGATCATCATCAACCTCTCCTTTCCCTTGCTGGATCAAGAAGGAGGAGACATCATCCGCTCCGTACGTGTGTTGAACGCGGAGGTGCTGTCCGTTCAGCACTAGGTCATCGGTGATCTGAATCACGGCGAGTACGACTCCATCATCCCCGTTCCATTGAACGCTTCCGCACGCGATCTACAAGTGGTATGTAGATGCAATCACTCTCCCATGAATCGTTCGCTAGATGAACTCATAGATGGATCTTGGTGAAACCGTAGAAAAAAATTTAATTTTCTGCAACGTTCCCCAATAGTGGCATCATGAGCTAGGTCTATGCGTAGTTCTCTATTGCACGAGTAGAACACCATTTGTTGTGGGCGTAGATGTTGTCAACTTTCTTGCCTTTACTAGTCTTATCTTGCTTCAGCGGCATTGTGGGATGAAGTGGCCCGGACCGACCTTACACGTACGCTTACGTGAGACTGGTTCCACCGACTGACATGCACTAGTTGCATAAGGTGGCTAGCGGGTGTCTGTCTCTCCCAGTTTAGTTGGAGCAGATTCGATGAAAAGGGTCCTTATGAAGGGTAAATAGAAGTTGACAAATCACGTTGTGGCTTTCACGGAGGTAAGAAAACGTTCTTGCTAGAACCCTATTGCAGCCACGTAAAACTTGCAACAACAATTAGAGGACGTCTAACATGTTTTTGCAGCAAGTGTTTTGTGATATGATATGGCCAAAGTTGTGATGAAGGATGAATGATATATGTGATGTATGAGATCATGTTCTTGTAATAGGAATCACGACTTGCATGTCGATGAGTATGACAACCGGCAGGAGCCATAGGAGTTGTCTGTATTTTTGTATGACCTGCGTGTCATTGAAGAACGCCATGTAAATTACTTTACTTTATTGCTAAACGCGTTAGCCATAAAGTAGAAGTAGTCGTTGGCGTGACAACTTCATGAAGACACGATGATGGAGATCATGATGATGGAGATCATGGTGTCATGCGGTGACAGGATGATCATGGAGCCCCAAGATGGAGATCAAAGGAGCTATATGATATTGGCCATATCATGTCACTACTATATATAATTGCATGTGATGTTTATTATGTTTATGCATCTTGTTTACTTAGAACGCGATAGTAAAAAGATGATCCTCATAACAATTTCAAGAAAGTGTTCTCCTAACGTGCATCGTTGCTAAAGTTCGCTGCGTCAAGCACCATGTGATGATCGGTGTGATAGATCCTTACGTTCACATACAACGGGTGTAAGACAATTTTACACATTCAATACACTTAGGTTAACTTGACGAGCCTAGCATGTACAGACATGGCCTCGGAACACAAGAGACTGAAAGGTCAAACATGAGTCATATGGAAGATACGATAAACATGGAGATGTTCACCGACGATGACTAGTCCGTCTCACGTGATGATCGGACACGGCCTAGTCGACTCGGATCATGTATCACTTAGATGACTAGAGGGATGTCAAATCTGAGTGGGAGTTCATTAAATAATTTGATTAGATGATCTTTATTATCATGAACAATAGTCTAAAATCTTTGCAAAATGTCTTGTAGATCAAATGGCCAACGCTCATGTCACCATGAACTTCAACGCGTTCCTAGAGAAAACCAAGCTGAAAGATGATGGCAGCAACTATTCGGACTGGGTCCGAACACGAGGATTATCCTCATAGCTGCCAGAAACAATATGTCCTAGAAGCACCGCTAGGTGAAGCACCCATCGAGAGAACCAAGGCGTTATGAACGCTTGGCAGTCTCGTGCTGATGATTACTCCCTCGTTCGGTGCGGCATGCTTTACAGCTTAGAACCGGGGCTCCAAAAGCGTTTTGAGCGACACGGAGCATATGAGATGTTCGAGGAGCTGAAACTAGTTTTCCAAGCTCATGCCCGGGTCGAGAGATATGAAGTCTCCGACAAGTTCTACAGTTGTAAGATGGAGGAAAATAGTTCTGTCAGTGAGCACATACTCAAAATGTCTGGGTTGCACAACCGCGTGTCCCACTGGACATTAACCTCCGGACGAGGCGGTCATTGACAGAATCCTTGATCGCTCCCACCAAGCTACAAGAGCTTTTTGATGAACTACAATATGCAGGGGATGGTGAAAACTATTCTGAAGTGTTTTCAATGCTGAAGTCGCAGAGGTAGAAGTCAAGAAGGAGCATCAAGTGTTGATGGTCAATAAAACCACTAAGTTCAAGAAGGGCAAGGGAAAGAAGAACTTTAAGAAGGACGGCAAGGATGTTGCCGCGCCCGTTAAGCCAGTTGCCAGGAAGAAGTCAAAGAATGGACCCAAGCCTGAGAGTGAGTGCTTTTATTGCAAAGGGAAGGGTCCTTTGAAGCGGAACTGCCCCAAATACTTAGCGCATAAGAAGGCCGCAACACTAAAGGTATATTTGAAGTACATGTAATTGATGTGTACCTTACGATTACTGTAGTAACTCTGGGTATTTGATACGGTGTCGTTGCTCATTTATGTAACGCAGCAGAGCTGCGGAATAAACGGAGATCTGGCGAAGGGCGAGGTGACGATGCACGTCGGGAATGGTTCCAAGGTCGATGTGATCGCCGTCGCACGCTACCTCTACATTTACCCACGGATTAGTTTTAAACCTCAATAATTGTTATTTAGTACCAAGTTTGAGCATGAACATTGTATCAGGATATCGTTTAATACGAGATGGCTACTCATTTAAATCCGAGAATAATGGTTGTTCTATTTATATGAGAGAAATGTTTTATGGTCATGCTCCGATGGTCAATGGTTTATTCTTAATGAATCTCGAACGTAATGTTACACATGTTCATAGTGTGAATACCAAAAGATGTAAAGTTGATAACGATAGTCCCACATACTTGTGGCACTGCCGCCTTGGTGACATTGTTGGCAAGCGCATGAAGAAGCTCCATGCTGATGGACTTTTAGAGTCTCTCGATTATGAATCATTTGACACATGCGAACCATGCCTCATGGGCAAGATGACCAAGACTCCGTTCTCCGGAACAATGGAGCGAGCAACCAACTTATTGGAAATCATACATACCGATGTGTGCGGTCCAATGAGTGTTGAGGCTCGCGGAGGATATCGTTATGTTCTCACTCTCACTGATGACTTGAGTAGATATGGGTATGTCTACTTGATGAAACACAAGTCTGAGACCTTTGAAAAGTTCAAGGAATTTCAGAATGAAGTAGAGAATCAACGTGACCGAAAGATAAAATTCTTGCGATCGATCGTGGAGGAGAATATTTAAGTCACGAATTTGGTACACACTTAAGGAAATGTGGAATCGTTTCACAACTCACGCCGCTGGAACACCTCGGCAGAACGATGTGTCCGAACGTCGTAATCGCACTCTATTGGATATGGTGCGATCTATGATGTCTCTTACTGATTTACCGCTATCATTTTGGGGATACGCTCTAGAGACATCTACATTCACTTTAAATAGGGCACCGTCTAAATCCGTTGAGACGACACCGTACGAATTATGGTTTGGGAAGAAACCTAAGCTGTCGTTTCTAAAAGTTTGGGGATGCGATGCTTATGTCAAGAAACTTCAACCTGAAAACCATTGGGTATACCTTCTACCTTAGATCCGAAGGCAAGATCTTTGTTGCCAAGAACGGATCCTTTCTGGAAAAAGAGTTTCTCTCGAAAGGAGTAAGTGGGAGGAAAGTAGAACTTGATGAAGTACTACCTCTTGAATCGGAAAGTACTGCAGCTCAGGAAAATGTTCCTGTGGTGCCTACACCGACTGGAGAGGAAATTAATGATGATGATCAAGGTACTTGGATCAAGTTGCTCTTGAACTTCGAGGTCCACTAGGACACGCCCGCACTGCAGTGGTACGGCAACCCTATCCCGGAAATCATGTTGTTAGACAACGGTGAACCTTGAACTATGAAGAAGCGATGGCGGGCCCAGATTCCAACAAATGGCTTGAAGCCATGCAATCTGAGATAGGATCCATGTATGAAAACAAAGTATGGACTTTGACAGACTTGCCCGATGATCGGTGAGCGATAGAAAACAAATGGATCTTTAAGAAGAAGACGGACGTGGATGGTAATGTTACCATCTATAAAGCTCGACTTGTCGCTAAGGGTTATCGACAAGTTCAAGGGATTGACTACGATGAGACTTTCTCTCCGTGGCGAAGCTTAAGTCCGTCGAATCATGTTAGCAATTGCCGCATACTATGATTATGAGATATGGCAGATGGACGTCAAAACGGCATTCCTTAACGGTTATCTTAAGGAAGAGCTGTATATGATGCAGCCGGAAGGTTTTGTCGATCCTAAGAATGCTAACAAGGTATGCAAGCTCCAGCGATCCATTTATGGGCTGGTGCAAGCATCTCGAGTTGGAACATTCGCTTTGATGAGATGATCAAAGCGTTTGGGTTTATCTTGAGACTTATGGAGAAGCCTGCGTTTACAAGAAAGTGAGTGGGAGCTCTGAGCATTTCTCATATTCTATGTAGATGACATACTTTTGATGGGAAATGATATAGAACTTTTGGACAGCATTAAGGCCTACTTGAATAAGAGTTTTCAATGAAGGACCTTGGAGAAGCTGCTTACATATTAGGCATCAAAATCTATAGGGATAGATCGAGGCGCCTCATAGGTCTTTCACAAAGCACATACCTTGATAAGATTTTGAAGATGTTCAAAATGGATCAGTCCAAGAAAGGGTTCTTGCCTGTTTTGCAAGGTGTGAAATTGAGCTCGGCTCAATGCCCGACCATGGCAAAAGATAAAGAAGAGATGAGTGTCATCCCTATGCCTCAGCCATAGGATCTATTATGTATGCCATGCTGTGTACAGACTGATGTAAACCTTGCCGTAAGTTTGGTAGGAAGGTACCAAAGTAATCCCGCAAGGAACTTTGGACAACGGTCAAGAATATCCTGAAGTACCGAAAAGGACAAAGGACATGTTTTCGTTTATGGAGGTGACGAAGAGCTCGTCAGAAGGGTTACGTCGATGCTAGCTTCGACACAGATCCGATGACTCAAAGTCACAAACCGGATACGTGTATATGTTAAATGGTGGAGCGAGAAGCTGGTGCAGCTGCAAGCGAGTGTCGTGGCGGGATCTACATGTGAAGCGGAGTACATGGCAGCCTCGGAGGTAGCACATGAAGCAATTTGGGTGAAGGAGTTCATCACTGACCTAGGAGTCATACCCAATGCGTCGGAACCAATCAAACTCTTATGTGACAACACTGGAGCTATTGCACTTGCCAAGGAGCCCAGGTTTCACAAGAAGACCAGGCACATCAAGCGTCGCTTCAACTCCATTCGTGAAAATGTTCAAGATGGGGACATAGAAATTTGCAAAGTGCATACGGATCTGAATGTCGCAGATCCGCTGACTAAACCTCTTCATGAGCAAAACATGATCAACACCGTAACTCTATGGGTGTTCGATTCATCACAATGTAACTAGATTATTGACTCTAGTGCAAGTGGGAGACTGTTGGAAATATGCCCTAGAGGCAATAATAAAAGTATTATTATTATATTTCCTTGTTCATGATAATTTTCTTTTATTCATGCTATAATTGTATTATCCGGAAATCGTAATACACGTGTGAATACATAGACCACAATATGTCCCTAGTGAGCCTCTAGTTGACTAGCTCGTTGATCAACAGATAGTCATGGTTTCTGACTATGGACATTGGATGTCATTGATAACGGATCACATCATTAGGAGAATGATGTGATGGACAAGACCCAATCCTAAGCATAGCACAAGATCGTGTAGTTCGTTTTGCTAGAGCTTTTCCAATGTCAAGTATCTCTTCCTTAGACCATGAGATCGTAACTCCCGGATACCGTAGGAGTGCTTTGGGTGTACCAAACGTCACAACGAATCGGGTGACTATAAAGGTGCATTACAGGTATCTCCAAAAGTGTCATTGGGTTGACACGGATCGAGATCGATTTGTCACTCCGTATGATGAGAGAGGTATCACTGGGCCCACTCGGTAGTGCATCAGCATAATGAGCTCAAAGTGACCAAGTGTTTGGTCACGGGATCATGCATTACGGTACGAGTAAAGTGACTTGCCGGCAACGAGATTGAACGAGGTATTGGGATACCGAAGATCGAATCTCGGGCAAGTAAAATACCGATTGACAAAAGGAATAGTATACGGGGTTGATTGAATCCTCGACATCGTGGTTCATCCGATGATATCATCGAGGAGCATGTGGGAGCCAACATGGGTATCCATATCCCGCTGTTGGTTATTGCCCGAGAGCCGTCTCGGTCATGTATGCATGTCTCCCGAGCCCGTAGGGTCTACACACTTAAGGTTCGGTGACGCTAGGGTTGTATGAATATGAGTATGCAGCAAACCGAATGTTGTTCGGAGTCCCGGATGAGATCCCGGACGTCACGAGGAGTTCCGGAATGGTCCGGAGGTAAAGATTTATATATAGGAAGTCTTATTTTTGTTGCCGGAAAAGTTTTGCGCGTTATCGGTATTGTACCGGGAGTGCCGAAAGGGGTCCCGGGGTCCACCGGGGGGGACCACCTACCCCGGGGGGCCACATGGGCTGTAGGGGGTGCGCCTTGGCCTATATGGGCCAAGGGCACCAGCCCCAAGAGGCCCATGCGCCAAGATATAAGAAAAGGGGGAGAGTCCTAAATGGGGAAGGCACCTCCGAGGTGCCTTGGGGAGGATGGACTCCTCCCCCCCCTCTTGGCCGCACCCCTTCCTTGGAGGAAGGGGCAAGGCTGCGCCCTCCCCCCTCTCTTGCACCTATATAAAGGGAGGGGAGGGAGGGGTGGCCGCACCGATAAGCCCTGGCGCCTCCCTCCTCCCTGCAATACCTCCTCCTCCTCCCGTAGTTGCTTAGCGAAGCCCTGCCGGAGTTCTGCTGCATCCACCACCACGCCGCCGTGCTGCTGGATCATCATCAACCTCTCCTTTCCCCTTGCTGGATCAAGAAGGAGGAGACTTCATCCGCTCCGTACGTGTGTTGAACGCGGAGGTGCTGTCCGTTCAGCAATAGGTCATCGGTGATCTGAATCACGGCGAGTACGACTCCATCATCCCCGTTCCATTGAACGCTTCCGCACGCGATCTACAAGTGGTATGTATATGCAATCACTCTCCCATGACTCGTTGCTAGATGAACTCATAGATGGATCTTGGTGAAACCGTAGAATTTTTTTTTAATTTTCTACAACGTTCCCCAACAATTCTCTCATATTTTATAAGGTTTACAAGAAGAGGGAGAATGCCGGCAGCTGGAATTCTGGTCTGGAAAAGGAGCAAATATTAGAGACCTATTCTGCACAACTCCAAAACTCCTAAAACTCCACGGAAGTTATTTTAGGAATTAATAAAAAATACTGAGCGAAGAAAGTACCAGAGTGGGCCCACACCCTGGCCACGAGGGTGGGGGGCGCGCCCTGCCCCCTGGGTGCGCCCCCTGCCTCGTGGGCCCCCTGGCAGGCCTCCGGTGTCCATCTTCTGCTATATGAAGTCTTTTACCCAGGAAACAATCATAAGCAAGCTTTCGGGACGAAACACCGCCACCACGAGGTGGAACCTTGGCGAAACCAACCTAGGGCTCCGGCGGAGCTGTTCTGCCGGGGAAACATCCCTCCGGGAGGGGGAAATCATCACCATCATCATCACCAACAATCCTCTCATCGGGAGGGGGTCAATCTCCATCAACATCTTCACCAGCACCATCTCCTCTAAAACCCTAGTTCATCTCTTGTACCAAATCTTTGCCTCAAAACCTCAGATTGGTACCTGTGGGTTGCTAGTAGTGTTGATTACTCCTTGTAGTTGATGCTAGTTGGTTTATTTGGTGGAAGATCATAAGTTCAGATCCTTTATGCATATTAATACCCCTATGATTATGAACAAGAATATGATTTGTGAGTAGTTAGATTTGTTCCTGAGGACATGGGAGAAGTCTTGCTATAAGTAGTCATGTGAATTTGGTATTCGTTCGATATTTTGATGAGATGTATGTTGTCTTTCCTCTAGTGGTGTTATGTGAACGTCGACTAAATGCCACTTCACCATTGTTTGGGCCTGGAGGAAGGCATTGGGAAGTAATAAGTAGATGATGGGTTGCTAGAGTGACAGAAGCTTAAGCCCTAGTTTATGTGTTGCTTCGTTAGGGGCTGATTTGGATCCATATGTTTCATTTATGGTTAGCTTTACCTTAATATTTCCCTTGTAGTTGCGGATGCTTGCAATAGGGGTTAATCATAAGTGGGATGCTTGTCCAAGGAAGGACAGCACCCAAGCACCGGTCCACCCACATATCAAATTATCAATGTACCGTACGCGAATCATATGAGCGTGATGAAAACTAGCTTGACGATAATTCCCATGTGTCCTCGGGAGCATTTTCCTTTATATAAGAGTTTGTCCAGGCTTGTCTTTTGCTACAAAAAGGACAGGGCCATCTTGCTGCACCTTATTTACTTTCTTTACATGTTGCCCGTTACAAATTACCTTATCACCAAACTATCTGTTACCAATAATTTTAGTGCTTGCAGAGAATACCTTACTGAAAACCGCTTGTCATTTCCTTTTGCTCCTCATTGGGTTCGACACTCTTACTTATTGAAAGGACTACGATAGATCCCCTACACTTGTGGGTCATCAGTATCCGGTTTGTGACTTAGAGTCATCCGGATCAGTGTCAAAGCTTGCATCAACGCAACCATTTACGACGAGCTCTTTGTCACCTCCATAAACGAGAAACATATCCTTAGTCCTTTTCAGGTATTTCAGGATGTTCTTGACCGTTGTCCAGTGATCCACTCCTGGATTACTTTGGTACCTCCCTGCTAAACTAATAGCAAGGCACACATCAGGTCTGGTACACAACATTGCATACATGATAGAACCTATGGCTGAAGCATAGGGAATGACTTTCATTTTCTCTCTATCTTCTGGAGTGGTCGGGAATTGAGTCTAACTCAATTTCACACCTTGTAACACACGCAAGAATCCTTTCTTTGCTTGATCCATTTTGAACTTCTTCATAACTTTATGAAGGTATGTGCTTCGTGAAAGTCCAATTAAGCTTCTTGATCTATCTCTATAGATCTTGATGCCCAATATATAAGCAGCTTCACTGAGGTCTTTCATTTAAAAACTCTTATTCAAGTATCCTTTTATGCTATCCAGAAATTCTATATCATTCCCAATCAACAATATGTCATCCACATATAATATTAGAAATGCTACAGAGCTCCCACTCACTTTCTTGTAAATACAGGCTTCTCCAAAAGTCTGTATAAAACCATATGCTTTGATCACACTATCAAAACGTTTATTCCAACTCCGAGATGCTTGCACCAGTCCATAAATGGATTGTTGGAGCTTACACACTTTATTAGCATACTTTGGATTGATAAAACCTTCGGGTTGCATCATATACAACTCTTCTTCTAGAAATCCATTCAGGAATGCAGTCTTTACATCCATTTGCCAAATTTCATAATCATAAAACACAACAATTTCTAACATGATTCAGACGGACTTAAGCATCGCTACAGGTGCGAAGGTCTCATCGTAGTCAACTCCTTGAACTTGTCGAAAACCTTTTGCAACAAGTCGAGCTTTGTAGACAATAACATTACTGTCAGTGTCAGTCTTCTTCTTGAAGATCCATTTATTCTCTATGGCTTGCCGATCATCGGGCAAGTCAACCAAAGTCCACACTTTGTTCTCATACATGGAACCCATCTCATATTTCATGGCCTCAAGCCATTTCGCGGAATCTGGGCTCATCATCGCTTCCTCATAGTTTGTAGGTTCATCATGGTCAAGTAACATGACCTCCAGAACCGGATTACAGTACCACTCTGGTGCGGATCTTACTGTGGTCGACCTACGTGATTCAGTAGTAACTTGATCTGAAGTTACATGATCATCATCATTAGCTTCCTCACTAATTGGTGTACTAGTCACAGGAACTGATTTCTGTGATGAACTACTTTCCAATAAGGGAGCAGGTACAATTACCTCATCAAGTTCTACTTTCCTCCCACTCACTTCTTTCGAGAGAAACTCCTTCTCTAGAAAGGATCCATTCTTAGCAACAAATGTCTTGCCTTCGGATCTGTGATAGAAGGTGTACCCAGCAGTCTCCTTTGGGTATCCTATGAAGACACATTTCTCCGATTTGGGTTCGAGCTTATCAGGTTGAAGCTTTTTCACATAAGCATCGCAGCCCCAAACTTTAAGAAATGAAAATTTGGGTTTCTTGCCAAACCACAGTTCATAAGGTGTCGACTCAATGGATTTAGATGGTGCCCTATTTAACGTGAATGCAACCGTCTCTAAAGCATAACCCCAAAATGATAGCGGTAAATCAGTAAGAGACATCATAGATCGCACCATATCTAATAAAGTGCGGTTACGACGTTCGGACACACCATTTCGCTGTGGTGTTCCAGGTGGCGTGAGTTGCAAAACTATTCCGCACCATTTCAAATGAAGTCCAAACTCGTAACTCAAATATTCTCCTCCACGATCAGATTGTAGAAACTTTATTTTCTTGTTACCATGATTTTCCACTTCACTCTAAAATTCTTTGAACTTTTCAAATGTTTCAGACTTATGTTTCATCAAGTAGATATACCCATACCTGCTCAAATCATCTGTGAAGGTCAGAAAATAATGATACCCGCCGTGAGCCTCAATATTCATCGGACCACATACATCAGTATGTATGATTTCCAACAAATCTGTTGCTCGCTCCATTGTTTCGGAGAATGGAGTTTTAGTCATCTTGCCCATGAGGCATGGTTCGCAAGTACCAAGTGATTCATAATCAAGTGATTCCAAAAGTCCATCAGAATGGAGTTTCTTCATGCGCTTTACACCAATATGACCCAAACGGCAGTGCCACAAATAAGTTGCACTATCATTATCAACTCTGCATCTTTTGGCTTCAATATTATGAATATGTGTGTCACTACTATCGAGATTCAACAAAAATAGACCACTCTTCAAGGGTGCATGACCATAAAAGATATTACTCATATAAATAGAACAACCATTATTCTCAGATTTAAATGAATAACCGTCATGCATCAAACAAGATCCAGATATAATGTTCATGCTTAACGCTGGCACCAAATAACAATTATTCAGGTCTAAATCTAATCCCGAAGGTAGATGTAGAGGTAGCGTGCCGACGACGAGCACATCGACTTTGGAACCATTTCCCACTCGCAACGTCACCTCGTCATTAGCCAATCTTCGCTTAATCCGTAGTCCCGGTTTCAAGTTGGAAATATTAGCAATAGAACCAGTATCAAATACCCAGGTACTATTGCGAGTATTAGTAAGGTACACATCAATAAAATTTATATCACATATACCTTTGTTCACCTTGCCATCCTTCTTATCCACCAAATACTTGGGGCAGTTCCGCTTCCAGTGACCAGTCCATTTGCAGTAGAAGCACTCAGTCGCAGGCTTAGGTCCAGACTTGGGCTTCTTCACTTTAGCAGCAACTTGCTTTCCGTTCTTCTTGAAGTTCCCCTTCTCCCCTTTACCCTTTTTCTTTAAACTGGTGGTCTTTTTGACCATAAACACTTGATACTCCTTCTTGATTTCTACCTCTGCAGCCTTTAGCATTGCGAAGATCTCGGGAATCGTCTTATCCATCCCTTGCATGTTATAGTTCATCATGAAGCTTTTGTAGCTTGGTGGCAGTGATTGAAGAACTCTTTCAATGACACTATCAACCAGAAGATTAACTCCCAGCTGAGTCAAGTGATTATGATACCCAGACATTTTGAGTATATGCTCCGATGTGAACTATTCTCCTCCATTTTGCAGCTATAGAACTTATTGGAGACTTCATATCTCTCAATCCGGGCATTTGCTTGAAATATTAACTTCAACTCCTGGAACATCTCATATGCTCAATGACGTTCAAAACGTCATTGAAGTCCCGGTTCTAAGCCGTAAAGCATGGCACACTGAACTATCGAGTAGTCATCAGCTTTGCTCTGCCAGGCATTCACAACGTCCGGCGTTGCTCCTGCAGCGGGTCTTGCACCTAGCGGTGCTTCCAGGACGTAATTCTTCTGTGCAGCAATGAGGATAATCCTCAAGTTTTGGACCCAATCCGTGTAGTTGCTACCATCATCTTTCAACTTAGCTTTCTCTAGGAACGCATTAAAATTCAAAGGAACAGTAGAACGGGCCAATGATCTACAACAACATAGACATGCAAAATACTATCAGGTACTAAGTTCATGATAAATTATAGTTCAATTAATCATATTACTTAAGAACTCCCACTTAGATAGACATCCCTCTAATCATCTAAGTGATCATGTGATCCAAATCAGCTAAACCATGTCCGATCATCACGTGAGATGGAGCAGTTTCCAATGGTGAACATCACTATGTTGATCATATCTACTATATGATTCATGCTCGACCTTTCGGTCTTAGTGTTCCGAGGCCATATCTGCATATGCTAGGCTCGTCAAGTTTAACCCGAGCATTCTGTTTGTGCAAAACTGGCTTGCACCCGTATGTGAATGTAGAGATTATCACACCCATCATCACGTGGTGTCTCGGCACGACGAACTTTTGCAACGGTGCATACTCAGGGAGAACACTTGTACCTTCAAATTTAGTGAGGGATCATCTTATGATGCTACAGCCGAACTAAGCAAAATAACATGCATAAAGGATAAACATCACATGCAATCAATATAAGTGATATGATATGGCCATCATCATCTTGTGCCTTCGATCTCCATCTCCAAAGCACCGTCATGATCACCATCGTCACCGGCTTGACACCTTGATCTCCATCGAAGCATCGTTGTCATCTCGCCAACTATTGCTATCACGACTATCGCTACCGCTTAGTGATAAAGTAAAGCAATTACATGGCGATTGCATTTCATAAAATAAAGCGACAAGCATATGGCTCCTGCTAGTTGCCGATAACTGTGTTACAAAACATGATCATCTCATACAATAAAATTTAGCATCATGTCTTGACCATATCACATCACAACATGCCCTGCAAAAACAAGTTAGACGTCCTCTACTTTGTTGTTGCAAGTTTTACGTGGCTGCTACGGGCTAAACAAGAACTGTTCTTACCTACGCATCAAAACCACAACGATTTTTCGTCAAGTGTGCTGTTTTAACCTTCAACAAGGACCGGGCATAGTCACACTCGATTCAACTAAAGCTGGAGAAACTGACACCCGCCAACCACCTGTGTGCAAAGCACGTCGGTAGAACCAGTCTCGCGTAAGCGTATGCGTAATTTCGGTCAGGGCCGCTTCATCCAACAATACCGCCGAATCAAAGTATGACATGCTGGTAAGCAGTATGACTATTATCGCCTACAACTCTTTGTGTTCTAGCCATGCATATAACATCTACGCATAGACCTGGCTCTCATGCCACTGTTGGGGAACGTAGTAATTTTAGAAAAAATTCCTATGCACACGCAAGATCCATCTAGGTGATGCGTAGCAATGATACGTCTCCAACGTATCTATAATTTTTGATTGTTCCGTGCTATTATATTATGTGTTTTGGATGTTTATGGGCTTTATTATCCACTTTTATATTACTTTTGGGACTAACCTATTGACCCAGAGCCCAGTGCGGTTCTGGTTTTTCCTTGTTTGATGTTTGAAGAAAAGGAATATCAAACGAAGTTGAAACGGAATGAAACCAACTGGAGAACTTATTTTTGGAAGGAAAGCTACCGGAAGAACTTGGAGTGCACGTCAGGAAAGAGACGAGGAATCCACGAGGTAGGGGGGCGCGCCCTCCACCCTCGTGGGCCCCTCGTGGCTCCCCTGACGTACTTCTTCCGCCTATATATCTCCATATACCCTAAAAAACTTTGGGGAACATAATAGATCTGGATTTCCGCCGCCGCAAGCCTCTGTAGCCACCAAAAACCAATCGGGACCCTTTTCCGACACCCTGCCGGAGGGGGGAACCCTCACCGGTGGCCATCTTCATCATCCCGGCGCTCTCCATGATGAGGAGGGAGTAGTTCACCCTCGGGGCTGAGGGTATGTACCAGTAGCTATGTGTTTGATCTCTCTCTCTCTCTCTCTCTCTCTCTCTCTCTCTCTCTCTCTCTCTCGTGTTCTTGATTTGGAATGATCTTGATGTATTGCGAGCTTTGCTATTATAGTTGGATCTTATGTTTCTTCTCCCCCTCTACTCTCTTGTAATGGATTAAGTTTCCCCATTGAAGTTATCTTATCGGATTGAGTCTTTAATGATTTGAGAGCACTTGATGTATGTCTTGCCATGCGTATCTGTGGTGACAATGTGATATCACATAACTCACTTGATGTATATTTTGGTGATCAACTTGTGGGTTCCTCCCATGAACTTATGCATAATGGTTGGCACACGTTTTCGTCTTGATTCTCCGGTAGAAACTTTCGGGCACTCTTTGAGGTTCTATGTGTTGGTTGAATAGATGAATCTGAGATTGTGTGATGCATATCGTATAATCATACCCACGGATATTTGAGGTGACATTGGAGTATCTAGGTGACGTTAGGGTTTTGGTTGATTTGTGTCTTAAGGTGTTATTCTAGTACGAACTCTAGGGCTGTTTGTGACACTTATAGGAATAGCCCAACGGATTGATTGGAAAGAATAACTTTGAGGTGGTTTCGTACCCTACCATAATCTCTTCGTTTTGTTCTCCGCTATTAGTGACTTTGGAGTGACTCTTTGTTGCATTTTGAGGGATAGTTATGTGATCCAATTATGTTATTATTGTTGAGAGAACTTGCACTAGTGAAAGTATGAACCCTAGGCCTTGTTTCCTAGCATTGCAATACCGTTTGTGCTCACTTTTATCATTAGTTACCTTGCTGTTTTTATATTTTCTGATTACAAAAACTTATATCTACCATCCGTATTGCACTTGTATCACCATCTCTTCGCCAAACTAGTGCACCTATACAATTTACCATTGTATTGGGTGTGTTGGGGACACAAGAGACTCTTTGTTATTTGGTTGCAGGGCTGATTGAGAGAGACCATCTTCATCCTACGCCTCCCACGGATTGATAAACCTTAGGTCATCCACTTGAGGGAAATTTTCTACTGTCCTACAAACCTCTGCACTTGGAGGCCCAACAACGTCTACAAGAAGAAGGTTGCGTAGTAGACATCAAGCTCTTTTTTTGCGCTGTTGCCGGGGAGGTGAGTGCTTGAAGGTATATCTTTAGATCTTGCAATCGAATATTTTTGTTTCTTGTTTTATCGCTAGTTTAGTTTATAAAAGAAAACTACAAAAAATGGAATTGAGTTTTTCTCATACGCTTCATCTTTTTAATATCTTTCGTGAGAATGATGGAAGGGAAAATTGTGCTCAAGTGCTAGGAGAAGAAATCTATAAAATGTTTGGCACTAGATATTTCAATGATGAGCATGATCGCAATGTTGTTAGTATGAATTCTTTGAATACCCATTATTCTAATTATATGCAAAGCCACAAGCTTGGGGATGCTATGTTTGATGAAGATGATATTTTTTGTCCCCCAAGCTTTGATGAGAAAATTTACTATGATGAAAGCATGCCTTGTATTTATGATGATTATTGTGATGACACGTATGCTTTAAAGAATAATGATAACCATGAAACTCGTCATCTTGATCTTAATTTTCAATCACATGATAGTTATTTTGTTGAGTTTGCTCCCACTATTATTCTTGAGAAGAATTTTGCTTATGTGGAGAGTAGTAAAATTTCTATGCAAGTAGATCATGAAAAGAATGCTTTAGGTGCTGGTTATATTGTTGAATTTATTCATGATGCTACTAAAAATTATTATGAGGGAGGAATATATGCTTATAGTAATTGCAATAATATCAAGTTTCCTCTCTATGTGCTTAAAGTTTTGAAGTTATGCTTGTTTTGCCTTCCTATGCTAGTTGATTATTGTTCCCATAAGTTGTTTGCTCACAAAATCCCTATGCATAGGAAGTGGGTTAGACTTAAATGTGCTAGTCATATTCTTCATGATGCTCTCTTTATGTTTCAATTCTTATCTTTTATGTGAGCATCATTGAAATCATCATGCCTAGCTAGGGGCGTTAAACGTTAGCGCTTGTTGGGAGGCAACCCAATCTTATTTTTGTTCCTTGCTTTTTGCTCCTGTTTAGCAATAAATTTTTGTTCTAGGTTTTGTTTAGATGTGGTTTTTTGTTTTAATTAGTGTTTTTGCCAAGTAGAACCTTTGGGAATACTTGGGTGAAGTCCTTATGATTATGCTGTAAAAAACAGAAACTTTAGCGCTCATGAGATTAGCTTCAACTTTTTACTGGAGAGTGCTATTTAGTTGATTATTTTTTAAGATGATTACTAGACAAATTTCTCAGGTCCACCAATTTATTTTAGAATTTTTGGAGGTCCAGAAGTTTGCGTTAGTTACGGATTACTACAGACTGTTCTGTTTTTGACAGATTCTGTTTTCATTGTGTTGCTTGCTTATTTTGATGACTCTATGGCTAGTAAAATAGTTTATGAACCATAGAAAAGTTGGAATACAATAGGTTTAACACAAATATAAATAAATAATGATTTCATTACAGTACCTTGAAGTGGTGTTTGTTTTCTTTCGCTAACGGAGCTCACAAGGTTTTCTGTTAAGTTTTCTGTTGTGAAGTTTTCATGTTTTGGGTAAAGATTCGATGGACTATGGAATAAGGAGTGGCAAGAGCCTAAGATTGGGTATGCCCAAGGCACCCCAAGGTAATATTCAAGGATAACCAAGCATCTAAGCTTGGGGATTCCCCGGAAGGCATCCCCTCTTTCATCTTTGTTCATCGGTAACTTTACTTGGAGCTATATTTTTATTCACCACATGATATGTGTTTTGCTTGGAGCGTCGTTTTATTTTCTTTAGCTTTGCTTGCTGTTTGGATAAAATATCAAGATCTAAAATTATTAAATGAGAGAGTCTTCACATAGTCGCATAATTATTCGACTACTCATTGATCTTCACTTATATCTTTCGGAGTAGTTTGCCTTTTGCTCTAGTGCTTCACTTATATCTTTTAGAGCACAGTGGTGGTTTTATTTTGAAGAAATAGATGAACTCTCATGCTTCACTTAGATTATTTTTAGATTCTTAAATAGCATGGTAATTTTCTTAAATAATCCTAATATGCTAGGTATACAAGATTTGTAAGAATTCTTATGAGTGTGTTGAATACTAAGAGAAGTTTGATGCTTGATGATTGTTTTGAGACATGGAGGAAATGATATTAAAGTTGTGCCAGTTGAGTAGTTGTGAATTTGAGAAATACTTGTGTTGAAGTTTGCAAGTCCCGTAGCATGCACGTATGGTAAACGTTATGTAACAAATTTGAAACATGAGGTGTTCTTTGAGTGTCCTCCTTATGAGTGGCGGTCGGGGACGAGCGATGGTCTTTTCCTACCAATCTATCCCCCTAGGAGCATGCGCGTAGTGCTTGGTTTTTTATGGCTTGTAGATTTTTGCAATAAGTATGTGAGTTCTTTATGACTAATGTTGAGTCCATGGATTATACGCACTCTCAGCCTTCCATCATTGCTAGCCTCTTTGGTACCGTGCATTGCCCTTTCTCACATTGAGAGTTGGTGCAAACTTCGCCGGTGCATCCAAACCCCGTGATATGATTCGCTCTTTTACACACAAACCTCCTTATATCTTATTCAAAACAGCCACCATACCTACCTATTATGGCATTTCCATAGCCATTCTGAGATATTATTGCCATGCAACTTTCCATCGTTCCGTTCATCATGACATATTCATCATTGTCATATTGCTAGCATGATCATGTAGTTGACATAGTATTTGTGGCAAAGCCACCATTCATAATTCTTTCATACATGTCACTCTTGATTCATTGCATATCCCGGTACACCGCCGGAGGCATTCATATAGTCATACTTTGTTCTAGTATCGAGTTGTAATAATTGAGTTGTAAATAAATAAAAGTGTGATGATCATCATTTAATAGAGCATTGTCCCAATAAAAAAAGAGAAAAGCCAAAGAAAAAGAAGAAGGCCCAAAAAAAGGGGCAATGCTACTATCCTTTTTTCAACACTTGTGCTTCAAAGTAGCACCATAATCTTCATGATAGAGAGTCTCTTGTTTTGTTACTTTCATATACTAGTGGGAATTTTTCATTATAGAACTTGGCTTGTATATTCCAACAATGGGCCTCCTCAAGTGCCCTAGGCCTTCGTGAGCAAGCAAGTTGGATGCACACCCACTTAGTTTATTTTATTGAGCTTTCATTCATTTATAGCTCTAGTGCATCCGTTGAATGGAAATCCCTACTCCTTGCATTAACATTAATCGATGGGCATCTCCTTAGCCCGTTGATTAGCCTCGTTGATGTGAGACTTTCTCCTTTTTTGTCTTCTCCACATAACCCCCATCATCATATTCTATTCCACCCATAGTGCTATATCCATGGCTCACGCTCATGTATTGCGTGAAGGTTTACAAAGTTTGAGATTACTAAAGTATGAAACAATTGCTTGGCTTGTCATCGGGGTTGTGCATGATGAGAGCATTCTTGTGTGACAAAAATAGAGCATGACTAAATTATATGATTTTGTAGGGATGAACTTTCTTTGGCCATGTTATTTTGAGAAGACATAATTGCTTAGTTAGTATGCTTGAAGTATTATTATTTTTATGTCAATATTAAACTTTTGTCTTGAATCTTTCAGATCTGAATATTCATACCACAAGTAAGAATAATTACATTGAAATTATGCCAAGTAGCACTCCACATCAAAAATTATCCTTTTTATCATTTACCTACTCGAGGACGAGCAGGAATTAAGTTTGGGGATGCTGATACGTCTCCAATGTATCTATAATTTTTGATTGTTCCATGCTATTATATTATGTGTTTTGGATGTTTATGGGCTTTATTATCCACTTTTATATTACTTTTGGGACTAACCTATTGACCCATAGCCCAGTGCTAGTTCCTGTTTTTTTCCTTGTTTCAGTGTTTCGAAGAAAAGGAATATCAAACAAAGTCGAAACAGAATGAAACCAACTGGAGAAGTTATTTTTGGAAGGAAAGCTACCGGAAAAACTTGGAGTGCACGTCAGGAAAGAGACGAGGAAGCCACGAGGTAGGGGGCGCGCCCTCCACCCTCGTGGGCCCCTCGTGGATCCCCTGACGTACTTCTTCTGCCTATATATCTCCATATACCCTAAAAAACTTCGGGGAACAGAATAGATCTGGAGTTCCGCCGCAAGCCTCAGAGCCACCAAAACCAACCGGGAGCCTGTTAGGCACCGGAGGGGGAACCCTCAACGGTGGCCATCTTCATCATCCCGGCGCTCTCCATGACGAGGAGGGAGTAGTTCACCCTCGTGGCTGAGGGTATGTACCAGTAGCTATGTCTTTGATCTCTCTCTCTCTCTCTCTCTCTCTCTCTCTCTCTCTCTCTCGTGTGCTTGATTTGGCACGATCTTGATGTATCGCGAGCTTTGCTATTATAGTTGGATCTTAGGTTTCTTCTCCCCCTCTACTCTCTTTGTAATGGATTGAGTTTCCCCTTTGAAGCTATCTTATCGGATTGAGTCTTTAATGATTTGAGAACACTTGATGTATGTCTTGCCGTGCGTATCTGTGGTGACAATGGGATATCACGTGACTCACTTGATGTATGTTTTGGTGATCAACTTGCGGGTTCCGCCCATGAACTTATGCATAGGGGTTGGCACACGTTTTGGTCTTGATTCTCTGGTAGAAACTTTCGGGCACTCTTTGAGGTTCTATGTGTTGGTTGAATAGATGAATCAGAGATTGTGTGATGCATATCGTATAATCATACCCATGGATACTTGAGGTGACATTGGAGTATCTAGGTGACATTTGGGTTTTGGTTGATTTGTGTCTTAAGGTGTTATTCTAGTACGAACTCTAGGGCTGTTTGTGACACTTATAGGAATAGCCCAACGGATTGATTGGAAAGAATAACTTTGAGGTGGTTTCGTACCCTACCATAATCTCTTCGTTTGTTCTCCGCTATTAGTGACTTTGGAGTGACTCTTTGTTGCATGTTGAGGGATAGTTATGTGATCCAATTATGTTATTATTGTTGAGAGAACTTGCACTGGTGAAAATATGAACCCTAGGCCTTGTTTCCTAGCATTGCAATACCTTGTGTGCTCACTTTTATCATTAGTTACCTTGCTGTTTTTATATTTTCAGATTACAAAGACTTATATCTACCACCCATATTGCACTTGTATCACCATCTCTTCGCCGAACTAGTGCACCTATACAATTTACCATTGTATTGGGTGTGTTGGGGACACAAGAGACTCTTTGTTATTTGGTTGCAGGTTGCTTGAGAGAGACCATCTTCATCCCTCGCCTCCCACGGATTGATAAACCTTAGGTCATCCACTTGAGGGAAATTTTCTACTGTCCTACAAACCTCTGCACTTGGAGGCCCAACAACGTCTACAAGAAGAAGGTTGCATAGTAGACATCAAGCAACAAGAGGGGAGAGTGTTGTCCACGTACCCTCGTAGACTGAAAGCGGAAGCCTTATGACCACGCGGTTGATGTAGTCGTACGTCTTCACGATCTGAGCGATCCTAGTACCGAAAGTACGGCTCCTCCGCGATCTGCACACGTTCGGCTCGTGACGTCCCACAAACTCTCGGTCCAGTTGAGTGTTGAGGGAGAGCTTCGTTAGCACGACGGCGTGATGATGGTGATGATGAAGTTATCGACGCAGGGCTTCACCTAAGCACTACAACGATATGACCGAGGTGGAATCTGTGGAGGGGGGCACCGCACACGGCTAAGACCACTGTCAACTTGTGTGTCTATGGGGTGCCCCACTCCTCTGTATATAAAGGACTGG
This sequence comes from Aegilops longissima, assembly GCA_021605205.1. Taxonomy (NCBI): domain Eukaryota; kingdom Viridiplantae; phylum Streptophyta; class Magnoliopsida; order Poales; family Poaceae; genus Aegilops; species Aegilops longissima. The sequence continues at coordinate 618,723,800 of CM038680.1, forward strand.
AGGAGGGGGAGGGTCTGCCCTCTCATGGCGCGCCCCAAGGGGAGTCCTACTCCCACCGGGAGTAGAATTCCCCCCTTCCCTAGTTGGAGTAGGAGAGGAAGGAAGGAGGAGAGGGGGAGAAGGAAAGGGGGGCGCCGCCCCCCTTCCCTAGTCCAATTTGGACCCAACGGGGAGAGGGCGCGCAGCCTGCCCTGGCCGCCCCTCTCTCTCTCCACTAAGGCCCATATGGCCCAGTAGAGTCCCCGAGGGGTTCCGGTAACTCCCCCGGTACTCCGGTAATTGCCCGAACTCACCCGGAACCATTCTGAAGTCCAAACATAGTTGTCCAATATATCAATCTTTATGTCTCGACCATTTTGAGACTCCTCATCATGTCCGTGATCACATCCTGGACTCGAACAACCTTCGGTACATCAAAACACATAAACTCATAATACCGATCGTCACCGAACGTTAAGCGTGCGGACCCTACAGATTCGAGAACTATGTAGACATGACCGAGACTCATCTCCGGTCAGTAACCAATTTCGGAACCTAGATGCTCATATTGGTTCCTACATATTCTACGAAGATCTTTATCGGTCAAACCGCATAACAACATACGTTGTTCCCTTTGTCATCGGTATGTTACTTGCCCGAGATTCGATCGTCGGTATCTCAATACCTAGTTCAATCTCGTTACCGGCAAGTCTCTTTACTCGTTCCGTAATGCATCATCCCGCAACTAACTCTTTGTCACATTGCTTGCAAGGCTTATAGTGATGTGCATTACTGGGGCCCAGAGATACCTCTCTGAAACACGGAGTGACAAATCCTAATCCCGATCTATGCCAACCCAACAAACACCATCGGGGACACCTGTAGAGCATCTTTATAGTCACCCAGTTGAGTGTTGAGGGAGTTGCATAATCTCATAGTCATAGGAACATTTATAAGTCATGAAGAAAGCAATAGCAACAAACTAAACGATCAATTGCTAAGTTAACGAAATGGGTCAAGTCAATCACATCATTAGAGAATGATGTGATCCCGTTAATCAAATGACAACTCATGTCTATGGCTAGGAAACTTAACCACCTTTGATTCAATGAGCTAGTCAGTTAGAGGCATACTACTGACACTTTGTTTGTCTATGTATTCACACATGTACTAAGTTTTCGGTTAATACAATTCTAGCATGAATAATAAAAATTTATCATGATATAAGGAAATATAAATAACAACTTTATTATTGCCTCTAGGGCATATTTCCTTCACCGAGCATCATCAAAGTCTTACACCATGTCTTCCATCCCGGTACCATGCTCGTCGGTGCAACGACGAAGCACCTCAGCTCTGGCACGTTGGGCAGACTCGCCATGAAATTTCCACACCGTATAACCTGGCGTAAAACCCCTCTTCTACAGGTGTTTGCCTATTTCATCCTCTGTCTCTTGTGCCAATTGTCGCACCCGGCACAGGGGCACCAAGTTGTCCTCTGGCCATTTGCAAATGCGGCTCTCAGAAATCCCTTGGTTTTTGTTACCATTCAATGGTCATGTCTTTCTGACTAGTGTGACCGGTGTACATCCACGCACAATCACTCATCTTGCCTAGCTACTAGACACATAATAAATAAATAAATAAATAAATAAATAAATATTAGCATGTATATATTCATTAGTTAATGGAGTTTGTCACTTTTATTACGTCCATGCAACCTAGACGCTAATAGCTAAAGATAGGTCCTAATCCCACCCGAGTATGTGTAGATTGGGTTTGTTTTCCCATGCTCTACTCCGGATCCGACGCAAAATTTCGGCAGCACCTCCCTGTTGTTCTCCTGATACACGTCTTGGCAATAAGCAGAGAGGATGTGTACCTGGAGAACAACAGGGAGGCACTGATGAAATTCTGCATCGAATCCGGAGCAGAGCATATGGGTAAACAAACCCAATCTACACATAGTCGGGCTGTCCATGGATAACGTCGGACAATTCGAAAGAATCATGGTTATAAATATGCAAATGCATGCATATTTATAGATGTAACCCTTTCGAACGGGAGACGCATAGTGGTCACGCTTACTGATGATTGAAGACACCTATAGCTAGCAAGTTTCATCGGCATGAAGACCAGAACAGAGGAAATGAAGGGGGGAGGAGGAGATGTCATTTGTGCTCACCCACGAACGCGGGGGCGGAGCTCGTCGAACGCACAGGGAGGTCATCGAACACCAGACCCTCGTAGTGACGAAACAACTGCACATTTAAAACCACCCGAATATATGACCTAACTCATAATTCACAAATATGATGTTTTTATAACAAAATCGGAAAATATATGACCTAACTCATAATTCACAAATATATGACCCCGTCGGCCTCTAGAAGGCCGAAGAGCACCTTTTTCGGGAGGTGTCGGGGGTCGGGGTGTCCGGGATGTCGTGTCGGGGTCGGGGTGTTGTGTCAGGGTCGGGGGTGCCGTGTTGGGGTGTCGTGTCGAGGGTCGGGGTGTCGATGGAGTCGTGTCGGGGTCGGGGTGCGGTGTCGGTCCTCCTCCTCCTCCTCCTCCTCCTCCTCCTCTTCTTCTTCTTCTTCTTCTTCTTCTTCTTCTTCTTCTTCTTCTTTATTTTCCTTTTTCCTCTCCTTCTTTTTCTTCTTCTTCCTTATTTTCCTTCTTCCTCTTGACTTTCTTTTCTTCTTCATTTTCCTTATTTTCCTTTTTCCTCTCCACTTCTACTTTTTCTTATTTTGTTTTTTTTTTCATCTCACAAAATGTACTAATAACCTAAAATAAGACTAACCTAAAATCTACTAATCTAAAAAAGCAACTAAATCAACTAACCTAAATTACTAACAGTACAACATTAATAAAAAATAGCAAGAAAAAAAGAAAGAAAAAAGGTGAAGAACCTCATCGGTCTTGACTGGACGGAGCGGCACCGGGCGCCTGAGGCGGCCGCAAGGGCTGGGCGGGCGCCGAGGCGGTAGGACGTCGGGTGGCCTTGGGGGTCGGGGGAGGCGGGACCGGTGGGGGTCGGGGGCAGCTCGGGCATGGGGGCGGCGGCGCCGGTCAGGTGAGGGGAGAGAGAGGGGTGGGGTGCGGGCGCTGGTTGCTTTTTAGTTAGGTCACAGCTCTTTGCCGTCTGTTAGCAGACGGCAAAGAGCCTAGTTAGTGGGGTGGGGCCGGGGGAAACGGCTGTTAGGTTGGCCACTTTCTTTGCCGTCTGCTAGCAGACGGAAAATAAAGTGGCGGTTTGGTCGTTCTCGTTAGTGGGCCACCCACCCTCTTTGCCGTCTGCTAGTTTAGGGCAAATCTTCTATGCCGTCAGTTAGTAGACGACAAAGAGCAGGCTGACGGCAAACATGATCTTTGCCGTCAGCTCATTCTTTGCTGTCAGATTTATGTAAGCTGATGGCAAAGACGTTCTTTGCCGTCAGCTAGCTGACAGCAAAGAGCTGGCTGATGGCAAAGATCCTAATTCCAGTAGTGTAGGATTTTTATAAGTTGTTATGTAAGCCCAAAGTGCATCATCTAATTTCTTAGACCAATTCTTTCGGGGCCTATTGGCAGTTTTTTGTAACATTAACTTTATATCTCTATTGCTAAGTTCTACTTGACCACTAGATTGAGGATGATAGGGTGATGCAATTCTATGGTTAACATCATATTTAGCAAACATTTTACGAAAAGCACCATGAATAAAGTGTGAGCCACCATCAGTCATTAAGTATCTAGGGACTCCAAACCTTGGGAAAATAACTTCTTTAAGCATTTTAATGGAATTTTTGTGATCAGCACTACTAGTTGGAATAGCTTCTACCCACTTAGTAACATAATCAACAGCAACCAAAATATGTGTATACCCAATAGAGGAAGGGAAAGGTCCCATATAATCGAAACCCCAAACATCAAATGGTTCAACAACAAGTGAATAATTCATAGGCATTTCCTGACGCTTACCGATATTACCAATTCTTTGACATTCATCACAAGAAAAGAAAAACTTACAGGCATCCTTGAAAAGAGTATGCCAATAAAAACCAGATTGCAATACCTTTTGAGCAGTTCTATCTCCTACATGATGTCCTGCATAGGCTTCAGAGTGACAATTCCGTAGGATTTGTTCCTATTCATGATCAGGTACACAACGTCTAATAAAACCATCTACTCCCTCTTTATAAAGATGTGGGTCATCCAAAAACAATTTCTTAAGTCATATAAGAATTTTTTTTCTTTTGTTGGTACGTGAAACTAGATGGTATAAATTTAGCAAAAATATAATTAGCATAATCAGCATACCAAGGAGTTTTATGAGAAGCATTTAATACAGCTAGATGTCCATCAGGAAAGCTATCATCAATAGGTAGTGGGTCATCAAGAATATTTTCTAACCTAGACAAGTTATCTGCTACGGGGTTCTCAGCTCCTTTCCTATCAGTGGTATGTAAATCAAATTCTTGTAGCAAGAGAACCCACTTAATGAGTCTAGGTTTAGCACCTTTCTTTTCCATAAGATATTTTATAGCAGCATGATCAGTGTGAACAATTACTTTGGAATCAACAATGTAAGATCAGAATTTATCACAAGCAGACACAACTGCTAAAAATTCATTTTCAGTCGTAGCTTAATTTCTTTGGGAACTATATAGAGTTTTACTAGCATAATGGATAACATTTAATTTCTTATCAACTCTTTGTCCTACAACAGCACCAACAACATAATCACTACCATCACACATAATTTCAAAAGGCTCAATCAGGTGTTGAACAATAGGCGCAGAAGTTAAGGCTTTCTTAAGTGTTTCAAAGGCTTCTACACAATCATCATCAACAAATGGAACATCCTTTTGTAAAATATTAATAAGAGGCCTAGAAGTTTTAGAAAAATCTTCAATAAACCTCCTATAGACACCCTCACGACCAAGGAAACTACGAATACCTTCAATATATTTACGGCATGGTATTTTCTCAATTGCATCGACTTTTAGCTTTATCCACCTCAATACCTCGTTCGGAAATTTTATGCCCCAAGACAATGCCTTCATTAACCATAAAGTGGCACTTCTCCAAATTCAAGACAAGATTAGTTTGTTCACATTTCTACAAAACTAGATCAAGGTTGCTTAAGGAATAATCAAAAGAAGTTCCGTAAATGAAAAATCATCCATGAAAACCTTTTCACAAAAATCAGAGATTATAGCAGTCATACATCTTCGAAAGGTAGCAGGTGCATTACATAAACCAAAGGGCATACGTCTATAAGCATAGGTTCCAAAAGGGCAAGTAAATGTGTTTTCTCTTGATCAGGTTGTGAAACAAGTATTTGAGAAAAACCAGAATATCAATCAAGAAAGCAAAAGTGTGTGTGCTTAGATAATCTTTCTAGCATTTGATTAATAAGAGGTAAAGGGTAATGATATTTTCTAGTAGCTTTATTTAATTTTCTAAAATGAATTGCCATTCCCAATAACAATTATTTGTGGGATAAGTTCATTTTTATCATTAGGAACAACAATAATACCTCCCTTCTTAGGGACACAATGAACATGACTTAACCATCTACTATCAGCTATGTGACAGATTATACCTGCCTCGAGAAGTTTTAGTATCTCAGTTCTCACCAGTTCTTTCATCTTAGGATTCAATCGTCGTTGGTGATCAACAACGGGTTTAGCATCAGGTTCCATATTAATTTTGTGTTGACGAAGAGTGGGGCTAATGCCCTTAAGATCATCAAGAGTATATCCAATAGCAGCACGGTGCTTCTTCATAATTTTTAATAATCTTTCTTCTTCATGTTCTGGAACGTTAGCACTAATAATAACATGATATATCTTTTTCTTATCAAGATAAGCATATTTCAAAGCGTCGGGCAATTGTTTTAATTCAAACAAAGGATCACCTTTAGGTGGAGGAGTACCTCCAAGAGTTTCAATAGGAAAATTGTGTTTAAGGAGAGGTTGTTGTTCAAAGAATATTTTGTCTATCTCATTTATTTCACGCAAGTTCATATCATTTTCATGGTCGAGCAAATATTGCTCTAGTGGATCAGTAGGAGGCATGGCAATAGAAGCAAGACCAATTATTTCATCCTTACTAGGTAATTCTTTATCCCGAGGTTGTCTACGGAATTTAGAGAATTTAATACTAGGTAATTCTTTATCTCGAGGTTGTCTAAGGAATTTAGATAATTTAAACTCATGAGACACGTCACCAAAACTAACACCGACAGTTTGTTTTTCACAATCTATCTTAGCATTGACTGTGTTCAAGAAAGGTCTACCAAAGATAATGGGACAAAAGTCATCTTGTGGGGAACTAAGGAGTAGAAACTCAGTAAGATATTTTATTTTCCCACACAAGACTTCAACATGTCTAACAATCCCAATTGGTGTGATGGTGTCTCTATTAGCAAGTTCAATAGTAACATCTATGTCTTCTATTTCAGCGGGTGCTATGTCATTCATAATTTATTGATATAAGGTAAAAGGAATAGCAGTCACACTAGCACCTAAGTCACATAAACCATGGTAACAATGATATCCTATTTTAACTGAGACAACAAGCATGCCAACCATAGGTCTATGTTTATTTTTTTCATCGGGTTTGGCAATTCTAGCAGCTTCATCACAGAAGTAAATAACAAGCCCATCAACATTTTTGACCAAGAGATCTTTAACCGTACAAACACTAGGTTCAACTTTAATTTGTTCACAAGGTTTGGGTGCTCTAATGTTACTTTTGCGAACCACAGCTGATACCTTAGCATGTTCCTTTATCCTAACATGGAAAGTATTTTTTCAATATAGGCAGTAGGCACAACTGGATCAACATTGTAAATAATAGTTTGAACTTTAACTATGATTGGTTCTTTAATTTCTTCTTTAATAGCGGGATGATATTTAAACCACTTCTCCTTAGGGAGATCAACATGAGTAGCAAAAGATTCACAAAGGAGGCTACTATCTTAGAGTCAAGTCTATATTTGGTGCCAAACTTGTGAAAAGCATCAGTATTCATAAAAGATTTAACACAATCAAACTCAAGCTTGATACATGACTGTCGGTGTCAAAACCGGCGGATCTCGGGTAGGGGGTCCCGAACTGTGCGTCTAGGCGGATGGTAACAGGAGACAAGGGACACGATGTTTTACCCAGGATCGGGCCCTCTTGATGGAGGTAAAACCCTACGTCCTGCTAGATTAATATTGATGATGTGTGTTACAAGAGTGGATCTACCACGAGATCAAAGAGGCTAAACCCTAGAAGCTAGCCTATGGTATGATTGTTGTTAGTCCCACGGACTAAAACCCTCCGGTTTATATAGACACCGGATAGGGTTAGGGTTACAGTAGTCGGTTACAAAGGTAGGAGATCTACATATCCGTATCGCCAAGCTTGCCTTCCACGCCAAGGAAAGTCCCATCCGGACACGGGACAAAGTCTTCAATCTTGTATCTTCATAGTCTTGGAGTCGGCCGATGATGATAGTTCGCTATCCGGACACCCCTAGTCCGAACTCCTCGGTAGTCCTGAACCAGGCTTCAATGACGACGAGTCCGCGCGTATATTGTCTTGACATTGCAAGCGGGTTCTTCCTCCGAATAATTTATAGAAGATTGTGAACACCAGGATAGTGTCCGCTCTGCAAAAATAAATTCCACATACCACCGTCTGAGAGAATAATATTACACAAGATCAATCTCTCGACATATTTTGTGGCGTGACGTCGCACCACTACCAAGCCTTTATTCAAATTGTTTTTACTGTTCCACCTCAGCGCGTTTAGCGAAGCGGTTTCCTTGGCACGTCTTGTCGAGGCAGAGATCGTGTTCCCCTTATTCCGGGATTCCCATCAATACGAACGTGGGTAACCCAACTGCGCCATTGATTGTGGCGCTTGGGAGATAAGCGAGTTTTACCAGGCCGGTGGGGACACATGTTTTTGTCTGCCCATATAAGGGGATAAGGATCCACCCTTTCACCTACGCCTTCTTCCTCCTTTGCTCATCCATTCCCATGCACTCAAGCTCTAGCGCACAAGTCCGCACTCTCCTCCTCAACCTTCTCCAACCATGTCAGGAGCGGGAGGCAGATGGATGGCCTCCTCCGTCACGAAGGGGCACATCACAAGACTGCGGGAGGCCGGATACTTGTCCGGCGATATCGCGCCTGAGCTCCCCGGCTGGGCAGCTTATTCAACCCCAGTCCCCATGAGAGGGTGGTATTTCTTCCCCACTTCCTCCGCGGACTAGGTTTTCCACTTCACCCGTTTGTCCGGGGGCTCATGTTCTACTACGGCCTGGACTTCCATGACCTGGCCCCGAATTTTGTCCTCAACGTCTCGGCGTTTATCGTCGTGTGCGAGGCTTTCCTCTGCATCCAGCCCCACTTCGGCTTGTGGCTCAAGACCTTCAGTGTCAAGCCGAAGGTTGTGAAGGGCAGCCAAGCGGAGTGCGGAGGCGCCATGGTCGGCAAGATGGCCAAAGTCCTATGGCTCGAGGGCTCCTTTGTGGAGACAATAAAGGGGTGGCAATCGGGGTGGTTCTACATCACCGAGCCACGCGACCCTGAATGGGTGGCGGCCCCCGAATTCAGATCTGGATTCCCCACACGGCTCTCGTCATGGAAAGAGACGGGCCTGAAGTGGGGGGATTCGGACGAGCTATCCGGACTCCAAACACGCGTCCGGAACCTGGTGGACAAGAATCGTAGGCTTGTCGACGTAATCCAGGTGATGCTCATCCGCCGGATTCTCCCATGCCAACAACAGGACTTCAATTTGTGGGAGTTTGATCCGGCACAGCACCGAACCTTGAGCCGGCTCTTTGATACCACGTACGAAGATGCCTGGAAGGTGCTGTTCAAGGGCGCCGAAGCCCCCGCATCCGCTAACAAAGATCGCGAATACAGCTCGCGGCGTCAAGCCAGCGAGGTAAGTTATTTTACCCTTTACGGGGCTCTTTTTTCATAGATTGACTCTACATGGGATCTAAAAACTCCCTATTCTTCGACATGTCTGGCTGAAGTCGTCCGGACAGATTAACTGTCCGACTCCTTTGCCGAAGACCCAGCGGATGCCCGATTGTGGGGCTGCTGGCTCCGGCACCCATGTGGTGCGGAGAAGAAACCAGAAGGAGGCCACGGAACTCGAAGGAGCTCCGGCGCCAGTGTTGTCGGATTTCAAGCGAATCTTCTCCGAAGGCGAGGAGGAGGAAGAAGAAGCCTCCCCAGCGAGGAGGAGAGGAAAGGAAGGCCGCCCCTAAGCTGGGGAGACCGGAGGGTCCAAGAAGGAAGAACCCTTCCTCCGGACTTCTCCACCAACGTCGGCGACAGCGAGGGGATTGGCCTACAAGGGCCAAGCCCCTGGCGAGATTGTAAGTGTCCGGATACCCATGGCGTTTTATTATTGCAGAGTGTTCTCTAATGTCGAACAATCGTGCAGCCCGCCCAAAGGCGAGCTCGCCGATTCATCGAGCGGGTCCCTGGGCTCGTCGGAAATGGAGAGTACTTCGCTTCCGACCGCCTCCTCGCCTCATGCTGCGGACAACGCCGCGGCGGGGCCCCAAAGGGGGCTTGGTCCCAAGGAGGTGACGCAGGAGGTGCCACAAAGCAACCCCCCGGACTCCAGGCGCGTGGGGGGCAAGACCCCCAGGGGCTATAAGGCCGACCCTTGTCCGGACTCAATGCCGGAACTGTCAGTGGTTCCGGAGTCCGGCAAACGATCCCTTCGCAAGAAGGGTAAGACGCCGGTGTCCTTCGTCCAACCGGAGGCACCGGATAGCTTACTGGAGGCGCTCAACGGCGCCTCCATCAAGGAGGAGCACCGCACTGTTATGAGTGCGGTGATCCGGACAGTTCAGTCCGCCAAGAGCGGGCTGACCGAAGCCTGTACCAGCCTTCTATCAGGCTTTGAGGTAAGAAATTTTAGTATATGTAAAATGGTACCGCATAGACAGTAGCCCCTGATGCTCGGTTCGGTGTTCAGAAAGAAAAGCCGGACTGAGGATCTTTAGAAAGATAAACGCAGGAGTCATAAAAATATGTCAATATGGGATTGCAGGCTGTGCTGCTGACCTCCGCCGCACTGACTGCGGAGGTTAATAATTTGAAGAAAAACCTCGAGCGGTCCGAGAACGAGCTCGGTCATGCCAAGAAGCAGCTCGAGGAAAAAGAAGGTGAGTAATACCTTATGAAAATTGTACCTTATAGAAAAGGATTTGGTTGCAAGAAAAATGACAAGGATAACGTGGGTATTGTAGGGGCCACTAACGAGGTGGCGACCCTGAAGGAGGCGGTGGCCGCGGCCGAGCGTAATGTCTGACATGAACGCACCGAGCGAGAGAAGCAGGAGGCGCGGGTGGCGGAGGTACAGCAAGAGCTCCAGGATCTCGTGAAAAAACATGAGAACTTGGAGCGTGACTCAAAGACTCGAGAGTCTGAGCTTGCAACGGCTCTTGAGAGTGCCAAAGCCGCTAAGGCCGAAGCCTACAAGGCCCTCCAGGAGATTGAGGCGGTGAAGAAAATAGCAGCGGGTAAGGCATTTTTCATGCAAAGTAAGCATGTGAGTGTTAATTACCTGTTGCTTACCCGAATTCGGAGCTCTCCAGGGGCGTTCGCATATCTTCCTCGCAGCGTGTCCGATGCTGCCACATTCTACCGGCCCGAGTAGGGGAGCTCGACAAAGAAGGTCTTCGGTCTCGGTATCTTTGAGGCGGACATCAGTGCCCTTAGCGACCAGTGAAGCAGCTGGTCGAGCTCCTAAAGCGGCCGAACAGGCCATGAAGGGCCCTGATAGTTGGTTGTGGCCTAAGGAGGCCATGCATGGGAGCTACTTCGCCCTGGTGCGCGGCGGCTGGTGGATGCGTGCCCGTGGGTTGAAGTTATCAAGCATTCCGCTTGTATCAAGGGTGCCCGTCGGGCCCTTGCCAGCGCAAAGGTGCTTTGGAGCAAGATGGATGCCCGAAGCTCGTGACGGACCCGCCACCGGAGGGCAAGGAGCATCGCACGCTCGAGATGTATTATAAGAGTGTCTTTGAAGGCGCCCACTATTGCGGGTGAGTGCTCCAAAGATGTAATATTTGAGTAGACTCGCATTTTGTTATCCTGCGCTGAAAACTTAGTTCATATCGCTAAGCAACGCTTATTAATTTAAAATATTACCTTACGTGCAGCTGTTTATCAAATCTGAGAGATGGCAAGTCGTCGGCTTCAGCCCCCATGCCACGAGTCTTTGGGGTGTTGGGATAAACTTGGCGCTCTTGTTCCCATTTTGGGTCCATCTAGGAGGCGCAACACAAAGAACAAGGCAACCGGACTTATAATGCTTGAACACTCTCACTTAGCCATAGAATTCTATAATTTTAAATTTCGTGAAGCCCCTAGTCTTGGAAGGCGAATTTGGGCGCTATCACGCCTTGGCGGACAGTATCCGGCTCCTCGCTCTAAGCGGCATAAGTCTTTAAGGACATAAAAACCTCTCGAATAGCGACCGGTCTCTCGCCTCATCATGACAGTCAGTTTTAGCTTTCTCCATCGAGGCGTTAACCCGGTCGAATGGGCGGAATCGCGAGTGGTTCTCCGGTGCTACCTTAGCCGATATAACGGAACGTAAGGTACCAAAACACGGGAGCCGGGCAAACCCAACTATTGACCCAAGACATGATTCGGAGCCGATGCATATAGTGCTATAAGTTCGGGGTGCCGCACTTGTGAAAGTGTTCGGAATCATCACACCATAACCGGGAAACATAAGCCCCTGGTGTATATTAGCCGTACCAAAGTGTACGGATGCAAAATGTCGTGAATGAACATATGTATGAAAAAGAAATGCAATTATAAGCAAAAAGGTGCTGCATTGTTTTATTCAATAAGTGCTGCTATGAATGCAGAACGATACAAATAGTGCGATAAGCAACGTAGGAGACTGTTTAAACATGTCCCCTTCCAGGGGTAGGCTGCAGATTGGTGTATGAAAATGCTCGTAATGGAGACCACCTGTATATTCGTTGTAGCCTTTATCCTTCCCTGGCTGTTGCATCGTGAGTTCGGCAGGTCTGCTGCTTTGGGATGGGCTTCGACAAGCGGAGTCTGTGTTTAAAAAGTAAAAGGTAAAAAGAAAAGAAAAGGGCGACACACTTGAGAGCCCCTTGTGTGGTTGAGCCGCATGATCTGGGTGTATTGTGGTTGTGCCCCCTCCCCATGCCCATGGTATCTTGAGCGTAATGGTGTATGCGAAGGACCTGCTGACGTTTCGCAGAGCTGGGGTTTGGGCCGCACTGCTACGCGTGCTCGGAACGTGCCAGGTGGTCTTGTTGTAAGTTACTCCGGGCGCGCTTGGCTGTGTCCGGCCGCTTAACGGCCGGACTCGAAAATTGCCTTAAGGGGCTGTATTGCACTTCTGCCGCGAGAGCCGCTGTATGTTCCTCCATGCGGAGAGAACGTTCAGTGTTTCCATTGACTGTAATGACTCCTCGAGGGCCTGGCATCTTGAGCTTGAGGTATCGTGGTGCGGCACGCGTTGAACTTTGCAACGCGCACGTCCGAGCAAGGCATGATAGCCGCCATGAGCGGGACTATGTCGCAGATTAACTCCTCACGCCGGAAGTTATCCGGGATCCGAAGACCACTTCAAGTGTAATTGAGCTGTACAATTGGCTTCTACACTGGTATGACGCCTTTAAAGGTCGTGTTGGTAGGTTTAATCCTTGAGGGTCTATGCCCATTTTGCACAAGCTGTATCCTGGTAAACCAGGTCCAGGCTCTTGCCGCCGTCCATCGGGACTCGGTTAGGTGAAATCCATCGACGATTGGGTCTAGGACCAGTCTGGGCGAATCCCTCGTGGCGGATCTTTGGTGGGGTGGTCCTTCATCCAAAAGTGATCGGGCAGGAGGACCATGGATTGAACTTCGGGGCAACTGGCTCCATCACGTAGACATCCCTGAGTGCATGCTTCCGCTCCCTTTTGGGTATCACTAGTGCAGAACCGGGCAATAGCACTGGTTCGTAAGGCCCTTTAGTGCCGTTTACATAACCGGCACTAAAGTGTGGTCACTAAAGCCCCCCCTTTAGTACCGGTTCAGCACGAACGGTGCTAAAAACCAACCACGTGTACGAGCCAGCTCCGGGGGGCCCTTTAGTACCGGTTGGTAACACCAACCGTACTAAATGTTTGTGGGTTTTGTTTTATTTTATTTTTTCAATTAAATTTGTGTTATCAATTTAATTCTTTTTCGCTTGTTGGTATTTTACAATACTACACATTGTACACGTTATATATATATATATATATATATATATATATATATATATATATATATATATATATATATATATATATATATATATATATATATATATAATTTCTAATAGAACCAATCATGCATATATATATATATCATCAATGTCTCACAAACCATCATATTAATTAATTCACACACACACATGTATAGCTATATACAATTTCTCCTACATATGCATGTTGCCTTGAGTCAGTGGCATTAGCCTAATTGGTGCCTTGAGCTCGATGGGGGCAGCGGGTAATAGTATTCTCCTTGGATTTATGACCTGGTCGAGCAAAAATCCGCTATTTCCTCTTGAAGTGCTTCTCGGCGCTCCGTTTCTAAGAGCTTCTCCGCACCTCTGTGAACTGTTAAGAAGGAGATCAATATGCATGTGTATTAGTTGTGTGACTAGATATCGATAATGGTGTAAAATTGTGAATAGTGTTTTGACAAGCGTACCCATTCCTGTCTTTCAGATCTGCTCCTTTGGACGCCATCATGCGAATGTTCTCGCATAAGCAGAATGCACACAGATCAGTCCCCGCGCCTACTTCAGGGCCTTTACGAGAATGGAATTTGATCAGATAATAATTAATCAAGAATGATAATTAAAGAGATGGCAGCTAGCTAGCTAGTTAGTACTACTTAATTACTTACCTTGGGTGAAACCATTTAAGCTTTTTTTCCATTCTCCCGGGTCTGTTGATGAACCTTGCCCAAGCCCTGCTTGCCGACAATGAAAATGAATAAAGGGTTATTAAATATAGTTCATATCATGAAAATGACAAACTAAATAGGCGAGATATATAGTTAATAATGATTGAAATTACCTGTTGACTATCCCAAACAAGATGTTATAGTCAGTTTTTCTTTGAGTAGTGAGTCCGAGTATTTCAACTGTTCGGCGTCAACTTTAATGATACACAAGACCCGGTGATATCTGCATGCACACACGTTTGCATGCCTTAATTAAGCGGGCATATGTAAAGCAAAAACATGTAGCTAGCTAGTAGGCAAAAATAGAGAATTTGTAGTACAAGACAGTGTGACTCACTGGAAGTTGTAAGGAAGTAGTATATCTTCATTTTATTTGAGGTGCTTCAAGAACTCTAGCATGTTGTCCTCTACGTCCTTTTGATAACGTGGATTTAGATTCCATGTGTATTCATTAACGGTGTTTGGGTCAATGAACCCGATGCCAAAGCGTCCATCTTTTCTCATTTCATATATCTTCATCCTGCATATAATACCACATAAAAGAATATAGTGAGGATAATTACAGGTAATGATTGATCAAAAGGATCAGTACAGCTAGCTTGAGACTTAAATTACAGAAAGAAATCACTTACGAGACAATAGCAAGGCGGCGATAGCTTTGTCGAGTGCGTCTTGATTGTATAACTGAAACAGTTCAGAATACTCAACGGACAAAGCTTTCTCATGGAAGTAATGCTCCTCCTTGACATTCACCATGAAGGACACTCCATCGAAATCTTGGTAATGTTCATGTACCATTGATGCAATTCATACATTCTCGTTGGGAGGTTCTTGACCTTGTCCGGATGGACCAAAGGTTGGCCCGGACATATTTCCGTTTTATTTCATCCTCTCTAAGCACAGGCATGGGCTCGATCTCGAGGAGTTGTCCAACAGTGATTTTGAGAACTTCAGCCTGCATTATATGGTCCTCCGTTATTACCACATTGCCCACCTCGGGAATGTAAACTGTTTGTCCACAATAATATTGGCGCGTCTTTATCACGTGTTGTTGGCACAACAAGCGAGGGATCGATTCGCCGCTGTTCTCCCAGTGGGAATGGTTTTCCGCATTTTTGACAGCTGCTTCTTGTTTGCTCGATCCTGAGCTCGCCTCCTTACGTAGACGTGCTCGATTTAACTTCCTGATGTGGCGCTCATAGTCTGTGTCAACAGGCTTGGGAGCTGGTGGTTGAGCCATATGAATGAAGTTGTCAATCGTTTCCTTAGGCACTTTCTCCCTTGGCGGCGGTGGCGGTTTCGGTGCAAAATGGGCTTCCACCTCGGACTTCGATATGGCTGCGATTTCCTCCTCGGACCTGTCATAAGACCTCTGCGGAAGAGGCGTGAGGCTTGGACCATATTTATATCGCATGCCTCCGCCTGTACTTCCTGTACTACCTCGACTCGTACCGCTACGCACCATAGCTGCGGGGTGTCTCTTCTGCGATTGCTGCGGCAGAGACGCCGGCTGACGAGGCTGAGTTGGACGAGGAGGAGGGCCGCTCAAGATGTGCCGGACTTGGAGGAGGAGTGGCCTGAGGTTGTGCGGACTTGGAGGAGGTGGACGTCGGACTGTGGCGGACTTGGAGGAGGAGGTGGCTCGACACTTTGCGGACTTGGAGGAGAGTGGCTGACACTTTGCTGGACTTGGTGGACTTGCGGGGCGGGAGACTGCTGACTCGGTGGCGGACTTTGACGAGGAGTCGATGACGCGGTGTCGGTGGCCTTGAAGATGATGCAATCTTTTTCCATAGGATGATCGATGGTTGGCGTCTCAGAAAGCGCCGTCCTCACCTCCGGGAATGTCAAGCTCTAGCTCCGAATATGGCTGCACCACCTCGTCAACCATGACACGAGCATAGCCCTCTGGAATCGGGATGCAATGGTAGGTTGCTTTGGGGTAACTGGAAAAGCTTCTCCCTCCGCCACCTTCATGGATATGTTCTTCATTTTGACGTGTAGCTCGCAGCTAGTGTTCTCCGTGATGTCATCCATGGGGTATCTACCCAGCATTGCGTCATCCGGGACGGAACCCACGCTACTTCTCTGCATGGATGGGGCGGTGCTATCCAATGCTGGATCATCCGCTAGCTGCTGCAGCTCTTTGAGACCCCTTTGCTGGCTAAGTGAGTCGATCTGCTCCTGCTGCCGCTGGAATTTGACCGCCAATTCCGCTTGACTTGCTTCTAGGCCTTGAAGGCGTTCATAGTCCCGCTTCCTCTGCTCCTCCTCCATCTTCCTCTTCTTCTCCTCCGCAATCTTCTTTCTCGCTTACGGGTTCTGTAGTCGTTGTTCGGTCTGAAAACCCTCATACCACGGAATAGCGCCCTTGCCTCGTGTTCTTCCCGGTGTTCAGGATTTCCCGGCACGCGCGAAGCTCGTCGTTCTCTCTATTGGGCTGGAACACCCCCGTTCGTGCCTCTTCTATTGCAACAAGTATCGCATCGTCGGCTCCCTTCAGACTTGCCCTCGTCGAAACATTGCCTGTCTTCGGATCCAACGCCCCCCCATGTGCATAGAACCAAGTCGACCACAGGGGGCAGCTCTTAGTAACCGGAGTGGCACCTGCATCCTCCATCTCTTTCTCAGACTTATCCCACTTAGGCATTGCCACTACATAGCCACCTGGCCCCAGCTTATGGAACTTATCCTTTTTTTCGGCATTCTTCTTGTTTATTCTCGACCGTTCCTTAGCTAATTCTGAATCCTTGAATTTCACGAAATCGTCCCAATGAGCATGTTGGTTCTCTAGTGTTCCCTCGAATCTGGAGTCTTCCTTCCTCCTTGACGTACTTGTCCCATTCACGATTCTTGTGGTTCTTGAATGCAACCGCCATCTTCCTAAGAGCAGCGTCCTTGACTTTCTGCACATCTCGCTTCGTGAAATGATCGGTAGGGTGAAATGTTCCATGAGAGTATCCCAAAGCAGATCTTTTTGATTCTTGTCGACATAAGTAACATCTCGGGCGTGGAGCAGCGTCCTCTTTGCCTTTTGTCCTTTGTCTTTGCTGGCTCTCTCCATTCTTGAAGGGAGATCAAGAGTTGGTCCTTCACAAGAACTCTGACCGACGAATGAACTTGTCCGCAATCTTCTTAGGCGCTAATGGTTCGCCATTAGGTCGACTGCCTCGATATTGTACTTTCGCCCTCCTTCAACTTTTGTTCGGGCCTCGTTTAGTCCTTTTGCACGAAGATTTGCTCGACCGGATGGCTGAAAGAACAAAGATCGATTCGTTAATATATCTTCAAGTCATTTAAAACATGTGATGATCACGAAACCCGCTTATATAAATATATATACCTCGCGGTCTTTGTTGTTTCAGGATCAACATGTTCTTCGTCATCGTCATAATCGTAGTTCATGACTTCATCAATTCGATCGTCGCGATCGAATATCATATCACCCTCTCCGGTGTTGTTTAGAAATTGAGCCGTCATAATCTTCTTCATTTCGATTATCATCGGCCCGCGTATCATATCGAACATGGTCTGTTCTCCCTCTCTGTCGGTATTATGCGCCATAGCTTTTATTTAACTAATTCAAAAGAAATATAAAACAATTTAGTATTCAAATTACATCGTCTCGAATAATAGATATAATCTAGAATACTTTGTCTAGAATAATAGATACAATCTCGAATACATCGTGTCGAATAATATATAATATTGAATAGTACATCACTGGCTAGCTAATTAAAGATCGAACACTACTGGAAGAATCTAGGACACTCGCGGTTCTGCGTCATGGCGGTGGACACCCAAAGAGAAGGAACCCTCACGGGATCATAGCTGATGTGAGATCCACGAAGATCTTGCCGGTATTGGAGAACCTGCCGCCCTCTAACGCAACCATGTAGCGATGGGCGTGCTCGTCCTCCTCCACGACACGGCGACGTACCTCCTCCGCGGGCCGGGTCCTCCGCACCGAGACTGGCCCACGCTAACGCCACCAAACGAGATCAGGGTCGACGACGGGACCCGGGGCGGGTTCCTCATCAAGCGGCGCGCCTCCGAGCAGTACTCTCCAGTGCCAGCCAGTGAGCCAGTCCGGACATGGGCGGCTGGGCGTCGTCATGACGGGTCGACGATGAGGATGCGGGCGGGCATCGTCGATAACAAATACTAGCTATATGCCGCAAAAAATAATATTTTTTAATGATTGGATTTTGATAACTAAAATTTATAACATTTCTACTATTTCAAAAATCTATATACTTTTTCATACTAATTAAGCATCTAACACTAAAAACATAAAAACAATTTCTATACATCCATTAGAAAACAGAAAAACAACATTATATAAAAAATTCCATACTAATTAAACACTAATTATATCCATCTAACATGCATTCATACATATATACTAGTGAAAAACAATAATCTAAAAATCTAAACTAATTAAACATACAAAATCTAAACTAATTAAATATATACGTGTATGTGTGTGTGTGTTCATCATGCTTGTGTGTGTGTGTATGGGCTCGGGAGGGCGGCGCCCATGGTGGCCCTTGGGGCGAGGGAGAGGGGTTAGAGGGGAGAGCTCACAGCAGGCGACAATGAGGCGACGGGCGGGCGGCGACGGCGGGACGGGCGACGGGACGGGACGGGGCGACGGGACGGGGCTGGGCGGCGACGGAGACGAGGGCGGCGGGGGAGGGGCGGCGGACGGCAGACGGGCGGACGGAGGAGCGGCATTTAATACGATCGAGGGCGGCGGCGGCGGCGACGAGACGAAAACAGAGGAACAAACAGAGAGGAAACTGAAATTTTCGTAGCTGTTGTATATATAGAAGGCACCTTTAGTACGGTTGGAGCCACCAACTGGTACTAAAACCTGTTTTGGCTAGGCCAAGCAGCGGCCAGCGACCCCTTTAGTACCGGTGGTGGCACAAACCGGTACTAAAGGCCCCCTCTTTAGTACCGGTTTGTGCCACAACCGGTACTAAAGGGTGGCTGAAGCAGTCTGCGGTGCGGCAAGTTTAGTCCCACCTCGCTAGCCGAGGGGCGACCGCAGTGGTTTATAAACCCCCGTGCGGTCGCTCTCTCGAGCTCCTCTCCAAATCAGGCCTACTCGGCCTACGTGTTCTTTGCTGCCCTGTTGGCCCACTTGGCCTTTGCAGGCCTGCATCCTGGCCCAACACAGGTTGGGTTTCTAGTCGTATGCAGGCCGTTACGGCCTAGTAGGTGGGCTTTTTTTTTGCTTTATTTATTTTTGTGTTGTTTTTTTGTGTATTTAGAGTTTCTTTGTGAATATTTTTGCTTTAGGTACAAAAAATTACAAACATTTTGTTAGTGCTCGTAGTTTTCAAATTTGAATAGTTTAAATTTTGAATTATTTGAAATTAGTGTGAATCACTAGTTTGTGAATAATTTAACTTTAAAAATCAGTAAAGGCATGAAAGAATTTGTTTGCACATAAAATGTCTTGGCGTTTCAAATGCCAAAACACATAACTACCCTAACTATTACAGAGATTCCCCTCGGGTGTGAAACATGAAGAAAGTGATGATAGTGAAGCCGATCACATCCAGATCTTTGGGTGTGGAACTTTTCTTCGCGTGTGTCCCTTTGCACCGTAACCATGGAAAATCTTCATCATTTAACGGGATGCTCGGGTCAATATTCACCGTGAATGGAGAAATTTCATCAAACTTTTCATAATCTTTGACTTGTCTATCTTGTCATCCACTCCCACGATGTTTCTCTTCCCGTAAAGAACTATGTGCCGCTTTGGCTCATCGTACGATGCATTCGCTTCCTTATCTTTTCTTTTCTTGGCTTGGTAGACATGTCCTTCACATAGAAAACCTATGCCACATCATTGGCTAGGACGAATGGTTCGTCGCACACGCAAGATTGTTGAGATCCATTGTTGTCATTCCGTCATGCGGGTCTTCCGTTACTCGCCTCGTGTCATATTGACCCATTTGCACGAAACAAAGGGACCTTTAAACCACGTCGATAGTCAAGTTCCCATATGTCCTGTATATAACCATAATATGTTTCCTTTCCGTCTTGGTTTCGCATCAAAGCGGACACCACTGTTTTGGTTGGTGCTCTTCTTATCTTGGGCGATCGTGTAAAATGTATTACCATTTATCTCGTACCCTTTGAAAGTCATTATATTCGAAGATGGTAGCTGGGACAGCAAGTACAGGTCATCTTCAATAGAGGTGTCATGCATGGTGCGTGTTCGCAACCAGGTGGCGAAACTCTGGTTTGTTCACGTGTAATCCGGTCATCAGACCGCTCCGGTGTTTGGGCGTAGCAAATTCTTGTGTTCATCCATATACGGAGCCACCAAGGCGGAATTCTGTAGAACTGTGTAGTGTGCTTCAAAGTGAGATAATGTCCGTCCATACATATTATTTGTTCCCCTCCTAGCGTGCCTTTTCCATCCGATCTGCCCTTATGCGCGATTCGGGAACACCAATCGGCTTAAGGTCAGGAATAAAGTCAATACAAAACTCAATGACCTCCTCATTTTGATGGCCCTTGGAGATGCTTCCTTCGGCCTAGCACGGTTATGAACATATTTCTTTAAGACTCCATGAACCTCTCAAAGGGAACATATTGTGTAGAAATACAGGACCCAAAACGTTAATCTCTTCAAGATAGGTGAACTAGGGCGTGCGTCATGATGTTGAAGAAGGATGGTGGGAACACCAACTCAAATCGACAAGACATTGCACCAAATCATTCTCAGTAACCTTGGTATGATTTCGGAGCGATTACCTTTCGAGAGATTGCATTGAGAAATGCACATAGCTTCACAATGGCTAATCGAGCGTTTTCGGTAGAAGCCCCTCAATGCAACCGGAAGCGGTTGCGTCATAATCACGTGGCAGTCATGAGACTTTAGGTTCGGAACTTTTCTCTGCCATGTTTATTATTCCTTTATATTCGACGAAGCCGACGGTACCTTAATATCGAGCAGGCATTCAAAGAAGATTTCCTTCTCTTCTTTGGTAAGAGCGTAGCTTGCATGACCCTGATATATGTCGTCTTCTCCGTCCATATGTTGCTGGTCCTCCCGTGCCTCAGGTGTATCTTTTGTCTTCCCATACACACCCAAGAAGCCAAGTAGGGTCACGCAAAGATTCTTCGTCACGTGCATCACGTCGATTGCGGAGCGGACCTATAGGTCTTTCCAATATGGCAGGTCCCAAAATATAGATTTCTATTTCCACATGGGTGCGCGTCCGTCGGCGTCCTTTGGAACAGGTTGTCCGCGGGACCCTTTCCAAATATCACCTTCAAATCCTTGACCATATCATGTACATCAGCACGATGCGGTGGCGAGGCTTCGTCCGTGATCCGCCTCACCTTTGAAATGCTTGCCTTTCTTTCTTACGGGATGCCTGCTCGGAAGAAATCGGCGATGTCCGTGTACACATTCTTCATACAACTATTCAAATATATAATGTCGGTATCATCCAAACAGTGCGTGCATCCGCGGTATCCCTTGTTTGTCTGTCCTGAAAGGTTACTAAGAGCCGGCCAATCATTGATGGTCACGAACAGCAACGCCTTTAGGTCAAATTCTTCCCCCATGTGATCATCCCACGCACGTACACCTGTTCCATTCCACAGTTGTAAGAGTTCTTCAACTAATGGCCTTAGGTACACATAAATGTCGTTGCCGGGTTGCTTAGGGCCTTGGATGAGCACTGGCATCATAATGAACTTACGCTTCATGCACAACCAAGGAGGAAGGTTATACAAACATAGAGTCACGTGCCAGGTGCTATGGTTGCTGCTCGCTCTCCAAAAGGATTAATGCCATCTGCGCTTAGACCAAACCATACGCTCCTTGCGCCATCATCGCAAACTCCTTCCGTACTTTCTTTCAATTTTTCTCCACTGCGACCCGTCATTGGTACTCTCAACTTTCCGTCTTTCTTACGGTCTTCTTCGTGCCATCGCATCGCCTTGGCATGCTCTTTGTTTTGGAACAAACGTTTCAACCGTGGTATTATAGGAGAATACCACATCACCTTGGCAGGAATCATCTTCTTGGGGCGCTCGCCCTCGACATCACCATGCTCATCGCGGCTGATCTTATAGCGCAATGCACCACATACCGGGCAAGCGTTCAAATCCTCGTACTCACCGCGGTAGAGGATGCAATCATTAGGACATGCATGTATCTTCTGCACCTCTAACCCTAGAGGGCAGACAGCCTTCTTTGCTTCGTCCGTACTCTCGGGCAATTCATTGTCCTTTGGAAGCATATCATTTATCATTACCAGCAACTTTCCAAATCCCTTGTCAGATACACCATTCTCTGCCTTCCATTGCAGCAATTCCAGTGTAGTGCCCAGCTTTTTCTTGTCACCTACGCAATTCGGGTACAACAATTTTTTGTGATCCTCTAACATGCGCTGCAACTTCTTCTTCTCCAAATCACTTGCTAGTTTCTCTTTGCATCGGCAATGGCCCGACCTAGATCATCAACGGGCTCATCGATGCCTCTTCTTCAGCTTCTTCCCGCATTGCCGCCCAGCTTCTTCCGCATTACGGCTCAGCTTCTTCCCCATTGTTGTATCATCGTATTCAGGGAACCCATGGCCAGGATAGCTGTCGTCGTCCTCTTCTTCTTCATTGTCTTCCATCATAACCCCTCTTTCTCCGTGCTTGGTCCAAACATTTTAGTGGGGCATGAAACCGGACTCAAACAGTGGACGTGAATGGTTCTTGACGAGAGTAATTGCGACCATTCTTACAGCCAGCACATGGACAAGGCATAAAACCATCCGCCCGCTTGTTTGCCTCAGCCGCAAGCGAGAAAAGTATGCACGCCCTCAACGAACTGGGGAGAGCATCGGTCATCGTACATCCATTGCGGCTCATCTTCATTACACAACACCGAATAGACCAAATTAATACAAGTTCATACATAAAGTTCATACAACACTTAAATGCAACAAACAAATAACTCTCTAGCTAAAGCATTTAAATGCAACAACAAATGCGATCAAGATCGCAACTAAGGTAACAATTGATCCAACAGCATAATGATACCAAGCCTCACTATCGATGGCATATTTTCTAATCTTTCTAATCTTCATGCGCATTTTCTCCATCTTGATCTTGTGATCATCGGCGACATCGGCAACATGCAACTCCAATTCCATCTTCTCCCCTCAATTCTTTTCAATTTTTCTTTCAAGTACTCGTTTTCTCTTTCAACTAAATTTAACCTCTCGACAATAGGGTCGGTTGGAATTTCCGTTCACATACCTCCTAGATAAAAATATCTATGTCAACTTGATGGGCATAATTTGTCATAAACACGAAATGCAACAAATAGTTTTAAAGAGAATATACCACATCTGAATCATAACAAGGACGAGGGCCGACGGGACGGATATCAAAACCATGGCACTATGTATAACAAACAACGACGGGTAAGATAATTATTATACGAGTAACTATATATCCAAATCACAGAAACATCAATTTTTATATAAAATTTCATGAACAAGAGGCTCACCACAAGGTGGTGCCTGACAGGACAGTGCGAGGCGATCGACGGTGGTTACGACAGAGATTTAGAAGGCACTAAGTAAACCACACCTACATATGCAAACTAAGTGTTATTTTGACCTCAAATTGCATATAAATCAAATACTAGCACATATATATATTTCCTCCCAAATTACTAAACTCACAAATTAATAACTATATGAACCAATGCAAGAGCTAATCTAGCAATGAGAGATGAAAGGACAAAGTTGCTAACCTTTGTGATCACTTGAATGGATGGGGGCCTTCAAATCTTGACAAATTTTGGGCAAAATGTGTGATGAGCTCGAGGGGAGAAGAGGAAGAACAGAGAGGAGAGGAGAGGGGAAAGGGGGAAGAACAGAGCAAGCTGGACGAAGGGTTTATATGCAGGAGGACCTATAGTACCGGTTCGTGGCACGAACCGGTACTAAAGGTGCTGGAGGGGGCCCAGACTGACAACATCCTTCCACCACCCTCATTAGTACCGGTTCGTGGCACGAATCGGTGCTAAAGGTTAGCCACGAATTGGAACCGGTAC
This sequence comes from Aegilops longissima, assembly GCA_021605205.1. Lineage (NCBI taxonomy): Eukaryota > Viridiplantae > Streptophyta > Magnoliopsida > Poales > Poaceae > Aegilops > Aegilops longissima. Next base: position 618,747,875 of record CM038680.1, read on the forward strand.
TAATGTATACATTTGTGCCGGCTCTTATACAAACCGGCACTAATGTGCTTCACGTTTGACCCTTTTTCTACTAGTGTATGTGCGTTGCGTATATCATGTTCACCGTCCGCACCTGTGGGGGGAAACCCTTCTGTCCTCTATTGTCCGGCGGTTGGGTCTCGTCCTCGTCATCGCTATGCAGCCCTTTGTCATTGTTTTCGGCAATTAACTTGCCTGCCTGCTTGAATACCCAACAGTCCCGGTTGGTGTGGTTAGCTGGCTTTTCGGGGTTGCCGTGTATCTGGCACAAGCGGTCGAGTATTCGGTCCAAACTGGACGGACCCGGAGTAGTTCGTTTGAATGGCTTTTTCCGCTGACCGGGTTTACAGCCTTTGAATCCAGCATTGATTGTCGTATCCTCAATATTGTCGCCGTTAGTGCGGCGTTTGTTTTTGTTACGACGCGGCCTGCCGTTTTGGTCCTTGAAGTCCGGACTACCAGAATTTTTGCTGAGGTTGTTGCTGCGTGCTAGCCAGCTGTCCTCACCCGCGCAGAAGCGGGTCATGAGTGATGTGAGGGCTGCCATGGATTTCGGCTTTTCCTGTCCTAGGTGCCGGGCAAGCCACTCGTCGCGGATGTTATGCTTGAAGGCCGCGAGGGCCTCCGCATCCGGACAGTCGACGATTTGGTTTTTCTTGGTTAAGAACCGTGTCCGAATTGTCCGCCGATTCGTCGGCTGCTGAATTATGTGTCTTAGGTCATCGGCGTCGGTGGTCGCACATAAGTGCCCCTGGAAGTTATCGAGGAATGCGGCTTTGTGTCCTCCCAGCTTCCAATTGACTTCTGGCGGCAAGCTGTTGAGCCAATGTCGGGCTGGTCCTTTAAGCTTGAGGGGAGGTATTTGATGGCGTGAAGATCGTCGCCGCGGGCCATGTGGATGTGAAGGAGATAGTCTTCGATCCAAACCGTGGGGTCTGTTGTGCCATCATAGGATTCAATATTGACGGGTTTAAACCATTCGGGGATTTGATGATCCATTACTTCGTCTGTGAAGCATAGTGGGTGTGCGGCGCCTCTGTACTGGGCGATATCACGACGGAGCTCAGAAGAGCTTGGTCTGTTTTGTTCGGCCCGGCCGGACTTACTGTGTCCAGCGCGACGGTTGTCATCACGTACCGTGGGGCGCCCACGCGATCCATAGATCGATCTTGATTGTCTTGCCTTGTCCTCCAATATATCTCGCAGGTCCGGAGCGTTCCCCTTTGGCCGTGTGCTTTTTGAGCGATGCCGGGGTACGGTTCTAGTGAAGGGCCTAGAGGCCTCTCTCGTCGCGCCACGGGTGGTCGGTCAGCCGATTGTCTCCTGGTGATGCGGGTTCGTAAGTCTCCTCCTCTAATCGGGGGAGCAGCTTGCGTTTAGGGTAGCTTTTGGAGGGGCGTTCGAGCTCATGCTCTTCGGCCGCGAGGACTTCGGTCCATCTATCGGCTAGCAGATCTTGATCAGCTCTAAGCTGTTGCTGCTTTTTCTTTAGGCTGTTCGCCGTGGTCATAAGCCTGCGTCTAAAACGCTCTTGTTCAACGGGATTCTCAGGCATGACGAATTCATTGTCGTCGAGGCTTGCTTCGTCTTCGGAGGGAGGCATATAATCCTCTACCTCTTCTTCTGCCGCTCTCTCTTGAGGGCTGGCGTCTTCATCCTCCTGCGATGGATCTTGCTGGAGTGTATTGTTATCTCCGGTGCCGGAATCTTCATTCTTGCTGTGGCGGGATTTAGAGCGGCGCCGCTGACGCCGGCGCTTGGGCTGCTTCTTGGAGGGGTCATCCTCCGTTGTTCCATCGCCGTTCCCATCTTTTGGGATGTCCACCATATATATGTCGTATGACGAGGTGGCCTTCCAGTGCCCTGTAGGCGCTGGGTCTTGGTCGTCTCCGGCATCGTCGTCCATACCGTCGATGTCTTCGGAGTCGTAGTCTAGCATGTCGGTTAGATCGTCGACAGTGGCTACCAAGTGGGTGGTGGGTGGGCGTTGAATTTCTTCGTCGTCCGCATCCCAACCTTCCTGACCGTAATCCGGCCAGGGCTCTCCGGATAAAGAGAGAGACTTTAGTGAATTCAGGTTGTCGCCAAAGGGCGAGTGCTGAAAGATGTCCGCGGCCGTGAACTCCATGACGGGCGCCCAATCGGATTCGATTGGCAAGGGCGTGGAGGGTTCAGAGTCCGGAGAGGAGTCCGGCACCCTGGAGTCGGAGTCTTTGCAAAGGACAGGGATGGTGTTCGGCTCGATCGCCGTAGAGATTGTAGCCCCCGAGGCGGCGTCCAACCACTCGCCCTCGGTCGGGGAATCCGGCTCCGAATTAAGGGCCGGAGCGGATACTGGTGCGGCCTCCAGGGCACTGTTCGGCTGCAGAGCTAGATCATGCCCATCGAAACAGTGCGGCACGCTTGGCTGCGGCTCGAATCCGTCGAAGATCAAGTCTCCGCGGATATCGGCCGTATAGTTTAGACTTCCAAATCTGACCTGGTGGCTAGGGGCATAGCTTTCGATCTGCTCCAGATGGCCAAGCGAATTGGCCCACAGTGCAAAGCCGCCGAATACAAAGATCTGTCCGGGGAGAAAAGTCTCACCCAGGACCGCATCGTTGTTGATGATCGGAGGAACCATCGGGCCTATCGGCGACGACACAGAGGAGCTCTCAATGAAAGCACCAATGTCGGTGTCAAAACCGGCGGATCTCGGGTAGGGGGTCCCGAACTGTGCGTCTAGGCGGATGGTAACACGAGACAAGGGACACGATGTTTTACCCAGGTTCGGGCCCTCTTGATGGAGGTAAAACCCTACGTCCTGCTAGATTAATATTGATGATGTGTGTTACAAGAGTGGATCTACCATGAGATCAAAGAGGCAAAACCCTAGAAGCTAGCCTATGGTATGATTGTTGTTCGTCCTACGGACTAAAACCCTCCAGTTTATATAGACACCGGATAGGGTTAGGGTTACACAGAGTCGGTTACAATGGTAGGAGATCTACATATCCGTATCGCCAAGCTTGCCTTCCACGCCAAGGAAAGTCCCATCCGGACACGGGACGAAGTCTTCAATCTTGTATCTTCATAGTCTTGGAGTACGGCCGATGATGATAGTTCGGCTATCCAGACACCCCCTAGTCCAGAACTCCCTCAATGACTATTTACCTTCGTCGAGTTCCCAATCTTCAGAGTTGCATTTAATTCTTTCCAGGATATCCCACTTGAATTCAATAGTCTTCTTCATAAAAGAACCAGTACAAGAAGTATTGAGCATGGGATTGATCATCACGAGAAAAAAAAATGAGAATTTCTCTTGAGAGCTCATGATTGAGGCATGAATATAATTGATTTAAGCCTCCCCAAAGCTAGAGCGATACTTTCTCCTTCACGACACCAAAAATTATATATATAATTCCGATCACGATGAACTAGATGCATAGGATAATATTTTTTGGTGAAATTCCAATTTGAATCAATTCCAGTTCCAAGATCCAATACCATCGCATAGCCTATACCATGTCAATGCTTTTACCTTCAAAGATAAAGGAAAACCCTTCTTCTTAACTTCATCTCTGGGTATACTTTCAAGCTTAAATAATCCCCAAATTTCATCCACATGTATCAAATGCATATCACGATGTTTGGTTCCATCTCCTGCATAAGGATTAGCTAGCAGTTGATCTATCATACCTGAAGGAATTTCATAACCAATATTTTCAATAGGTGCAATAGGTTGAGGGGGAATTAATTGTGCTTCCGTTCGAGGTGAAGATACCCCAAACAAACCCCTCAAAGGATTGTTTTCCATAGTAACAAGTAAAAGTCAATTTCAGCACGTAGTATAATTTTTTCCTTATCGATTTCCACTTACCAAGAGCGCTTCACTCCCCGGCAACGATGCCTGAAAATATTCTTGATGACCCACAAGTATAGGGGATCAATCGTAGTCCTATTGATAAGTAAGAGTGTCGAACCTAACTAGGAGCAAAAGGAAATGACAAGTGGTTTTCAGCAAGGTAATTTCTGCAAGCACTGAAATTGTCGGTAACGAGTTGTTTGATAGCAAGATAATTTGTAATGAGCAAGTAATGGTGACGGAATAAAGTGCAGCAAGGTATCCCAATCCCTTTTGTAGCAAACAACAGGCCAAAAGGGTCTCGTATAATAAGCAAAGCGTTCTTGAGGGCACACGGGAATTTCGTATAGCCACTTTCATGTTGGTTTGATTTGTGTTCGCTACTTTGATAATTTGATATGTGGGTGGACCGGTGCTTGGGTGTTGTTCTTACTTGAACAAACCTCCAACTTATGATTAACCGCCTCGCGAGCATCCGCAACTACGAGAAAAGTATTAAGATATAAATCTAACCATAGCATTGAACATATGGATCCAAATCAGTCCCTTACGAGGTAGCACATAAACTAGGGTTTAAGCTTCTGTCACTCTAGCAACCCATCATCTAATAACTACTCCACAATGCATTCCCTTAGGCCCAAAGATGGTGAAGTGACATGTAGTCGACGTTCACATGACACCACTAAGGGAATCTCAACATACATATCATCCAAATATCGAGCACATATCAAATTCACATGATTACTTGCAACATGACTTCTCCCGTGGCCTCAGGAACAAAGGTAACTACTCACAAATGATATTCATGCTCAAGATCAGAGGGGGTATTAAATAGCATAATGGATCTGAACATATAGTCTTCCACCAAATAAACCATATAGTAATCAACTACAAGATGTAGTCAACACTACTAGTCACCCACAGGTGCCAATCTGAGGTCTTGGTACAAAGATTGAACACAAGAGATGAACTAGGGTTTGAGAGGAGATGGTGATGTTGAAGATGTTGCTGAAGATTGGACTCCCAAAGATAAGAGGGTTGTTGGTGATGACGATGGCTTCAATTTCCCCCTCTGGGAGGTAAGTTCCCCCGGTGAAATCGCTTGGTCAGAGGGCAAAAGTGCTCCTGCCCAAGTTCTGCCTCGAGACGGCAGTGCTCCGTCCCAAAATTCCTCTCCTTATTTTTTTCTAGGTCAAAATACGTTATGTACCAGAAGATGGGCTGGGCTGGCCAAAACTCACTAGGGCGCGCCTGGGGGGCCTGGCGCGCCTTGGTGTATTGTGGTCACCAGGTGGCACCCCTCCGGTAGTTATTTGCTCTAATATTTTTATATATTCCAAAATAATTCTCCGTAAATTTTCAGGTCATTTGGAGATGTGCAGAATAGGTATCTCTGACGTAGCTTTTTCAGGTCCAGAATTCCAGCAGCCGGTATTCTCCCTCTTTGTGTAAACCTTGCATATTATGAGAGAAAAGGCATTACAATTACTCCATATAGTATTATTAAGCATAAAAACTGTTGGGGAACACAGTAATTTCAAAAAAATCCTACGCACACGCAAGATCATGGTGATGCATGGCAACGAGAGGGGAGAGTGTAGTCCACGTACCCTCGTAGACCGTAAGAGGAAGCGTTATGACAACGCGGTTGATGTAGTCGTACTTCTTCACGATCCGACCGGTCCTAGTACCGAAAGTACGGCACCTCCGCGATCTGCACACATTCGGCTCGGTGACGTCCCACGAACTCTCGATCAAGTTGAGTGTCGAGGGAGAGCTTCGTCAGCACGACGGCGTGATGACGGTGACGGTGAAGCTACCGGTGCAGGGCTTCGCCTAAGCACTGCAACGATATGACCGAGGTGGATTACGGTGGAGGGGGCACCATACACGGCTAAGAGAACAATAATCAACTTGTGTGTCTATGGGGTGCCCCCTCCCCCGTATATAAAGGAGTGGAGGAGGGGAGGGCCGGCCCTCTATAGCGCGCCCTGGAGGAGTCCTACTCCCACCGGGAGTAGGATTCCCCCCGCCCCTTCCTAGTTGGACTAGGAGAGAAGGAAGGGGGAGAGAGGGAGGAAGGAAAGGGGGGCGTCACCCCCCCCCCCTTCCTAGTCCAATTCGGACCAGAGGGGGAGGGGGCACGCGACCTGCCCTGGCTGCCCCTCTCTCTCTCCACGAAAGCCCATTAGGGCCCATATACTCCCCGGGGGGTTCCGGTAACCCCCCGGTACTCCGGTATATGCCCGAACTCTCTCGAAACCTTTTCGATGTCTAAACATAGTTATCCAATATATCGATCTTTATGTCTTGACCATTTCAAGACTCCTCGTCATGTCCGTGATCATATCCAGGATTCCAAACTACCTTCGGTATATCAAAACACATAAACTCATAATACTGATCATCACCGAACGTTAAGCGTGCGAACCCTACGGGTTCGAAAACTATGTAGACATGACCGAGATCATCTCCGGTCAATAACCAATAGCGGAACCTAGATGCTCATATTGGTTCGTACATATTCTACGAAGATCTTTATCGGTCAAACCGCATAACAACATACGTAGTTCCCTTTGTCATCGGTATGTTACTTGCCCGAGATTCGATCATCGGTATCTCAATACCTAGTTCAATCTCGTTACCGGCAAGTCTCTTTACTCATTCCGTAATGCATCATCCCGCAACTAACTCATTAATCACATTGCTTGCAAGGCTTATAGTGATGTGCATTACCGAGAGGGCCCAGAGATACCTCTCCGACAATCGGAGTGACAAATCCTAATCCCGATCTATGCCAACTCAACAAGTACCATCGAAGACACCTGTAGAGCACCTTTATAATCACCCAGTTACGTTGTGACGTTTGGTAGCACACTAAGTGTTCCTCCGGTATTCGGGAGTTGCATAATCTCATAGTCATAGGAACATGTATAAGTTATGAAGAAAGCAATAGAAACATACTAAACGATCAAGTGCTAAGCTAACGGAATGGGTCAAGTCAATCACATCATTCTCTAATGATGTGATCCCGTTAATCAAATGACAACTCATGTCTATGGTTAGGAAACTTAACCATCTTTGATCAACAAGCTAGTCAAGTAGAGGCATTAGTGACACTCTGTTTGTCTATGTATTCATACATGTACTAAGTTTCCGATTAATACCGTTCTAGCATGAATAATAAACATTTATCATGATATAAGGAAATATAAATAACAACTTTATTACTGCCTCTAGGGCATATTTCCTTCAAAAACATTATAAATAACAGTAGGAAAACATGATGCAAAATGGACGTATCAAGCCCCCATAGTATGTCGATGAAGCGATGGCGAAGCCCCCGGTCTAGTTGAGGTGACGAGGCAGGTTGGTTACATGATGTAGGAGCACCCACGTCAGCCATCGTGTCAAAGCAGGCCGGCGAAGTGGATGTCGGCTCGATGAGGTGATGGTAGGCGATGCGGACGCAGGTGAAATTTTGTGACGTGGTTGATGCCGGCTTGTGAATTGACCGCACGAGATACTGGTGTGCCCACCCCGTGAAATCCATGGGGCGATGATGATGTCTTGGAAATTATTTGGCCTTCGCGATGCCGAACTCTTGGTTGGCTCGCCGAGGTGATGATCTGATGTGCTTGACGTTGGCTCGACGAAGTGATGACCCGTCTAGCGCAGCTCGGTATGCATGGAGCAACGAAGTGGGATGGTTTAACATCGGCGCGACGGTGAAGAGCACCTCGGAAAAGGCTCAAAATTGTTGGCACGTGTTTGAGATTAAAACACAATACCCTAGAAAAATTTCCTTCAAAAAGGATGTCTGATATCGAATTTGGTTCGGATTCATTTCACAGAAAATAGGTCCAAAAATTAATACACTCATCAGACGTTTCCGGGAGTTTGAACGGTCGGATCGAGCTAAAATTTGGAGGGGTGGTCTATATATAAATTACGCTGCCGGAGAACGGTTGGATCTTCCAAAGGATGTCCAAGCTGACTGCTGGACTCCTCGACCTAAACTCATCCATGTTCCGTCCATATTCGACAAGGCTATGGTATATCGGAGATTATTGGAGATTCCTCCATCGGAACACACCAAAATTTTACAGGGTTGTTCTAGACTCAATTCCGTACAATTCCATCAAAGCAATCGTCAAAGCGAAGCTTGAGGAGGCAGGGACGGCGAACACTAATTCACTGTCCAGAAAAACTGCATGATCACCCGAGGGTAATGTTGTTGTTGAGCCCCCAAGCTTAAAGGACGATTTCTACATCTTAATAGAGATCAGAGTTGAAGCTGATAAGAGCACCCATCCAATCTTGATGATCCGACGCGGAGCGTAATTTTTGGTCCAGATGAGGTGACCAGTCGAGCCGGCGAGGAAAATGCCGACGTCGACAATAAAGCTCGGTTCTGACATGTCGATCGCGCCGGAGCCGATATGAATTCCCATCGCCCCGTGGCGACTACCAGCAGGGACCTGTATTGGCAACAAATGTCGCTGCTAAATCCGGCATATCTCGAGGTAGGGGGTCCAAAGCTAGGCGTCTTGGAGCGATGGTAACATAGACACATGATTTTATCCAGGTTCAGGCTCTCTCGAAGAAATAATACCCTACGTTCTCCTTTTTATTGTATTGATATGGGGGATTGTACATAGTACAAGTATCTACCACGAGAGTGTTGTGTATGATTCTAATGATCTGGAATATCCTCTATCGACTAGCCCGACCTTGGCTTATATAATGGATCGAAGGCCTAAGATAACAAGAGTCCTAGTCAGATACGTTAATGGAGAGGAGTCCTTGTCTTGATCACCAAGTCTTGTGAAATCTTCCTCATATATTTCATGGGATGCCCAAAGCAGCCCGTTAGTGAACCGCCATGGGGTTCCTCGGCCCGACCCTCTAGCTGGGAGATGATGTGGTCAGTACTCCCTAGTCCAGTACATCGCCAGGAAGGAAGTGGGGAAAGGATGGAGAGGGTCAGTTTGAGCTCAGTGTTCTGGGCGCTGGGGCTTGAGAGATCAGGGCATAGAGAGCAATGGGGAAGGCGTGGAATGAATTGGATTCATCTATATCCCTATATAATCCAGTAAAAAATACCAAAGGACACAATGTTGCGTGGTAATTTCGCTGCTTCCCGGCACGACGTGAATTATGTGCACGAGCGAGTCGAAGGATTTTGTTAATAATGCCGCCGAATATCCAGAGCGCGATCCCTTTATTGATGGTACGTGCCAATAGCAGCGGCCTCAGGCCACGATAAACTCGGCATAATGACCGACGATGGAACCCTTCAGTTCTATTGTACGTGGTGGCGGTTCGGTTTTCGGTCAAAAGTTGTCAGCACACAAGCCAATCGACCCACTACGTTAGCACTACAGAACTTTGTTGTACTAAGGCAGGGACAGGGTCCTCTGATTCAATGGAAATAAAAGCACTTCTCAGGGAGCTTCTGAGGTATATAACTTCTCACATTAAAAGACGGCCGCGATACAAGAAGATGCAAATAACGAGGAACCATTTTGCAAGGCCAAAGATCTGCAGTGGAGGACGAGCCCTCCGAGGACCTATCGTCGTCTTGGAAGACTGGTTCAGGGGCTACTTTCGGTGTCCTGGGCTAGGGGGTGCTAACCACGTTGGCCTGCCAGTCATTGGGCCTGGCCGAGGACCCCAGACAACCGAAGAATGGGACATATTTGCCATGACCCACGACATACCTAAGATGGAATCCTCCGAAGACTTGACGCACACTTTAGGACACGTTTGAATCATTGACATGTCTATCCTTAAATGTAACCGAACTACATGTAACCCTAGGTACCCCAATGTCTATATAAGCTGAGGGGTTTAGTCCATAGGGTTAAGTTAGAGACATCAGCTTATATAGACATGTACTTTGTACCTCAATGTCGAGGTAGATCATCATGTACTTTTTACCCCATCCCCAATCAATATAACAGAAGCATGACATATATAGGGTTTTACCTCTTCGAGAGGGCCCAAATCTGGGTAAAACATCATGTTCCTCCTGTTACCATCAAGTTAATATCACCAGGTTGGGACCCCCTACCTAAGATCCGCCGGATTCAACCCCGACACACGCACGTGCGACGTTGCAATGGAAGACAATGACTTGGTCAACAAGTTGCATCATTGAGCAAATCCAGCCAAAGGACCAACACATGGTGCAACAAGCCACAAAACCTATTGCTATTGGAGTGCTGCGCCACCTGACCACCGATTATGAACTTGCTTGTAAAAGCCACAACAATTGTTGATGGCCTCTTGAATGTTGCACCATCGATGGGCGGAGACTTCAAATTATGACTATGGTTCAATTCCATGTGGTAGGGATTGTAACACTTTTGGTCATGAAACCATTCATGCACGCTTTGCTGAAACGACTCGCCCTTTTGCTTTGTGCCATGAAACGAATCAATATCAGTGGCCAAGCATGCCTCAGACAACAAATCATCCTCCTTGATGGAGAAATTTTCTCCCTCTATTTCTTTGGATCGCCACTCAGCGACCAGTAGTCGTCCGGATCCATGTCCGACTACTAGGTGCACATATATTGGGTGTCCGGCTGCGTTTGATCTTCAAGCTGGGAGTCGTCCACTTGTATGTCTTCGTGTCTGCCTCTGTCATGGATAATGTTCATCGTCTCATCCTCCATTGTGTCCTCGCACTTGGTTGAGACATTCCGAGAAACGGTGATCGGACATCAATGGACGAGATCTCCATAGCCGACAGTCGCGATCGGACAAGCGTCGACAACTCCGAGAAGACGTACTCGGTGTTGAGGTCGATAGTGAATGACTCCGATGGCCGGAGCTGAAGGAGGCTACAAGAACTGTTGCGTGTCGGACCGAGGATCTGGGCGGCGTAGTAGTATGGCGCCTTCAGCTGGGAGGGCTAGGGCTGTGATTACCCAAGCGGCAACGGCCTAGCCGGTCGGCACTGCATCTCCGACCCTCTTCTTCGCCTTGACACACCGGTCATTACGTTCTACGGATTGGATCTTGTACGCGGCCGCATCCGAGTCCGGTACGACTACAAACAACTTCATTGGCTCCTCCTACTGCTCCATCGCTGCGGCGATCAGCGGAACGGGTTGGAACGGGCGGGAGGGGTGAGGGGTGGCGGCGATTGGGCGGAGGCGGTGGGAAAGGGTAGGCTTTCGCGTGAAAACAGTGGTAGGATTGTCCAAATGGACGGGTTTCGCCTCAGTTTTGGGTGGATGTCGGAATTCTACATTGTGGACGTCCGGAGGCCAACAACTCTATATATGATGCCGGTTTGAAGATTTCGGATGTCATGACTGGTTTGGGCAAATTTAATGACCGTTGTTGGATTGGCCTCCAGTGTCCGGACCATCTGATCCGAATATTTACATGCGATTGGTGATCCCATTGTAGTTGCCCTTACCGCTAACCAGAAAAGGAACAAGACCTGCAACGGCTAATGTCCTGAACCTGGTCTGGATCAAGGTTTTTGCTGATTCCTCGATGCCCCCGGTGTGACAAGTGCGGTGTGCCCACAAAGAAAATGGTCACTTGGGCATGGGCCGCACGGTGCGTGACACGGACTGCGCCGTGGTCCCTCAAAAGCCTACACGAGGGATTAGAAAGCACGAGGCAACACCCAGAGCCCGCCCCAATGCATGATTAGTTTGGCATCCTCTGTATACATGCATGCAGACCGGCCAAGCATGCATGGGAGTACGTACGGACTAGAGTGTCAACGCACCCCATCTCCGGTGTCTCTCCTCCTGGCACGGTAGAAGCCCCAGCACCTGGTCCCGGCCTTCCATCTACGTGCTGGTACGTGCGTGCGGCCAAATCATCGATCGATCGATCCAGGCGGGCCGCCCGTTCGCGGCAATAGCGCGCCGTACAGTGTAGGATAGGGCCGGGGTCCGGTTCACACTACGGTCGGCACTCGGCACGTAGTGGTTGGCCGGTGTTGGTGGTGCTGATCCGTCGTTTTTCTCTGTGATGTTCCCTCTGTCTGTTCTGCTGAGAAAACCTCGGCCTTCTGGGACCGGACCCGTATGATGATGAAGCGGTTTCAGTAGAACCAAGTTGTCGTCAAAGTTTGAGACAAAAAAGAGAGTGCTAAATCCACAAACAATTAGCGTGGCGATGGTTTCAGTCTCCGCGTTCAGAAAAAGCGGTAAACCTCTCTTCACTTTCAGAAAGCATAACTTCCTTCCCCTTGGTACCCTTGTGCCATTCTCGCATGAGGAAGCCCTTTCTGCCTTGTGGACTTGGAACTCAACATCACGCGAAAGGTCAAACGGGCTGCATGCAGGCCATGCCGCGAGTACTGGCCGGTCCACTTTTGTCTTTCTTTTGAACAAATTATCATGTTTTTCTCTTCTTTTTTTTTGACCAAAGCACAGTAGGGTAATTCCCCTACTGTGAGTCATTTTCATTTATTAAAAGAGTATCCAAATTACATAAACAAGTGGTTGTTGGGGGGACAACCAAGTAGGTACAAACTAGGGAAAGGAAAGTACAGAGATGATGGAAAAATTAAATATTGTCTATCCATGAGGACATGCCCTCTTTTAGAGTGGGTTTAGCCTTCAGCATAGTCATTTTGAAATATCTGACAAAGTCATTCTTGCACTCATTTATTGAGCAAGGAATCCCTTCAAAGATCATCCCATTCCTTTGGTTCCATATGCTCCAGCATCCAAGAATCATGATTTCCATGAAGTGGTCAATTTTATATCTGTGTTTAGCATCATTGATCATATTGTTGATCTCCATATCCGAATTCCATTCAAACCCAATGTTTCACCAGAAACCTTGACTAAATGGACAAGTAAATAGAAGATGAGTCATGTCTTCATAGTTTTCATTGTTGCATAGGACACATATAGTGGAATCGAGGTGCATGCTTTTTTCGGTCAAAAGATCACATATATTTATTCTGTCATTTAGCACAAGCCAACAGAAAAAAATTATGTCTTGGTAGACAGCATGATTTCCATAGCCATTTAAAGGTGGCAGCTGCATCTTCACCATTCATAAGGTATCCATAGATCTTCTTTGTGATGTTCTTATTGTTACCCCAGTTGAAGGTCCATGTGTCCTTGTCCTCTGAGTTTCTGATATTGTTTAGCTCTCCTGATAGAAGGTGGAATTGATGGTGGGCTTGAATGGAAAGAGGAAGTTGGAACAGGCTGTAAAGGTCCTCTAATTCCTTGGCATCTTTGATAGATATGTTTTCCTTTTGAGTAAAAGAGTGAAGCTCAGGGTATTTAATTTTCCTAATATCACCATTCCATATGTCATCTCATAGCAGATTAGTGCAACCAGATTTGATGCCACAAGTGGTCATTTCCCTGAAAAGGTCATACATTTTCATGCAATTTTTCCACCAAAAGGATCCTTTGCTTCTGTTGTAATGAGGAACATCATTGTTATGGTAGTGATATTCCCATATTAATTTAACCCATGGGACATCTACTTTATTATAGAACTTGAACAAATGTTTTACGAGAAGGGCTTTATTTTGTTCTCTAAGGTTCAAAACCCCAAGTCCTCCTTGTTGTTTGGGTTTGCATATCATCTCCCAGCTGGCCAGGCATTTACCACCTTTATTGATTTCATTTCCATACCAAAGGAAATTTCTGCTTGATTTATCCACATGGTCCAGAATGGTAACATGGACTTTAAGAGAGCACATGGCAAAAATAGGCATGGAAGCAACAACAGAGTTGACATAAGTGAGTCTCCCAGAATGGTTCATGAATCTGGCAACCCCTGATAATCTCTTATCAATCTTAGATATAACCGGTATGAGGTCATGAACAGAGGGTTTGGTGGTGCCCATAGGAAGTCCAAGATAGGTGAAAGGAACGCTTTCAACTTTACAACCAAAAGAGTTAGCAAGGTTGTTGATGGAATGTTGATCCATATATATAGGGATCATGGATGATTTGCTGTAATTAACAAATAGCCCAGTGGACATACTGAATAGATTAAGTAGGTATTTGAGATGATAGAGCTGCTCTTCATCAGCAGGCATGATCAATAGAGTATCATCAGCATATTGAATAATAGGGTAGTCAAGACCATATGCCTGATTTGTGGGGAGAGTGAGTTCACCATTTGCCCAGGCAGCATTAATAATAGACTGAAGTAGATCAGCAGCAATGATATATAGAAGAGGAGAGTGAGGATCTCCTTGTCTGACTCCTCTTTTACATATAATTTTTTCCCAAAGAACACCATTTAACAGACAGATGTTGATGCAGATTGAGTATATTAGTTACCCAATTTATCCATCTTGGACCAAAACCCTTTGCTTTCAACATGGCAATAATTGCATTGTATTCAATCTTGTCAAAAGCTTTCTCAAAATCAAGTTTGAGTATGATGATAGGTTTCCTTGATTGATGACATAGATGAATGTATTCGAAAGCAAATCCCAAGCAGTCCTGGATATTTCTCCCTTTAATGAAACCATATTGATTCTGATGAATGACAGAGGTAATGATTTTCTGAGCTCTATTGGCCATGAGCTTGCGATGATTTTGAGAGGAAGGCTGACCAGGGAAATGGGCCTGAAATCATTCATGCCAATAGGGTTTGAAATCTTTGGGATGAGAGTAATAAAAGCAGTATTAATACTCTGAATATCAATGTTTCCTTCAAAAAAATCCCAAATCATAGTGTAAATATCTTGCTTGATGATATGCCAACATTTCTTCAGAAATAAGCCATTAAAACCATCAGGTCCAGGTGCTCTGTCAGAGTGGATGTCTTTAATAACTTGGTCAATTTCATCCATGGAAAAAGGGGCCTCAAGTTCAGATAGATCTTTAGGCTGAATAATTTCCTCAAGATTGAATAGCATAGGTGGGTTGATAGCTTTCCCAAGTCTATCTTTGTATGATTTCCAAATAATGGCAGCCTTGTGGTCATGATTTTGGAAAGGGGTCCCATCTTCATCTAGAAGAGAAGTTTTGAAGTTCTTCCTGTAGCTTTGGGTAGCCATGGCATGAAAAAATTCAGTATTTTCATCATCAAGCTGAATACTTCTCATCTTAAACCTGGATTTCCAATATATTCTTTTTACTTCCAATAGCTTGGCTATGTGATTCTTGATAATAATTCTGAAGTTTGCTTCAATAATGCTCAGATTCCTTTGATCTTCAATGGCATCAATCATAGATAAAACATAGTTACAAGCAGATATATTAGAGTTAAGTTTTGACAGATTTTTGCTCCATTTTTTAAACCCATTCTGAGACATTTGAACCTTGCAGCAATATCCTTGGCAGAGTTTGTCAATTGTTGATTTCTGTTCCAACATTGAATAACAGTCTCATAGAACCCATCAAATTCAAACCAATAATTTTCAAATCTGAATATAGAAGATTTTGGAATATCACTGCCTATCTGAATGTGAATAGGAATATGATCTGAAGTGACTCTAGCAAGTGGGTGTGCCAAAGTATTTGGCAAAGTCAGGGTCAAGTTGGCAGAAGTAAAAATCCAGTCAAGCTTTTCCAGCAGTGGAGAGTCCTGCATGTTAGACCAGGTGAAATTCCTACCCTTGATAGGTATTTCCACAAGATCCTATTGTTGGAGTAAGCTGTTAAACATAAGCATATTGTTGGTGTCTCCTCCAGGTCTGTTCCTGTCAAGTGGGCTCCTTATTAGATTGAAGTCACCCATAAGAATCCAATGATCCATCTGAGAGGCATCAATATTGCTCAGCCAGTCAAAAAATTTAGTTCTGTCATCATTGTTGCAGGGTCCATATATATTGCTGATGTAAAAAATATTGCCAGATAGATTGCATGATAATCTCACAGTGATTTGGTAGGTATTTTGGCTGACAACAGATCCTGAAAAAAGACTGCCATTCCATATAGTAATAATTCCTCCTGATAGGCCAACAGAGGCAGTATAAGTAAATTGGTTGTATCTTCTTGGTGAAAAATTTCTGAGGTAAGCTTGGTCAAAATAATCTCTCTTAGTTTCTTGCAAGCAAATAATGCCACAATTGCTTTCTTCAATTTTTGCTCTAATATCTGAAGGAAATATGCCCTAGAGGCAATAATAAAGTTATTATTTATTTCCTTATATCATGATAAATGTTTATTATTCATGCTAGAATTGTATTAACCGGAAACATAATACATGTGTGAATATATAGACAAACAAGATGTCACTAGTATGCCTCTATTTGACTAGCTTGTTAATCAAAGATGGTTATGTTTCCTAACCATGAACAAGGAGTTGTTATTTGATTAACAAGGTCACATCATTAGTTGAATGATCTGATTGACATGACCCATTCCGTTAGCTTAACAGCTTGATCGCTTAGTATGTTAATGCTTTCTTCATGACCCATACATGTTCCTATAACTATGAGATTATGCAACTCCCGTTTACGGAGGAACACTTTGGTACTACCAAACGCCACAACGAATCGGGTGATTATAAAGGAGTACTACAGGTGTCTCCAAAGGCAGATGTTGGGTTGGCGATTTGAGATTAGGATTTGTCACTCCGAATGTCGGAGAGGTATCTCTCGGCCCTCTCGGTAATGCACATCACTTAAGCCTTGCAAGCATTACAACTAATGAGTTGGTTGTGAGATGATGTATTACGGAACGAGTAAAGAGACTTACCGTAACGAGATTGAACTAGGTATTGGATACCGACGATCGAATCTCGGGTAAGTAACATACCGATGACAAAGGGAACAACGATGTCGTTATGCGGTTTGACCGATAAAGATCTTCAGAGAATATGTAGGAACCAATATGGGCATCCAGGTTCCGCTATTGGTTATTGACCGAGAATGGTTCTAGGTCATGTCTACATAGTTCTCGAACCGTAGGGTCCGCACGCTTAAGGTTTCAATGACGGTTATTATGAGTTTATGTATTTTGATGTACCAAGGAGTTCGAGTCCCGGATGTGATCACGGACATGACGAGGAGTCTCAAATGGTCGAGACATAAAGATTGATATATTGGATGGTTATATTCGACACGGAAAGGTTCCGGAAGTTTCGGAGAAAACCGGAGTGCCGAGGGGTTACGGAACCCCCGGGAAGTTATGGGCCTTATTGGGCCAAGAGGGGAGAGAGGGCTGCACCAAGAGGTGGTGCGCCCCCTCCATGGGGAGTCCGAATTGACTAGGGGGGGCGCAGCCCCCTTTCCCTCCCTCTCCCTCTCTTTCCTTCCCCTTCCTCTTCCTAGTAGGACTAGGAAAGGGAGTCCTACTCCTACTAGGAGGAGGACTCCCTCCCTTGGTGCGCCCCAAGGCTGGCCGCCCTTCCCTTGCTCCTTTATATACGGGGCAGGGGGCACCCTAGAACACACAAGTTGATCTACGGATCGTTCCTTAGCTGCGTGCGGTGCCCCCTCCACCATATTCCACCTCGGTCATATTGTAGCGGTGCTTAGCGAAGCCCCGCGACGGTAGAACATCAAGATCGCCACCACGCCGTCGTCTCGACGGAACTCCTTCCCCGACGCTTTGCTGGATCGGAGCTCGGGATCGCCATCGAGCTGAACGTGTGCCAAGAACTCGGAGGTGCCGAGTAACGGTGCTTGGATCGGTCGGATCGTGAAGACGCACGACTACATCAACCGCGTAATATAACGCCCGCTTTCGGTCTCACGAGGGTACGTGGACGGACATCTCTCCTCTCGTTGCTATGCCATCACCATGGTCTTGCGTGATCGTAGGAAAATTTTGAAATTACTACGCTCCCCAACAAGGGTATCGAGCCAGGTTTTATGCGTTGATGTCATATGCACGAGTAGAACACAAGTGAGTTGTGGGCGATACAAGTCATACTACCTACCAGCATGTCATACTTTGGTTCAGCGGTATTGTGAGATGAAGCGGCCCGGACCGACATTACGCCAGACGCTTACGCGAGACTGGTTTCACCGCCGTGAGCACTCGTTGCTTAAAGGTGATGGCGGGTGTCTCCTCTCTCTCACTTTAGTTGAATCGAGTGTGGCTACGCCCGTCCTTGAGAAGGTTAAACGGAGTCTATTTGACGAAGTATCGCTGTGGTTTTGATGCGAGGTAAGAACGGTTCTTGCTCAGCCCGTAGCAGCCACGTAAAACTTGCAACAACAAAGTAGAGGACGCCTAACTTGTTTTTGCAGGGCATGTTGTGATGTGATATGGTCAAGACATGATGCTATATTTTATTGTATGAGATGATCATGTTTTGTAACCGAAGTTATCGGCAATCGGCAGGAGCCATATGGTTGTCGCTTATTGTATGAAATGCAACGCCATGTAATTGCTTTACTTTATCACTAAGCGGTAGCGATAGTCGAGAAGCAATAGTTGGCGAGACGACAACGATGCTACGATGGAGATCAAGGTGTCGCTACCGGTGACGATGGTGATCATGACGGTGCTTCGAGATGGAGGTCACAAGCACAAGATGATGATGGCCATATCATATCACTTATATTGATTGCATGTGATGTTTATCCTTTATGCATCTTATCTTGCTTTGATTGACGGTAGCATTATAAGATGATCTCTCACTAAAATTATCAAGTAGTGTTCTCCCGAGTATGCACCGCTGCCAAAGTTCGTCGTGTCGAGACACCACGTGATGATCGGTGTGATAAGCTCTCACGTCCATCTACAATGGGTGCAAGCCAGTTTTGCACACGCAGAATACTCAGGTTATACTTGACGAGCCTAGCATATACAGATATGGCCTCGAACACGGAGACCGAAAGGTCGAACGTGAATCATATAGCAGATATGATCAACATAAGATGTTCACCATTGAAAACTACTCCATCTCACGTGATGATCGGTTATGGTTTAGTTGATTTGGATCACGTGATCACTTAGATAACTAGAGAGATGTCTGTCTAAGTGGGAGTTCTTTAATAATATGATTAATTGAACTTAAATTTATCATGAACTTAGTCCTGATAGTATTTTGCAAATTATGTTGTAGATCAATAGCTCGCGTTGTTGCTTCCCTATGTTTTTATATGTGTTCCTAGAGAAAATTGTATTGAAAGATGTTAGTAGCAATGATGCGGATAGGATCCGTGATCTGAGGTTTATCCTCATTGCTGCGCAGAAGAATTATGTCCTTAATGCACCGCTAGGTGACAGACCTATTGCAGGAGCAGATGCGCACGTTATGAACGTTTATTAGCTCAATATGAGCGAATATGACGTTATGAACGTTTGGCTAGCTCAATATGATGACTACTTGATAGTTTAGTGCACCATGCTTAACGGCTTAGAATCGGGACTTCAAAGACGTTTTGAACGTCATGGACCATATGAGATGTTCCAGAATTGAAGTTAATATTTCAAGCAAATACCCGAGTTGAGAGATATGAAGTCTCCAACAAGTTCTATAGCTAAAAGATGGAGGAGAATCGCTCAACTAGTGAGCATGTGCTCAGATTGTCCGAGTACTTCAATCGCTTGAATCAAGTGGGAGTTAATCTTCCAGATAAGATAGTGATTGACAGAATTTCTAGTCACCATCACTAAAGTTACTAGAACTTCGTGATGAACTATAATATGCAAGGGATGACGAAAACAATTCCCAAGCTCTTCGCGATGCTAAAATCGCGAAGGTAGAAATCAAGAAAACATCAAGTGTTGATGGTTGACAAGACCACTAGTCTCAAGAAAAGGGCAAAGGGAAGAAGGGAACTTCAAGGAAAACGGCAAGCAAGTTGTTGCTCGAGTGAAGAAGCCCAAGTCTAGACCTAAGCCCGAGACTAAGTGCTTTTACTGCAATGGAACTGGTCTTCGAAGCGGAACTACCCCAAGTATTTGGCGGATAAGAAGGATGGCAAAGTGAACAAAGGTATATTTGATATACAGATTATTGATGTGTATTTTACTAGTGTTCATAGCAACCCTCAGATTTGATACTGGTTCAGTTGCTAAGAGTAGTAATCAAACAGGAGTTTCAGAATGAACAGAAACTAGTTGAAGGGGAAGTGACGATGAGTGTTGGAAGTAGTTCCAAAGATTGATATGATCATCATCACACACTCCCTATACTTTCGGGATTAGTGTGGAACCTAAATAAGTGTTATTTGGTGTTGAGCATAAATATGATTTGATCATGTTTATTGCAATACGGTTATTCATTTAAGTAAGAGAATAAATTGTTGTTCTGTTTACATGAATAAAACCTTATATGGTTACACACTCAATGAAAATGGTTCATTGGATCTCGATCATAGTGATACAAATATTCATAATATTGAAACCAAAAGATGCAAAGTTAATAATGATAGTGCAACTTATTTGTGGCCTTGCCGCTTAGGTCATATTGGTGTAAAGCGATGAAGAAAACTCCATCCGATGGACTTTTGGAATCACTTGATTATGAATCATTTGATGCTTGCGAACCGTGCCTTTTGGGCAAGATGACTAAAACTCCGTTCTCCGAACAATGGAACAAGCTACCGACTTATTGGAAATAATACATACCGATGTATGCGATCCAATGAATGTTGATGCTCGTGGCAAGTATCGTTATTTTCTGACCTTCACAAGATGATTTAAGTAGATATGGGTATATCTACTTGATGAAACATAAGTCTGAAATAGTTGAAAGGTTCAAAGAATTTCAGAGTGAAGTGGAAAATCATCACAACAAGAAAATAAAGTTTCTGCGATCTGATCGTGGAGATGAATATTTGAGTTACGAGTTTGGTCTTCAATGAAAACAATGTGGAATAAGTTTCACAGCTCACGCCACCGGAACACCACAACATTATGGTGTGTCCGAACGTCAGAATCAGTACTTTATTTTGATATGGTGCGATCTATGATGTATCTTACCGATTTACCACTATCGCTTTGGGGTTATGCATTAGAGACAGCTGCATTCACGCTTAATAGGGCAACCATCTAAATCCGCTGAGATGACACCGTATGAACTATGGTTTAGCAAGAAACCTAAGCTGTCGTTTCTTAAAGTTTGGAGTTGTGATACTTATGTGAAAAGTTTTCACCGATAAGCTCGAACCCAAATCGAGAAATGCGTCTTCATAGAATACCCAAAGGTAAACTATTGGGTACACCTTCTATCACAGATCCGAAAGCAAGATATTTGTTGCTAAGATGGATCCTTTCTAGAGAAGAAGTTTCTCTCGAAAGAAGTGAGTGGGAGGAAAATAGAACTTGATGAGGTAAATGTACCTTCTCCCTTATTGGAAAGTAGTTCATCACAGAAATCAGTTCCAGTGATTCCTACACCGATTAGTGAGGAAGTTAATGATGATGATCATGAAACTTCAGATCAAGTTGTTACCAAACCTCGTGAGGTCTTCCAGAGTAAGATCCGCACCTGAGTGGTACGGTAATCCTATTCTAGAAGTCATGTTACTAGACCATGATGAACCTACGAACTATGAGGAAGCGATGATGAGCCCAGATTCGCGAAATGGTTTGAGACCATGAAATCTGAGATAGGATCCATATATGAGAACAAAGTGTGGACTTTGATGGAGTTGCTCGATGATCGGCAAGCCATATTATATAAATGGATTTTCAAGAGGAAGACAGATCTCGATAGTAGTGTTACTATCTACAAAGCTCGACTTGTCGCAGAAAGGTTTTCGACAAGTTCAAGGTGTTGACTACAAATGAGATTTTCTCAATCAGAAGCGATTCTTAAGTCTGTCCGAATCATGTTAGCAATTGCCACATTTTATGAAATCTGGCAAATGGATGTCAAAACTACATTCTTTAATGGATTTATTAAAGAAGAGTTGTATATGATGCAACCAGAAGTTTTTGTCAATCCTAAAGGAGCTAACAAAATGTGCAAGCTTCAGCAATCCATCTATGGACTGGTGCAAGCATCTCGAGTTGGAATAAAAGCTTTGATAGTGTGATCAAAGCATATAGTTTATATACAGACTTACGGTGAAGCCTGATTTACAAGAAAGTGAGTGGGAGCACTACAACATTTCGATAAGTATATGTGATTGACATATTGTTGATCGGAAATGATGTAGAATTATTATGCAAAGCATAAAGGAGTATTTGAAAGGAGTTTTTCAAAGAAAGACCTCGTGAAGCTGCTTACATATTGAGCATCAAGATCTATAGAGATAGATCAAGACGCTTGATAAGTGTTTCAATAAATACATACCTTGACAAGATTTTGAAGTAGTTCAAAATGGAACAGTCAAAGAAAGAGTTCTTGCCTGTGTTACAAGGTGTGAGATTGAGTAAGACTCAAAACCCGACCACGGCAGAAGATAGAAAGAGAATGAAAGTCATTCCCTATGCATCAGCCATAGGTTCTATAAAGTATGCCATGCTGTGTACCAGATCTATTGTATACCCTGCACTGAGTTTGGCAAGGGAGTACAATAATGATCTAAGAGTAGATCGATGGACAGCGGTCGAAATTATCCTTAGTAGAATAAGGATATGTTTCTCGATTATGGACGTGACAAAAAGTTCGTCGTAAAGGGTTACGTCGATACAAGTTTTGGCACTGATCTAGATGACTCTAAATCTCGGTCTAGATACATATTGAAAGTGGGAGCAATTAGCTATAGTAGCTCCGCAGAACATTGTTGACATATAGATTTGCAAAATACATACGGATCTGAATGTGGCAGACCGCTGACTAAACTTCTCTCACAAAGCAAAACATGATCACACCTTAGTACTCTTTGGGTGTTAATCACATAGCGATGTGAACTAGATTACTGAATCTAGTAAACCCTTTGGGTCTTGGTCACATGGCGATGTGAATTATGGGTGTTAATCACATGATGATGTGAACTATCGATGTTAATCACATGGTGATGTGATCTAGATTATTGACTCTAGTGCAAGTGGGAGACTGAAGGAAATATGCCCTAGAGGCAATAATAAAGTTATTATTTATTTCCTTATATCATGATAAATGTTTATTATTCATGCTAGAATTGTATTAACCGGAAACATAATACATGTGTGAATATATAGACAAACAAGATGTCACTAGTATGCCTCTACTTGACTAGCTTGTTAATCAAAGATGGTTATGTTTCCTAACCATGAACAAGGAGTTGTTATTTGATTAACAAGGTCACATCATTAGTTGAATGATCTGATTGACATGACCCATTCCGTTAGCTTAACAGCTTGATCGCTTAGTATGTTAATGCTTTCTTCATGACCCATACATGTTCCTATAACTATGAGATTATGCAACTCCTGTTTACGGAGGAACACTTTGGTACTACCAAACGCCACAACGAATCGGGTGATTATAAAGGAGTACTACAGGTGTCTCCAAAGGCAGATGTTGGGTTGGCGATTTCGAGATTAGGATTTGTCACTCCAATGTCGGAGAGGTATCTCTGGCCCTCTCGGTAATGCACATCACTTAAGCCTTGCAAGCATTACAACTAATGAGTTGGTTGTGAGATGATGTATTACGGAACGAGTAAAGAGACTTACCGTAACGAGATTGAACTAGGTATTGGATACCGACGATCGAATCTCGGGTAAGTAACATACCGATGACAAAGGGAACAACGTATGTCGTTATGCGGTTTGACCGATAAAGATCTTCAGAGAATATGTAGGAACCAATATGGGCATCCAGGTTCCGCTATTGGTTATTGACCGAGAATGGTTCTAGGTCATGTCTACATAGTTCTCGAACCGTAGGGTCCGCACGCTTAAGGTTTCAATGACGGTTATTATGAGTTTATGTATTTTGATGTACCAAGGAGTTCGAGTCCCGGATGTGATCACGGACATGACGAGGAGTCTCGAAATGGTCGAGACATAAAGATTGATATATTGGATGGTTATATTCGACACCGGAAAGGTTCCGGAAGTTTCGGAGAAAACGGAGTGCCGGAGGGGTTACCGAACCCCGGGAAGTTATGGGCCTTATTGGGCCAAGAGGGGAGAGAGGGCTGCACCAAGAGGTGGTGCCCCTCCATGGGGAGTCCGATTGACTAGGAGGGGGCGCAGCCCCCTTTCCTCTCCTCTCCTCTCTTTCCTTCCCCTTCCTCTTCCTAGTAGGACTAGGAAAGGGAGTCCTACTCCTACTAGGAGGAGGACTCCTCCCTTGGTGCGCCCCAAGGCTGGCCGGCCCTTCCCTTGCTCCTTTATATACGGGGCAGGGGGCACCCTAGAACACACAAGTTGATCTACGGATCGTTCCTTAGCCGTGTGCGGTGCCCCCTCCACCATATTCCACCTCGGTCATATTGTAGCGGTGCTTAGGCGAAGCCTCGCGACGGTAGAACATCAAGATCGCCACCACGCCGTCAGGTCGACGGAACTCCTTCCCGACGCTTTGCTGGATCGGAGCTCGGGATCGCCATCGAGCTGAACGTGTGCCAAGAACTCGGAGGTGCCGAGTAACGGTGCTTGGATCGGTCGGATCGTGAAGACGACGACTACATCAACCGCGTAATATAACGCTCGCTTTCGGTCTCACGAGGGTACGTGGACGGACACTCTCCCCTCTCGTTGCTATGCCATCACCATGGTCTTGCGTGATCGTAGGAAAATTTTTGAAATTACTACGTTCCCCAACAATATCATCCCATCTAATCTGAGAATTTATCCCTCTGACATTCCAATTTAGTATGTTCCAGTTTCTACTCATTGATCAAAATAGTAGGAGGGTGATTGTCTTGGATAGACTTAATCAAATCCAAAAAAACATTGCAACAATCATAGGAAATGATGAAATATGACAGCCTTGCGGTCTGATAAAACATAATGCTAAGTAGCAGCAGGTACATACTCCATTAACCATTCAGATCACTTGAAACATAATATAAATAGTGCATGATGTTCCACTCACAAGCAAACAAAATGGAGTCTAGCTCCTTACAAACCAGGTTCTTAATAAAAACAGATAATATAGCCCAAAAGCACATAAAATAGACACACTGTCTAATTCCAACATTGATCTTGTAGAAACAAGACCAAATATAGCATCTAGGTACTTCCTTCATGGTCCACCTTGGTCATCAGCTTCTCATCAGAAACCTCCTCAGGAGGGGTCAGTCACTGCTTAGTGGCAAGATCTTGGATTGTTCCAATTGGCAGTTCTGGTGGTGGTGGAGCGGTTGGGTCTCTGACTTCATGCTCAAATTCAGTGTTGAGATTCTTCTGGCGGTTACTGATATTTTTGGCCTTGTTTGCAGAAGCTTCGTTCTTGAATCCCACACTCAGACCAGCAAGGCGACGGCTATGGCGCAGATCATTTACATCAAGTGGAGCATTGGCCTTCTTTCTTTTGTTGACCACATGTTTGGAGGGAATGGCAGGAGGAGCAGTTGGTTCAGCAGATGGAGAATTTGGGTTACTGGCCATGAAATCTAGCATGGCAGGTGACATGCCAGGTTCATGTCTGGGTGACAGAGCAACAGCAGAAGTTTCAGAAATATCCAGCTCTTCAGAAATCATGACAGTGGAGATCATAGGTTCAGGTGGGGCTTCAGTAACAACAGTCAGCACGCATTTCTTCACAGGACCATGGGCATCATCAACATTGATCAACTGGACACGGGTACTAACCACAGCAACACCATCGAGCTGTGACGCCCCCGATTTAATCGTACACTAATCATGCACGCAAATGTGTACGATCAAGATCAGGGACTCACGGGAAGATATCACAACACAACTCTACAAATAAAATAAGTCATACAAGCATCATAATACAAGCCAGGGGCCTCGAGGGCTCGAATACAAGTGCTCGATCATAGACGAAGTCAGCCGGAAGCAACAATATCTGAGTACGAGACATAAGTTAAACAAGTTTAGCTTAAGAAGGCTAGCACAAACCGGGATACAGATCGAAGAGGAGCAGGCCTCCGCTCGATCCTCCTAGCTACTCCTCGGTCGCCGTCGTGGGCTGCACGTAGTAGTAGGCACCTCCAGTAGTAGTCGCCATCGACGGTGGCGCTCGCTCCTGGCTCCATCGCCCTGATTGCAGCAATCGAGTAGAGGTAGGGGAAAAGGGGAACAAGGCAACCGTGAGTACTCATCCAAAGTACTGCAAGCAAGGAGCTACACTACATATGCATGGATATATGTGTAAAGGGCCATATCGGTGGACTGAATCGCAGAATGCCGTAATAAGAGGGGATAGCTAGTCTTATCGAAGACTACGCTCGTCACCGCCTTGCAACAGTAGAAGAGGGCAATCTGAAATCCTCCAAGTAACATCACATAGCAATAATCCTACCCGCGATCCCTCCTCATATCCCCGAGAGAGCGACCACCGTTGTATCCGCACTTGGAAGGGTGTGTTTTATCAAGTATCCGGTTCTAGTTGTCATAAGCTCAAGGTACAACTCCAAGTCGCCACATTATCAAGATCACGGCTATTCAATAGATTAACTTCCCGCAGGGTGCACCATCTTACCCAAAGACGCTTGATCCCATTTGGCCGACACACTTTCTCGGGTCATGCCCGCCGCTGAAGATCAACACGCCGCAGCCCCACCTAGGCACAACAGAGAGGCCAAGACGCCGGTCTAAACCTAAGCGCCAGGGTCCGGCCCATCGCCCGAGCACACACACGCTGCGTAGGGCGGCCGGAAGCAGACCTAGCCTAGCAGCGCTCCAGTCCAATCCGGCGCGCCGCTCCGTCCACGACGTCTCAAGTGCTTACCGATACCACGACGCCGGATACCCATAACTACTCCCCGTAGATGGTTAGTGCGATAAGCTCAGAGCCAACTCAGATCAAATACCAAGACCTCGTTAAGTGTGTTAAGTATCCGCGAACGCCGAACAGGGCCAGGCCCACCTCTCTCCTAGGCGGTCTCAACCTGCCTGCCGCTCCGCCACAAAGATCCACTCTGGGTGCTCCACCACCGACCCGACTTTAGTCTCCACATGTATCATGTATAAGTATATAGTATATACCGTGATCACCTCCCGAGTGATCACGGCCCGATAGTATAGCACGGCAGACGGACAAGAATGTAGGGCCACAGATGAAAGTACTAGCATCCTATACTAAGCATATAGGATTGCGTAAAGGTAACAACAAGAGTAACAAGGACAAAGCTATGCAGCAAAGATAGGAGTATCCGAAAGCAAGAATATGCTACACTACTCTAATGCAAGCAAGATAGAGAAGAGTAGGCGATATCTGGTGATCAAGGGGGCTTGCCTGGTTGCTCGAGACAAGGAGGGGTCACAACACCGTAGTCGAACCGGGCAAAGCAGCAGCGTCGGTCTCGTAGTCACCGGAGAGAAGAGGGGAAGAAACAATCAATACCAAGTAAACAGATGCATATCGATGCATGACATGACAAGTAGCGATGCTAGGCGTGTTCTAACGTGGTATGAGGTGGTATCTGGTTAGGGGAAACATCCGGAAAGTATTCGGTGTTTCGTGTTTTCAAGCAGAGGAGCCGAGGGGAAAGTTGCAGGTTCGATAGGTTAGGGTGTGTGGCGGACGAACGGACTGCGATCCGGATTCGCCTCGCTGCTCGAGCAACTTTCATGTTGAAAATATTTTAATCCGAAGTTACGGATTAAAAGATATGATTTTTTTAAAGATTTTATTAATTTCTGGAATTTAATTAATTATTTATTTAATTCGAAAAAATGGATTTATGACGTCAGCATGAGGTCATGCTGACGTCAGTAGTCAACAGGGTTGACTTGGTCAACCTGACATGTGGGTCCCATTCGTTAGTGACTGTTTAACTAATTACCCTAGTTTAGTTTAATTAACAGTAGTTAATTAGGTTAATTAGCCATTAGGTTAATTAATCAGGGTTAATTAAATTAATTATTTACTTAATTAATTAATTAATTAATTAATTTTATTCATTTTTTATTTTTATTAATTATATTTATTTAATTCCCCATTTCCTTTTTCTTTTTTTTAAAACGTTCTGGGGGGTGGGGCCCCCATGTCATAGGCAGGGGCCGGTCCAGTCAGCCTGGCTGACCGAGTCAACAGACCGGCCGGGCCCCTAGGGCCCACGGGTCAGTGACCCAGGGGTGGCCCCGGGTCGGCCACGTCGGCGGCCGGCGTTGGGGAACTCCGGTGGGCGTTCCGCGGCGGAGGGGGCGCCGGACCTCGCCGGAATTCGTCGTCCGGCGGCCAAAAGGGGCGCGGGCGGGTGCGTTCGAACGGGGAGACGACGACGCGCCCAACGGTGGCAGTGGCACGGCCGACTCGGCGGAACGGCACCGGCAGCGAGCGGCGGAGGCGGCGGGGTGGTTCGGGCGCGAGACGACCCGGCGACTACGGGCATAACGGGAAGGTTGTGGGTGCGCGACGCGCCGAGCACGAGGGGCTCGGCCCGTGACCATTTGGTCATCGGAAGGGCGCCGCGACGAGGTCCGCGACAGGCGGGGGTGCCAAAGGAGGGGAACGAGGGGAGGAGGGGCCTCACCGAGCGAGGAGGCGGAGGGAGGGACGCGGGCGCGTGTGGCCTTGAGCCGGGAGGCTGCAAGCGGCTGCACCGAGCGAGCCCGCCCCACGACCGAGCGCGGGGGGGAAGAGGGATCGATCCTGGGGATCGGGGAGCGAGCGGGGGGGAAGAGCTCACGGGGGACGAGGGTCTCGGAACGAAGCTGGGCGGTCGGAGGCGACGGGCGAGGAGGAGGGCGGGAGGCGCCGACGGCGACGGGCGGTGGCGTGGCTGGCGTGGTGGTCGTCGGGCGGCCCGAGGCGACGAGGGGTCTGGCGCCTGCACGGCCGGTCCGGGAGGAGGGGGGAGGTGAGGACGGGGCGGTGGGCGCCGGCGTCGGGGGGGCGACGGATCGGGCGATCCCGATCCAGATCGGCGAGGAGGAGGAGGAGGGATCGGGGGATGG
The DNA here is from genome assembly GCA_021605205.1 of Aegilops longissima. NCBI lineage: Eukaryota > Viridiplantae > Streptophyta > Magnoliopsida > Poales > Poaceae > Aegilops > Aegilops longissima. The sequence continues at coordinate 618,776,572 of CM038680.1, forward strand.
GGTGTCGGCTAGGGTTTGCCGACCGGGGGAGGGGGGATATGGGAGTGAGGGGGTGGGCCGGGCAAGGGGCTGGCCGGCTGGGCCGGGTGGGGGGCTTGGCCCAGTTTGGCCTGTGGGGTTCTTCTCCCCCTCTCATTTTGTTTTATTTTTCTTTTCTTATTTTTTTTCTTTTCTTTCTTTTCTATTTTAATTTATTTAAAATATTCAGACCCTTTAAAAAAATGTGTGCACCCTACCATAATTAACTTTGTAATATTTGACAACCCCCGAACATTTTAGTTTTAATTTTTGAAAACTTTTGTTGTCCTCATATATTTGAATTAAAATTTTGAAACAGTTTTGATCCAACTCGAGATTATCTACAGTGACAGAGGTGACGTGGCACCATCAACGTGAGATTACTGTAGCTTGATTATCCGGGCGTTACAAATCTCCTCCATTACAAGAAATCTCGCCCCGAGATTTAGGAGGTAGAAGGAAAGAGTGCGGGTATTCATCTCAAGACGATCCTCGCTCCTGTGTGGCTTCGCCTTCTTGAGTGATTCACCATCGGACTTTGAGGAATTTGATCGCTTCCGACGTGCGGCGCTCAGCTTGGTCGAGAATGCGGACCGGATGCTCTTTATAGGAGAGGTCCTGTTGCAATTCGAGCACTTCATTGTCCACCGCTCGGATTGGGTCCTTGAAGCAGCGCCGGAGTTGTGACACGTGAACACATCGTGAACTCCGAGAAAGGTTCGACGGAAGCTCCAGCTTGATATGCCACTTTTCCACGCCTTTCCGAATAGTGAATGGGCCAATATAGCGAGGAGCTAGCTTGCCCTTGATCCCGGCGGTGAGCACCCTTCATTGGTGTAACGCGAAGATAGGCCTTTTCGCCAAAGTTGATAGACCATGTCTTTATGATGACGGTCATAATTACTCTTTTGACGGATCGAAAGCAGTCTTGAGATTCTCGCGAATAATGCGGACTTGTTCTTCGCATGTTGGATAATATCCGGACCAAGAGTGGACGTTCCCCGTTTCGACCAGTTCAGAGGGGTTCGCACTTTCGTCCATATAACACTTGAAGGGGCCTTCTTCGACTAGCTTGATAGCTATTATTATAAGAGAACTCAGCATACGGAGAGATTCCTCCCATTTCTTGTCAAGGAAACGACACAAGCTCAAGCATGTCTTCGAGAACTTGGTTGACACGCTCAACTTGCCCTTGAGATCATGGATGAAATGCAGATCGAAAGATAAATGAGTCCCCATAGCTTCTTGAAAACTTGCCCGTAATCTTGAAGTGAATAAGCTGCCACGGTCCGAATCGATAACCAGTGGAATACCGTGAAGTGAAACAATTTCGACATATAGAGAGTTGCAAGCTGACTAGCAAATGATCGTTTCTTTGACCGCCGTAAAATGAGCAACTTTAGAAAGCCGGTCAATGACGACAAGAATAGCATCATTACCTTTCTCGCGATTTGGGAAATCCAAAGGACTAAGTCCATTTCAACATGGTCCCATTTCCATTCAGGGATAGAGATAGGTTGCGAGTTCCAAAGAGGCCTTTGATGTTTCGCTTTGATACGACGGCAAACGCCACACTCAAAGAACATAGCGAGCAATGTCTTGCTTCATATTAGACCACGTAATCTCTCGATTTAATGTCTTGATACATCTTTGTACTACCGGGATGGATACATAGAGGCGATCATGAGCTTCTTTCATAACCTTCGAGTCATATTCAGGTTTTCCTTCTTACACGGCACCACTAGGCGGCCTTTGAAGTACAAGGCGCCATCATCAAGAATAGTGAAGAATGAGGATTTCCTTCTTTGAGGTCGCGCTTAATCTTGTAGACTTCAGAGTCAAATCCTGCATTGTCTTTATGGTGCCCACGAGATCGGGTTCAACAGCCAGGTATAGAGGGAACCTCGGGAAACAACACGGAGATTCATCTTATGGAACTCCGGAGGAGGGGAGCGAAGTGCACGGAGGAACAATATGGAGGTTCAGCTTTCTGAATTCTTCAACAAGTGGGGCTGAACTTTGTGAACTCAAGGTGGTTGCAGAAGATTTTATGCTCAAGGCATCAGCCATTACATTAGCCTTGCTCGGCGATAGGAAATACCCAAATCAAAGTCTGCAACAGTCTCCATCCATCTCTATTGACGGAGGTTCAGGTCTGGCTGAGTAAATAGATACTTCAGACTTTGGTGGTCGGTGAAGATCTCGCAACGACACGAGAAGGTAATGTCGCCATCGCTTTAGCGCATGAATGACATCAGCAAGCTCGAGGTCGTGAACTGGGTAGTTCTCTTCGTGAGGGCGAATTGTCGAGAGGCATAAGCAACCACTTTGCGCTCTTGCATTAGGACACCGCCTAATCCTTGACGGAAGCGCCGCAATAAATGACGAAGTCCTTCTTAGTATCGGAGGAGCTAGCATCGGGCAGAAGTCAACTTGTCTTTGAGTGCCCGGAAACTTTCCCGACACTTATCTCATCCATTGGAACTTGACACCCTTATGCAACAAAGTTAGTCGAGGCTCTGGCAATCTTGGAGAAGTTCTCGACTTAATCGACGGCAATAGTCTGGCGAGACCGAGAAAACTTCCGACTTGCTTAACGTTCTTCGGAGGAGTCCAATCGAGAATAGCCTGAACTCTTTCAGGTTGACGGCAATACCATCCTTAGAGATGACATGCCCAAGATAGGTTACTTCGGAAGCCGAATTCACATTTGGAGAACTTGGCATAGAGTTGATGCTCTCGTAGCTTTTCCAAAGACAAGACGAAGATGTTCAAGATGTTCTTCTTCATTCTTGGAAAATATCAGATATCATCCAGATAAACCACGCATTAACTTGTCGAGGTAATCCATGAATATATAGTTCGTCGGGCGAGAGAAGGTGCCTGGAGCATTGGTTAAGCCGAAAGACATGACGGTGCACCCGTATGAACCATAACGAGTCACAAAGGCGGTCTTGGGGATATCCTCTTCACGAACACGGATCTGGTGGTAACCCAACCTCAAGTCGAGTTTCGAGAACACTGACGAACCAGCCGCTTGATCATAAAGATCATTGATCCGAGGAAGAGGATACTTATTCGAATGGTAGCTTGATTTATGGGACGGTAGTCTTGGACCAATCGGTTTGTCCCATCCTTCTTCTTGACAAAGAGAGAAGGTGCTCCCCAAGGAGAGCAACTTGGGCTAATGAAACCACTTTGAAGAGATTTGTCGATTTCCTCCTTTAGCTCAAGGAGTTCATGCGCGCGGCATCTTGTAGGGTCGCTTGGCTATAGGAGTGGTGCTTGGTTTCAAGTCGATGACGAATTCGACAGCTCTAGCAGGGGAATCCTCGAAGTTCTTCAGAAAAACGTCCGGAAGTCGCGAACGACGTGAATGTTTTCAATGCCCTCGAGGGTGCGGCGCTCAATGCATTCAATGCATAGAGCCTTGCCTCGCATTTTGCACCGATGAGCTTGGTAAGTGACTATTTCATCGAAGGGTGTAGCAGATGGACGGTCTTCGTGGCGCAAACTATGGAAGCAGATGCGCTTTAACCAATTCATTCCTGAATGAGGTCAATGCTACAAGACTTCAAAGACGATGGGAGAGACAAGGAATTCCAGTCCTTCGATTTCAACGGGACGTCGTTGCAAATCATGGAGGTTCGACATTGGCCAGGGTGTGTACTAATAGTGAAGCATTCATGTCTTCACTTTCAATGCCATGCATGAATGCAAAATCTTCAGACATGAATGAATGTGATGCCCATGTATCAAATAAAACGCATGCTGGTACTGAATTTACGAGAAGTGTACCCATCACAGTAGCAGGTTGGTCTTGAGCTTCGTTCAGATCAACGTGGTTGGCCTGAACTCGACCATAAGGCTTGGCAGTGTTGTTATGGGCTGGGTGTTTCCACGGCCAGCCATTTGGAAGGGCCAACTGATTCGGTTCTTGTTGCATTCTCTAGCACGGTGCCCTGGTTGTCCACACCTGAAGCACAAGCCATTATTGGGGGTGGGAACAGGAGCTTGGGGTGGTGGAGCTGGAAGCTTTGGCTGCTTAGTTGAAGCAGGCAGACGAGGTGCAACATAGTTCTGCCTTGGAGCAGGTGCATTAATTTGGTACATCTTGTTGGGAATCCATATCTTTGCTTCTGCGAGGACGGGCCCAAGATGAGCCCGTGTCACGGTTGCGCTGTTAGAGCTCGTATTCCTGCAGACCAGTTTCGACATTGATAGCTTTGTTCACCAAGGTGGCGAAATCAGCAAAGTCGTGCACTAGAAGTGCGAGCTTGATGTCGACTTGAAGGCCGCCACGGAACTTCTCTTGTCTGTGTGCATCGGTTGCAATATCCTCTTCAAAGATAGCGAGACAAGTCCAGAACTCACGATAAGCCTCAACAGTCTTGTTGCCTTGGGTGAGGTTATGAATTCACGCTTCTTCCGGTCCATGACCCTTGTGGGATGAAGCGGCACGAAGGCAGCTTGGAAGTCCGCCAGTGATGAGTGTTCCAACTGGCAGAGTACGCCGTGGCTGTCCCACCATTGAGCTGCGGGTCCCTTCAGAAGAAGGAAGCAAAAGTGACATAGTTGGCGGGGCTACATCAGCAGACTCCATCTCATAGGTGATGTCATGGAGCCACCATCAAGATCCAAATGGCTGGGTTGAGCTGCGGTACACACTTGGATTGAGGCGTATGAAATCCTGCAGAGTTGTTGTGTTTGGCTGCTGGTTCATATTGGGGCGAGGAAACTGAGCCAACATGTTCTCCATGAACTGGCGATTCATCTCTAGCTGTTGGATCATACCAGCCATGTACTCAAAGCGGTGGTGGGAAGTTGCCACCACGACCACGCCACTGGTCTAACCATCCCGCTAATATATAACAGGGTAGTTCAGCATTTGAGAAATTCATGCAAAGGACAAGAAGCATTCATGATGAAACATGCATAATGAAAGCAAGACGATAGAAACTACATAGTAGTTGGCATATCTTACAAAAGGGATCATGCATAGAGTTCGGCACACGAGTTCAAGACATAGACTAAGACATCATAGGCGGCACGCAGCTCATGGCGAATGCATCAAACACTAACAAGCAAGCCTACATCAGTCCCACGCGGTATCGCGGAGGTAGTGTAGCCTGAAAGCTGGTAGTGCGGCAGCGGATAGTCCTCCACGCCGCTGACTGGGGCCATGGATACTCGGTGCTGTACCCGACGACCAAGTGGCGAAGAGGGCCAAGCGCGGAGAGTAGCCTCCCACGCCCGCCAACCGACACCCCGGGGCATCACGGTCTGGCTGGGTAGATCGCAGAACGCGCAGCTCTGGATCGGACAAAGGGTGCAACAGCCGAGCACGGTAAAGGTGCCGACGGGTGATGTACAACTCGTGGCAAAGAGCTCGGTTAGCTCGATCCAGCCCATCGCGATGCGTAACAAAGTTCGATGGTAGAAGGCTCTCTGGTGACAAAGTGGAGTAGGCAGCAGCAGTAATAACCTCCTCACCCACATCGACGCGATAGCAATGTGCACAAGGGGAGGTGTCCAACTCGATACTCTCCACGAAGATGTGTCGAGCAGCATAAGCAGCATCGTGGACTGCCATATCGATGGTCACCCCAACACCATGTGCGGTGTGCAGCACAAGAGTGGAGTCATACTCCGAGAGTAGAGGTGGACGATGGCGCTGCATCGCTCCCCGGTTAAAGTCCCGGTACTCCTCAAAGACGGTGTACTCAGGGTGCCAGCGATAACCCAGATAGGTCATCATCTCGCTAGCACCGCAGTGATCCCGAGGCACCAATGGCCGTCGTGTGGCGCACGACCTGCCTCGTGGGTTCCATCTGAAAACAAAGACGTTTCAAAGGAGTCAAATGACAGCGTGGAAATTGATCAAATACAATTCCAAGAACAACTATGGCTATATCCAACTTTGGGGTGAATGTGGTCACGGGATCCTAGTGTTAGTTAGTAAAATCGTTTAATCCCGAGTAGAAGAAAGTTCAGAGTCCCAGAGTAAAGGTCGAGGAGTAAAAGATCCTAGTACCACCCGATGGCGACGTGGGCCCGTAAGGCACACAGCCAAGTTAGTAAAAGTTTTTGCAATGTCTAGACTCGACTTCGGCCAAGGAGTGTGGAAGGGGGATTCCTACAGGTAGTCGGCTCTGATACCAACTTGTGACGCCCCCGATTTAATCGTACACTAATCATGCACGCAAATGTGTATGATCAAGATCAAGGACTCACGGAAGATATCACAACACAACTCTACAAATAAAATAAGTCATACAAGCATCATAATACAAGCCGGGGCCTCGAGGGCTCGAATACAAGTGCTCGATCATAGACGAAGTCAGCGGAAGCAACAATATCTGAGTACGGACATAAGTTAAACAAGTTTTCCTTAAGAAGGCTAGCACAAACTGGGATACAGATCGAAGAGGAGCAGCCTCCCGCTCGATCCTCCTAGCTACTCCCGGTCGTCGCCGGGCTGCACATAGTAGTAGGCACCTCCGGAGTAGTAGTCGCCATCGACGGTGGCGTCGCTCTGGGCTCCATCGTCTGTTGCAGCAATCGAGTAGAGGTAGGGGAAAAGGGGAACAAGGCAACCGTGAGTACTCATCCAAAGTACTGCAAGCAAGGAGCTACACTACATATGCATGGATATATGTGTAAAGGGCCATATCGGTGGACCGAATCGCAGAATGCCGAATAAGAGGGGATAGCTAGTCTTATCGAAGACCGCTTCGTCACCGCCTTGCAACAGGTAGAAGAGGGCAATCAAGTCCTCCAAGTAACATCACATAGCAATAATCCTACCCGGGATCCCTCCTCATATCCACGAGAGAGCGACCACCGGTTGTATCCGCACTTGGAAGGGTGTGTTTTATCAAGTATCCGGTTCTAGTTGTCATAAGCTCAAGGTACAACTCCAAGTCGTCCTGTTCATCAAGATCACGGCTATTCAATAGATTAACTTCCTGCAGGGTGCACCATCTTACCCAAAGACGCTTGATCCCATTTGGCGGACACACTTTCTGGGTCATGCCCGCCGCGGAAGATCAACACGCCGCAGCCCCACCTAGGCACAACAGAGAGGCCAAGACGCCGGTCTAAACCTAAGCCAGGGTCCGGGCCCATCGCCTCGAGCACACACCAAGACGCTTCGAGGGCGGCCGGAAGCAGCACCTAGCCTAGCAGCATTCCAGTCCAATCCGGGCGTGCGCTCCGTCGCCGACGTCTCAAGTGCTTCGGTGATACCACGACGCCGGATACCCATAACTACTCCCGCGAGATGGTTAGTGCGATAAGCTCAGAGCCAACTCAGATTAAATACCACGACCTCGTTAAGCGTGTTAAGTATCCGCGAACACCGAACAGGCCAGCCCACCTCTCTCCTAGGCGGTCTCAACCGCCCTGCCGCTCCGCCACAAAGATCCACTCACGGGTGCTCCACCACCGACCCGACTTTAGTCTCCACATGTATCACGTATAAGTATATATATATACCGTGATCACCTCCCGAGTGATCACGGCCCGATAGTATAGCACGGCAGACGGACAAGAATGTAGGGCCACAGATGAAAGTACTAGCATCCTATACTAAGCATATAGGATTGCGGTAAAGGTAACAAAAGAGTAACAAGGACAAAGCTATGCAGCAAAGATAGGAGTATCGAAAGTAGTAACATGCTACACTACTCTAATGCAAGCAGATAGAGAAGAGTAGGCGATATCCGTGATCAAGGGGAGGCTTGCTGGTTGCTCGACAAGGAGGGGTCGTCAACACCGTAGTCGAACCGGGCAGCAGCAGCGGCGTCGGTCTCGTAGTCTACCGGAGAGAAGAGGGGAATAAACAATGAATACTAAGTAAACAGATGCATATCGATGCATGACATGACAAGTAGCGATGCTAGGCGTGCCCTAACGTGGTATGAGGTGGTGCTCTGTTATGGGGAAACATCCGGAAAGTATTCCGGTGTTTCGTGTTTTAAGAGGAGCCGAGGGGAAAGTTGCAAGTTCGATAGGTTAGGGGTGTGTGGCGGATGAACGGATCGCGATCCGGATTCGCCTCGCTGCTCGAGCAACTTTCATGTTGAAAATATTTTAATCCAAGTTACGGATTAAAAGATATGATTTTTAAAGATTTTATTAATTTCGGAATTTAATTAATTATTTATTTAATTGAAAAAATGGATTTATGACGTCAAGATGAGGTCATGCCGACGGCGATCAACAGGTTGACTTGGTCAACCTAACATGTGGGTCCTGCTCATAGTGACTGTTTAACTAATTACCTAGTTTAGTTTAATTAATGTGAGTTAATTAGGTTAATTAACCATTAGGTTAATTAATCGATTAATTAAATTAATTATTTACTTAATTAATTAATTAATTAATTAATTATATTCATTTTTATTTTATTAATTATATTTATTTAATTCCCATTTCCTTTTTCTTTTTTTAAAACGCTCAGGGGTGGGGCCCCATGTCATAAGCGAGGGCGGTCCGGTCCACTGGCCGACCGAAGTCAATAGACCGGCCGGGCCCCTAGGGCCCACGGGTCGCTGACCTGAGGTGGCCTCGGTCGGCCACGCCGGCGCCGGCGTTAGAGAACTCCGTGGCATGCTCCATGGCGGAGAGGGCGCCGGACTCGCCGAATTGCCGTCTGGCGGCCAAAGGGCGGCGCGGTGCGTTGAACGGGAGACGACGACGCGCCTAACGGTGGTGGCAGTGGCACGCCGACTCGGCCGGGAACGGCGCCGGGCGAGCGCGGAGGCGGCGGGTGGTTCGGCGCGAGACGACCCGGCGACTACTGGCATAACGGAAGGTTGTGGGTGCGCGACGCGCCGAGCACGAGGCTCGGCCCGTGACCATTTGGTCACCGGAGGGCGCCGCGACGAGGTCCGCGACGGGGCGCTGGTGCGGAGGGTAACGAGGGGAGAGGAGGGGGCCTCACCGAGCGAGGAGGCGCGAGGGGAGGGACGCTGGCGCGTGAGCTTGGCGAGCCGGAAGGCTGCAAGCAGCAGCCGGAGCGACTCTCCACCAGCGACCAGCCTTGGGGAAGAGGAATCGATCCTGTGGGGATCGGGGAGCGAAGGGGGAGAGCTCACGGGGGGGACGGGGTCTCGGAACGAAGCTCGGGGCGGTCGGGGCGACGGCGAGGAGGAGGCGCGAGGCGCCGACGGCGACGGGCGTGGCGTCTGGCGTGGTGGTCGTCGGGCGGCCCGAGGCGACGAGGGGGGGCGGCGCGCGCGGCCGGTCGGGAGGAGGAGGAGGTGAGGACGGGCGGGCGCCCGGCGGCGTTGGGGCGACGGATCGGGCGACCCGATCCAGATCGGAGGGGGAGGAGGAGGAGGATCGGGGGGAATGGGGTGTCGGCTAGGGTTTGCCGACCGGGGGAGGGGGGATATGGGAGTGAGGGGGTGGGCCGGGCCAGGGGCTGGCCGGTTGGGCCAGGTGGGGGGCTTGGCCCAGTTTGGCATGTGGGGTTCTTCTCCCCCTCTCATTTTGTTTTATTTTTCTTTTCTTATTTTTTTCTTTTCTTTCTTTTCTGTTTTAGTTTATTTAAAATATTCAGACCCTTTATAAAAAATGTGTGCACCCTGCCATAATTAACTTTGTAATATTTGACAACCCCCGAACATTTTAGTTTTAATTTTTGAAAACTTTTGTTGTCCTCGTATATTCGAATTAAAATTTTGAAACAGTTTTGATCCAACCCGAGATTATCTACAGTGACAGAGGTGACGTGGCACCATCAACGTGAGATTACTATAGCATGATTATCCGGGCGTTACACGAGCATCTCAAGAACATCAGGTGCAGCGGAGATAATTTTTGACATCATGTCATGCAGAGCAAAAAAAACATCAGCAGCATCAACTGCAGGTTGAAAAGGTTGATCCTGATGAGCAATCTTAGGGTCTTGTGGCGGGGTGTGAACGCTGGGTATGTCCTCATGATCATCTTCAGGAGCATGGTGGGCTGCAGGCGCTGTATGCGGGTTTTCATTGTGGACAAAATCGGCATCGTGCCATATACCACCAAATGGAGCATGTGGCATGGGGTGCAAGACACTGTCAGGGGGGATCGGGTCTTCATCGCCACCCATAGCACCAAGGAGTTCAGTTGACAAAATATACACAGCACTAGTCCAAGATTGCCCATGGCCATAATCATCTAGGCTTTCACATATGACATGACTGACAGGTATTTCCAAAAGATCAGGCACTCTAATCTTGACCAAAATACGAGCTCTATTGGACATATCTCTATTCCAAACTAAAAACTTGGCAAACCCACTGACAGATTCACGGACTTTATCAGGTCTCCATGCCTCAAGAGGGTAATTGACCATCATGATCCAAACATCATGGGAGAAGGTGCAGTCTCGATAATTTATACCTCGGTCATGACGGATAACACGTAGTGTCGAGTCGCCTACGAAGTAGGGACTATTGGCGATAGCAGTGTCGATGTCGCAGGCATGCTGGAAGCGGACGAGAGCGGCTCCCATGCCGCACCTTGAAATTTCAGCAATGCGGAAGCCACACTCATGGTCAAGATAGTGACGAATGAGCATGGCGTCCATGTCGAACTGGTTGGGATCCGGAGGCGGGGCGAGGGAGATGATGGCCCAATCCCGATTGGACGAGAAGCCCGCCAAGGAAGTGGAAGGATCGACGACGGCGGTTTCCATGGGCATCCATGATGGCAGTGCCCGGGGGAAGGAGTGGAAGGGGGTCGCAAGGGTAGGTGGCCATGTTGGCTGAGGAAGTTGGGGCGACAATGGAGAAACACGACGGAGCAGAGCAGGGGTGTAATGGAGAACAGGGGGTTTGGCAGGCCGGGCGGTCGAATAGAGGGGGAGGGGTGGGGTTTTGGGGAGATGAGTCGTTGTGAGGGTTATCGGGTACGGGCGTGGGAGGGCGAGGCGGAGTTTGGTGGGATTTAACCTGATAGACAAGGGTTTTGGTTTTGGATAAGAAACAGAAATGGGATATATGCCCATAACGAAAACAAGATCGCCATCTAAACTGATTTTTGCAGTCGATACGAAGGTGACCAGATGATAAGCATTTACCACAGAAAGATAAAAGAGAAGTTTGTTGATGGCCAGGTGGGCCACGTACATTGTGGTGGGCTAGATTGGGCCAGGGGTTGATGATGGAAGTGGGCTGGGCTCCAGACAAAATTGGGGTGGTGGTGGGCTGTGAAGTTTCAGGTGGCCTCGAAGTTGGGTTTTCGGGGATAGAATTTTGAATGGAGATAATCCCGCTCGCCGTTGGCACGTGATCCGATGATGACGGGGTATTGTTGGTGGCCGCCGGAGTGGAGCATGGAGATGGGTTGGGTGGCCGCCGTGCGCCGATGGGAACAGAATTTGCACAGGAGAGATGACCAGGATGGGATCTAGAGACCATAGTCCATTCGTGATCAAGCTCGTAAAGCCAAAGATTGTATTCTCTAATCCACGATGGTCCACCAAACCCCCAAAGGTGAAAATGACATGAAAAACTGGGGCATTTAAAAGATCTTAAGCGATAGATCATAAATCCAACCGCCTTAGAAATAACAGAGAATTTAAAAACTTGACCACGGATGAGAGAAACATTGATGTGGGATGGAGATCCCCCAGTGCAAGCCTCTAGGGCTAATCCAACGTTTTCAACATTACGGAGGAAGGAAGAATGGCTAAACGAAACCACTAGGTGGAAAGCGTGGTTGCGATCGAGGAAATGAATTGAAGTGGAGAATCTGGCTCTAACCATGTTGGCAATTTCCACTCCCGGAGAGAGATCCAGGAGAGGGGGCACCATCTTGGCCGGAGGGATTCACAAGGTTGGAGCGCCATGGATCGCCAGAGGAGTCGCCCTGGGAGTCGCCAGAGGGGTGGTGGAGGGGGGAGCCATCATAGAGTATAATCTTTTGCTAAAAATGATGTTTTTCTGGTTGCTAGCTACATGCCCGATCAGATTTATTGTAGGATGGTACCATGATTCTTTCATCGGTTGGGGCCTTTCTGTTTTTCTGTCATGCAAAGTTGCTGATGGCCAGCGTGAAAGATATGCTGGTTGTTCGTAGAGCAAGAGAAAAGTTCAAGCCCAGCCAGACAGTCGTTCAACTGTGAACGTATTCAGTGTCATTGTAAACTTCTTTCACATACGAATCTAGTAGTATCTTTTATGGCATATGACTTGTATGTTTATAGTCAAATCTATAGAAAAAATTTGACCCTGAAACATGAGATGAATAAGCCAGGATAGAGGAAGTAAGTCTCGCCTCTAGAGTGCTTCTGGTATCAAGTGCCCCGGTGGAAGACCAAACTATATTTAGCCCTACAAACTGATCTAGACCACATACACCTAAATATCTCTAAAGTCTCAGATCGTCTTAGATCGCAACAAGCCTCGAGAACACAACCCTCAATTCTTGACTAGTCTTTGGCCTCATCTAGACCAGCGTCATAACATTTCTCATATCAACACAAGCCAAAGAGGAGTAAGGTTATTATCCCCAAGGAGGCATGAATTTGTGTATGTAAATATTTGTTATATTGACCAACCCCTGGATCCCTCTCACCAATCCCCCCTTCTTTATCCACATACCCTTGTGACTGTAAGATCGTCGATAGAGGAGAAGTTGAAGGAACATGAAAAGAGCGCAATGAAGAAGGGGATCGATGGATAGGGATGGAGAGGTCGCATGATTGATTTCTGCTATTTTTTGAGTGAGTAAGAAATATGTTTCTAGCTACACTAGTAGAAAACAGGGCATTTGTCCCGGTTCGTAAGGGCCTTTAGTCCCGGTTCTTGAACCGGGACTAAAAGGTCGTTACTAATGCCTCCCACCTTTAATCCCGGTTCTTACACGAACCGGGACAGATGGGCATCCACGTGGCGCCATGAGCAGCCTAGGCGGGGGCCTTTGGTCCCGTTGGTGACATAAATCGGGACCAAAAGGCTTTCACGCGTCGACATTTCAGTGGCTGGTGTTTTGTTTTTGTTTTGAGGGGGGGGTTGGGGGTTTGGGGGTAAATTTAGGTGTTTGTGTTAGCTAGCTATTAATAGAGAGAATTGTCCTCTCTTATCTCCGTGCTTGGTCGATGCTACGTACTATATATACGTATACAGAGGACTAAACACTCTAGATAGCTAGTAAGCAAATGAAGGAAACAGAAGATCGTCATGAACATATGCATACAGAGAGAAGTGATATCGACCACCTCTCCTTCTCTGAGAGATTGGTCGAACAACAAGTTCTCGTATATCTATCCGACGCTACTGGCTACATATATACAATATAATTATCTCTTACAATATAATCTCCTAATTCCAAACAAACTAAGGGTCCACATGGTATTCTCCATCTTTAGAGATTACGTGGTCAAGAAAGAATGCCGCCAATTCCTCTTGAATTGCTCGCATACGATCTGGTGGTAGTAGTTCACCCTGCATCCGAAACATCTAATTTGAAGAAGGGGGTCAATACATATATATGAATAAATGAAACTGAACACAAATGATGATAATAAAATAAAATTGTGAATATTATTATTTACGCACTTCATATTGTTTGTCGAGTAGCCCGCTCACAGTGTCGTGTGGTGGATGGACTCGCAAATGTAGTATCCACAAGAATCATTCCCTTGTTCCTGCCACAACCACTTTACAAGGAATAGAGGTCAATCAAACTGATAATTAGCAAGCATGCTAAATGGTATTGATGAAACTAGCGCTTGAATCACTAGGAGATGCGTGGAACATGCTACTATAGTACTTACTTTCGGGTATCTAAATTGCAGCTTCTTCGAAGTCCCGGAGTTTTGAGGTGATTTTTCCCAAACCCTGCCAGCAAAGAAAACAATTACTTGATATCACGAAATGAACAAAGTTGCCGATATGGTGCGATAATGATCGGTTTAACTTACTTTCTAGAATTTCAGTCAAGTCCGTGATACTCCGTGGGATCTTTTCGCCTCGAGTCTAAGACGGTTACTTGTCCCTGCTCAAGCTTAATCTCTAGAAGAATATAGTGGAACCTGTGCAAGCATGCATAACTCATCAATTACATTACTACAACCTCGACTAATAAGGGATGCACAAGATAGTAACACTCACTTGACTTCGTAAGGGAAGAGTATTATAGCTTTGTTTTGATTTAATAGAAACGATTGTAGCAGCTTGGCCTCGATATCTTTGGCATGAGATTTAACCATATATACATCTATGAGATTTGTGTTAATGAACCCAATATCACCGACTTGTCTTTTCTTCAATTCGGCGATCTTCAATCTGCATAATTAATATAGTGAGGATAATTAAAAATACATGCAATGAAAGAGCTGACCTATATATAGAGACTTAATTAATGAAAGAAGTAGTACTACTTACGAGCAGTAGCAAGTGACCATTAATTTATCGAGGGCCTTTAGATTGAAAAACGCCAAGAACTCCTCAAATGGAACATTCAACTGCTCAATTCCAACGAGTTCATGCTCCTCTCTAACTCTCAAAGATCAAAATATTCCTCCCTCGGACTCTGCGGGTTTTCATGTACCAATTATGGAATCTGAACATCATCGTTGTTAGAGATCTTTCATCTTTGACGAGAGGCTTCCTGTACACGATTCGTGTTCGCCTCGCCTCCAAGAAGTCATAATGTACATCGTCGGGCAGGTAATCTGCAGGATTGTTATAACCCGGCACCATCCCGCCCGGATCATTAGCGACGCTATCTTTGGACACCTGGAGCGGGGGGAGCGATTGGTTCGCTTGTTCGCCGAGCTAGGCAATTTTTCCCAGCTCATCGCTCGCTAACCTTTGATCAATGACAAGATTTCAGATCGCTTCGCTTGGACAAATGACTTTTCAAGGATGCGCTCATAGTTGCCTTTCGCGGAGACTTTGGTGGTTTCCTCAGGGCAGCCAGAGTACGCTTCACTTTCACCGGATCTATCTTCTCCTCCGGAGGTGGATGTCTCTGCGCTTTCAACCCTTCAAAGAAGTCCTTCACTTCGGTCCGCACGATCTTATTGTTTTCCTCCACGGTCATCTCGTACGGTAACTTCTCTAGAGGCTTCAGAGGTGGACCGTATCTGTACTGCCTCCCGCCTCTGGCTGTACTGCTAGACGCCGGAGCAGACGGAGCGGTTACGGCTGTCTTCTTTCGTGCTTGCTTACGAGGCGGAGGAGAAGGACTACGACGCCAGAGAATCCGGGGCGGCGGCGGGTCTCTTCCGCCCTTGCTGGCGAGGCAGAGAAGGAGGAGGCTGCAGGCTGCTCGGGCGCGACGCTGCGGGCGGAGAAGGAGGAGGCTGCTGGCTGCTCGGGCACGCGCCGGAGATGGAGGCCGACTGCCCTGTTCGTCACTCACCGGAGGAGGAGGCGGTGGAGGAGGCGGAGTGCCCTGACTCGCCGGAGGAGGAGAAGGAGGCGTCCAGTTCGGAAGCTTGATGAACTCCTTCCGCCATAGGCATGGAGTCTTCAGAGCATAACCCAGCCGAGTCTCCCCTTCACCGGTAGGGTGGTCAAGCTGGAGGTCCTCAAATCCCTCCGTTATTTCGTCCACCGTCACCCTAGCATATCCTTCTGGAATCGGACGACAGTGAAAAGTTGCGCCGGGTTCAGAAGGTCGAACTTGGCCGACAGCCGCCTTGACTTTTAAGTTACGCCATTGCGCCATAAGGTGGCAATTTTGAGACTCGTGATAAAATCCACGTGGTAGCTAGCAGGAGCCGTCAAGACATGCTCCAGTGAAGCAGCTCGGTGGAAGCCACGCCGCTTCTCCGCCGAGATGGCGGGTAGCCGGGGAAGCTTCGCGGTCGCTTGCTGCGATCCGCTTCTCGTTCCTCTAGCCCTTGTACCCTTGCGTGCAGCGCCTGCAATTGGCTATGCTCCACTTTCTTCCTCCTCTCCTGGGTTTTGTAACCCCCTGCGTCCGGAAAACCAACCTTCCACAGAATGGAGCCTGGCGTGCCTCGTGTCCATCCAGGGTGCTCAGGATTCCCGAGGGCCATTGTGAGCTCGTCGTTCTCCCTGTCTGGAACAAACGTCCCTTGCTGCGCTGCATTGATATAGTACCGAAGCCTCTTGACTTGTATTTTCAGTTGCTCGTCCGTCCAACGGCACTTCTCCGATACAGGGTCCAAGGTTCCGCCAGCCCCGAAGAACCAAGTCCGGCAACGATCTGGCCAGTTCATTGTCTCTGGTTCGATCTCTTTATCAAGCAGACCATTCTCAGCCTTGGCGCAGTTAGGCCGGGCTTTGAGGTAGCCACCTGACCCCATGCGATGGTGAAACTTCTTCTTCGCAGCATTTTGCTTTTGTCGCCGACATCTTCTTACTCTTTTCCGATGTCTTGTGGGCCACAAATGCGGGCCAGTGATCTCTGATCTTCTCATATTTGCCGATGAATTCTGGTGCCTCTTCTTTGTCGACAAACTTTTTCAGCTCTTTCCTCCACCTCCTGAATAGGCCTGCCATCTTCTTAAGAGCAAAAGATTTGATTAATTGCTCTATAACTGGCTTCTTTGGATCCTCCTCTGGCGGTAGGGTGAAATTTGCCTTCAGCTCAGTCCAAAGATCATCTTTCTGCATATCATTGACATAAGACACCTCGTGGTCTTCGTTCTTAGGCTTATACCATTGGTGGATGCTGATCGATCCTGTCCCTAACAAGAACCCCGTGACCGAGCAGCAAATGCGTTCTTTGTCCGGATGGGTTCAATCGGTTCACCGTCGCACGCGATTGCTGTGATCTCAAACCTTTCATCCGAGCTCAACTTTTTCTTCGGGCCTCGTCTCCTTACCGAAGTTTTGCTCGATCCGGAGGGCTAGAAAAATCATGTCCCTAACAAGAACCCCGCACTGAGCAGCAAATGCGTTCTTTGTCCGGATGGGTTCAATTGGTTCACCGTCGCGCGCGATTGCTGTGATCTCAAACCTTTCATCCGAGCTCAACTTTTTCTTCGGGCCTCGTCTCCTTACCGAAGTTGTGCTCGATCCGGAGGGCTAGAAAAAGAAGAAAGGCGAGAGTTAATTAATATTTGTACATATACCAAAACAATGAATGCATCAATTAGCTAGTCAGCACAGGCTTAACTAATATATATACCTGGCCAGACTCGGTTCGGTCACCGGAGCCGTCATCACGGTCTCCTTCTTGCACCGTCATTGGGTCACCGGAGCCGTCCTCACGGTCTCCTTCTTGCACCGTCATTGGGTCACCGGAGCCATCATAATCATAGTCTGCTTTTTCACCCTGTCCTTCCAGACCATCGGTGTCGTTCAGAAACGAGAAGACGGCATCACTTCCTTGTGCGATTATGTCCCCCAACAACGCTTCTTGTGCTTCGTCTTGGGGGGTGTCCATAGTTTCTACAAATATTTACAACATGGC
The DNA here is from genome assembly GCA_021605205.1 of Aegilops longissima. Classification (NCBI taxonomy): domain Eukaryota; kingdom Viridiplantae; phylum Streptophyta; class Magnoliopsida; order Poales; family Poaceae; genus Aegilops; species Aegilops longissima. Next base: position 618,793,981 of record CM038680.1, read on the forward strand.
AATTATTATTCAAACATGACAGATGGATATAATAGCTAGTGGCAAACGTTGAACTAGCTAGCTAATCACAGTAAGGAATCATATTAATTAGTGGCCTCGACGCTGCTTCTCTAGCTAGGGTTTGGGGTGGCCTCGAGAACGCTTCAAGGAGGGGGTACTATCGACAACGACGAGATACATACATGGGAAAATAATGTTATCGGGGAGGGGGTATATCGACCCCCCCTCCCCCACGCTTTGAAGTTATCGGGAGGGGTTTATATCGACAACGACGACATACGTACATGGGAAAATAATATTATCGGGGAGGGGGTATATCGACCCCCCCCCCCACGTGTTGAAGTTATCGAGAGTTTATATCGACACGACATACGTACATGAAAATAATATTATCGGGAGGGTATATCACCCCCCACGTGTTGAAGTTATCGACGTTGATGAGACCGATAAAACATAAGAAAACGAAGAAGAAATAAAAGAGGAGAAGAAAAGGAATATAGAGAAGATCGAAGAAAAAAGAAAAAAAAGTGGAGAAGAAGAAAGGAATAGAGGAGAAGAAGAAAAATAGAATATTTTTTCTTCTTCTCGCTCTATTCCTTTCTTCTTCTCCTCTTCTTTTCTTTTTTTTCTTCTTATTTATTTCTCCTCTTCTCCTCCTTTCTTCCTCTTCTTATTTTCCTTTTCCTCTCATTCTTTTAGTATTGCTTGTTTTTTTAATGTTCAAATAGAAAATTTGAAAAAAGTAAAGGTTTTGCCTAATGCATTGTTCATATTTCATCAACATATATGCATACTGAAAAAAGCATACATACATACATATATACATACAAAAAAAGCATACATACATACATACATATATACAAAAAAAGCATACATACTTTCCTAGCTAGCAAAAAAAAGGATACATACATACAAAAAAAGCATACATACATACATATATATATTTTTTGCGAGGAAAGTAAAACATACATACATACATATATATATATCATTAACATATATGCAAAAAAGCATCACTAGCTATGGGCGGCGGTGGCGGCAGGGGGCAGGGCAGGCCGGGGCTCACTATGGGCGGCGGCGGCGACGGCGAGGTCGGGCCGGCCTGAGGCAGAGGCGGTGGGGGCTGGGCAGGGACGGCGATGGGAGCGGCGATGGCGCTGGGCGCGACGCTGGGCGGGCCGGCCTAAGGCAGAGGCGGTGGCGCGTGGGGGGGCGTTAGCGAGGAAGGCTCGGGACGGCCGACAGTGAAGGCGCCCTCGGGAGCGAGGGCAGGGGCGCGCTGGCTCGGGGACGACGTCGGCGGCGCCGACGGCGAGGCACGGGCGACGGCGACGGGCGCTGTCGGGTGGGGCGACGGCAGGGGCAGCGGGCGGCGGCGGCGCTGGGCAGCGGACGGCGTCGATCTGGCAACTGGCGGCGTCGATGAGCTCGGCGTCGTCAGCGGGCGGGCAATCATGGCGATGAGTTCGTCAAATTTTCCTAAGTGCTACTTATATAGCGAGGCCTTTGGTCGGTTCGTGGCACCAACCGGGACCAACTAATGCCTTTAGTCGGTTGGTGCACCAACAGGGACTAAAGGAGGGCATTGGTACCGTTGGTGCCACGAACCGGGACAAATGCCCTCCTTTAGTCCCGGTTGGTGTCACCAACCGGGACCAAAGGCCTTGCGCTGCCCGCGGCCAAAAGTTTAGTCCCACCTCGCTAGTTGAGAGAGGCTCGGAGTGATTTATAAGCCCCATTGAGGCTACCCTCTCGAGCTCCTCTCAAATGCAGGCTTACGGGCCTAATATCACACTGTGCTGCCTGTGGGCCTATTGGGCCTTCTGCGGGCCTGAATCCTGGCCTAGGTTGGGTTTCTATTCGTATTCAGGCCGTGGTGGCCCAATAGGTGGCAGTTTTTTATTTTTTTCCAGTTTTTTTGTTTTGTTTTTTGCATTATTTATTTCCTTTTGTTTTTTGCTTTATTTTTTAATTCCTTTTGCTTTTAGTTTTAGAAAAAACATAAACTTTCTGTTAGTGTCATTAGTTTTCAAATTTGAAAACACTTTTTTTGTTTTTTTGTTTTCTTTGTTGCTTTATTTATTTTATTTTGTTTCTGCTTACAACAAAATACTTATTGTTGCTATTTTTATTTTGTTTTCAGTTTTTTGTTTTGTTTTCTGCATTATTTATTTTGTTTCCATATGTCCACTATGTAACCATAATATGTGTCATTTCCCCTCTCGGTGGCTGCATCAAAGCGGACATCCATTGCCGGTTCATCTGTGTGCATTATATATAATTAAGTGTGTCAAAAATTATTACAGAACATCACGAATAGATAATTAAGTGACCAAATTAATAGAAGTTCATCATCACATTAAACCCAAAGTACATACATAGTTCTCATCTAACAACATAAAGCTCTACAGAGCATCTAAATTAATTAAACCATACATTGAAACTGTGTAAAACATTTCAATGCGAAAACAAATGCGATCATAATCGCAACCAAGGTAACAACTGATCCAATGGCATAATGATACCAAGCCTCGGTATGAATGGCATATTTTCTAATCTTCAAGCGCATTGCATCCATCTTGATCTTGTGATCATCGACGACATCCGCAACATGCAACTCCAATATCATCTTCTCCTCCTCAATTTTTCTTATTTTTCCCTTCAAGAAATTGTTTTCTTTTTCAACTAAATTTATCCTCTCGACAATAGGGTCGGTTGGAATTTCTGCTTCAACAATCTCCTAGATAAATAAAATCTATGTCACATTGGTCGGCATAATTTTCATAAACAATAAATGAACCAATAGTTATGAAAAGATAATATATACCATATCCGAATCATAGACAGGACGAGGGCCGACGGGGGCGGATACAAGATGCAATAATAAAAGTAAGAAAATAATACAAGTATCTTTCTAAACATACAAGTAAGAATATTTTTCCTTTCAGAAAGAAGATAAGAACAAGAGGCTCACCATGGTGGTGCCGGTGATGAGATCGGCGCGGGCGATCGACGGCGGTGAAGACGGAGACGGGACATGACAGACCGCTAAACCTAGACAAATATTGAGGAAAATGGAGTTTGGAGGTCGAGCTTGGAGAGGAGAAAGTTAAGTAGTGTGGCTGGGGCATTCCATCGAACACCTCGTGTGCATAGAAGGTGAGCTAGAGCACCACAAAGCTCTCCAACGGCAGGCAGAAAACAGAGCAGTGAAGTGCTCGCTCATGGCGAGGGTATATAGGCACCTCATTGGTCTGGTTGGTGGCTTGAACCGGGACCAAAGGCTGCCCTTTGGTCCCGGTTCAGCCACCAACCAGACCAATGGTGGTGGGTCAGAGCGAGGCCCATTGGTCCCGGTTCGTCCACCAACCGGGACCAAAAGGTCCAGACGAACCGGGACCAATGGCCCACGTTGCCCGGCCGGCCCCTGGGGCTCACGAACCGGGTCCAATGCCCCCATGGATCCCGTCCTGGATTGAACCGGGACTAATGGGCTGACCCGGCCTGGACCATTGCCCCCTTTTCTACTAGTGCTAGCCTATTGTTGGTCCAATCAGACTTCAATATCATATAAGTTTGAGGCCGGTGAATAATGTCGATTTGACAAGGTTAGTAGTTACCTACTTCATTTCAAAAAGCTTGAAATTCTAGATTTGTTACTATTCAATCATCTTTATGCTTGAACAACGTCTAACATCAACTATCTATAGTATGAAATATATTTTATGATAAATAATAATGGAACTAATATGATAATGTATGCATTCCTATATTTCTCATAGTCATTTCAATCTTAAATATCTTTGACATTTTACAAACCTAGAACTTCAAGTATTTTAGAACAGATGAAGTAACCAAGAAATAAATATTTGTAAATAGCCTGAGTGACATAAACCAAATGACATTACGGTTCCAACTTTTTCCCATATACGATACTATGACGGATTGACGGTGTCGGTACACGAGCAGTCGGAGAAATTTCTCTCCGATAGGATGACATGATGGAGATATTTTTTGAAAGAAAGGGGTTCCCCCTGCCCCAATTTTATTAAGAAGAGGCAACATCCAGACCATACATCTTTATACACCGCTCGATCACAAGAGTAGCTGCAACGGAAACATAACGTTCAAAGCCACAAGCGAAGGGGCCACAAGAACATGAAAAATTACTAAACAGTATAACTCAGCTAGCTAAGAGCCTCCACGGCGATTTGACTGTCTCAACTCTTGGATCTTCAAACCTACGATGCAGATCAACTCTGGTCGTCTCAGGTCGTCCGTGCCGCACGGACCGTCTCACGGGCCGCTTCTCCGCAGAACGACCTGGTAGTTCTCTCCTTATTTGGGCCATCGAAGGCCCACTTCTATCCAGCTGGATGGCCCATGTCGTACATGTTCCAGCGCTATCCCTCCTCTCCAGGCGAACAGTTTCTCTGTTCCTCGCCGCCGCCGCCGTTTGTTCCTCCTCTATGCGCCGGCTTCCTTCGTCCTCGATGCACCGGTGTTCTACCGTGGGCGAGCATTTGCTGCGCGACAGCATGCGCGCCAGTGCGGTACTGTTCTTCTGTAGCCCCTTGTTGTTGTTTTCATTTCGACACCCCTGAACGCTTGCTCCCCTTCCACACACACATCTCTCTCTCTCTCTGCAGGCGGCGGCGATGGCCGCTCCGTACGGAAGGGACGCAACGAAAAAGACAGGACCTCACCATAGGATGACGACGGGTGCATGCGACCTAACCCTTAGGTTCTACTCGTATGTTGGAAGGGTGTGGATGAACAAGATAGGAGAGGAGGTAAGAATGGAGATTAAGGGAGTAGATGGGGCGCCCCGTTCAGGCTGGAAGTAGCGACTGCCCCTTCCATTGGCAAGGAGTTGATGTCCAAAACCTAGCAGCACTATATTGAACGCAGCTCCAGTTCCGTGATCCTTGGTTGATTTGATGTGTGCCAGCCTTCCATGGATTGCAAGCTGCTGCTCTGTTTCAAAAAACAAAGCTGCTACTTGTTATTAAATTATTCCTTGCGGAGAACCAATTTTTGCTTGATTTGTTGAAATATGTTTATCAAGTGTTTGTCCTCCATAGTAGTCTAGAATCCGTGACCATCTTTGTCCGATGTGTGTGTTACAGATATGGTTGGCTAGATGAAATTTTTAATTAGTTTGGCTAGATGATTTAATAACCATTCTTCATATCAATTCTTCCTGGTTTAATATCTCCAAATTCCATCAATCCTGTTTTTTTATCTTGTTGGATATCTGCGGCAAAAGAAATAAAACTCATGATTGGATATATACTACTAGAACCAAAGGCTCCCTTAACTGATGTTACTGCATGCCTGCAATACAATATAAGGCTACATAATCTAGACCGCTTACTGTTACATTTGCAATTAACTATAGTTGCAAGCTAGGACATTGATATATAACTGCATTTTGTCAACAAAATTGTAGGTACTGTTTATTTGCTTAGGATGACGCAAAGATATATCCATCTCTTTTGTGTTGAATGGTAGGACATTTGCAAATATCCAAATGGTGCAACCATGAACATGACTATTTTTTTAAACAGCATCATAAATTCATAATTACTGTTTGAGCTGATTGTTTGCTATATTTTGCACTTCCTCACTAAAACTGAAATCCAGATTTATTTTTCGTTGATGTAGATATGTTGATATATAAACAACAAGGGACTCAAAATTTCTAAACTATACTCAGAGGATATTGTCCATTCACATGTTATTTCTAAAATTTATAACAAATGTTTTTAAACAATGGACAGGAGCTCCATTAATCTTTAAAGAAAAGTTTACAGAACGAACTTCACGTAGCAAGCTCATACAACACCAAACCAAGAATCAATTAGTCTAAAAAGAAGAAGCTACTACTTTACTGCTTCTTGAACCAAAGCAACAGGTTCATTGTATTCATATCCTCCATCTCTTCTTTTATTCCTCTATATTAGCAGACCATAGGTTGACATGGAGAGCGTACAACTTTAAAAAAAATATGGACATCTCATGGATAATTTATCACGGTAAGTAACTTGCCCTAATGGTTTTCCACTGTCTAAGCTTCTTGTGGTAGAAAGTAGAGCTCAATACATGCTATAGTCCACACGGCCTTCCAAAGCGAAGTATACTGCCAGGAATTTGATGTGATAATTATCTTTTGTGCCCTACCAAAAAGTTTGACCATACTATTGTAATCGCAGGTGGTAGTTTTCTGCAGTTACCAGGTTTATTAGATCACTCTGATGAACTGAAGCTAATTATGATGGACTCCATATGATGTTTGTTTCCATGAGATGAGTGGTGTTTTAATACAATCCAGCTTTACATAACTTCCTTTTGTTTGGTGCTATTCCCAACTAAAGATATATGGTTTCCCCCTTGCTACTCCTCAACTATTTATAACTTGTCGGACAAAAAGAGAGATTACAGGAGCTATAATACACTTCATTATTTACCTTTTTTCTTTACCATGTTGCCTTCTATGTAATATTCATGTCTATAATAGAGATAATTGAGCCTTTTCACTACACATCCATCTCTCTGTATATTACACGCTTCATTGTTCCAACCACATTATGTATTGCCTTTGATTTGTTCTTTTCTGTTGAAGCTTTTATGTTTAGTGAGGAGAAAAACTTCAGTGGTTTGTATTCCTGACCATTGGTCAGTTTTGAATATACAAGGTAGAAGTCTCTCTCTTCCTTTTCTCAAAAGAAAAGAAAAGAGGTTGCGTCCTTGACGCTTATTTCGAATGTTACTTTAAACAATTTCTTCCTGCTGATTATATGTGATATGCTAAAGAAATTAAGTGAACAACAGTTTATGTGTTCATCCTTTTTATACCGTTACCTTGTGTCTATATATTACGTTTGTTTGTGGGTCATCTTTGACTGTTTATTGAAAAGCACAAACATAATCAACATAGTACCTTTCATCACTTGCGGATCTGTTTCAGTGTATGAACGCATCAGATCAGTCCATCCTCCCAAAACATTCCTTTGTGCCTTGGTCGCTTGCGAAAGGTTCAATAATGCTCAATCATTTATGTTGAAGTATTGGACTAATGTATTTTCTCTCTCTTTCTGTTATGTCCATATTTTCTCATATATTTGTATTGTTCTTTCAATAAAATGCACGGGCGCGGCAACGCGCGCCTTTATGTTCTAGTGGTATGTGCTACAAGAAACGACAAAGGCAATGTCGAGGATAAAGATTAAGAGTAGCAACAGTCGCATTTGGGATCCGGGTCGAGAAAGTGAGGACATCGTGATTAAGGGATGAATGTTAGAGTTAATCCCGTGTCCGTGTATGCGTATCCATGTAGGATACCTGTACCTACTCGGTTTGGGTTAGGCCTAGCTTAGCAGTATATATACAGGCACCTCCGTGTAATCTAAAACACCAGAAAACGAAGAGATTAAAGAAATAGAAAAGTAACAGGTGCGACAGGCACCTGTGGCTATCACCATAAAATCAGTTTTTCCTCTGTCCTATTTTACAATCGCAAGTTTACGCTGGATTCCATCGAGAGGAGTCGCTACGTCCGCCAAACGCGATCGATCACGTACTGCTATAGCCAGCCAACAATCGATTAAGCTGCGTGCTTGGCTGCTTGTTCGGCTAGCTTGCACGTACGTGGTGTTCCTGGGTGGTTTTGATCTAGCAACGATCAAAAGCCAACAATTGGTATTAGAGTCTCGACGATCTACGATCTACGGTGACGGACAGCGACGCTGAGTCGGTCAAGTCCGGCAACGGCGGTTACAAGGCGAACAAGAAAGGCGACAATGTGAAGAAGGGCGGCAAGTCAGCAACAAGTGGTGGCGGAACGGGCGGCGCCAACGTCATAAAGCGCATCGCAACATCCCCATCCAAGACCGGTGCTCACCGACGCCAACTACGGCGTGTGGGCGGTGAAGATGAAGATCATTTTTCGAACCCTTCGAGTGTGGGAGGCCATCACGGACGACGACGTCGACGAGGAGTGCGACGAAGGTGCCATGGCCGCCATAGCCCATTCTGTGCCAGATTCCATGCTGATGACATTGGCGGAGTTCGAGACAGCAAGAGAGGCGTGGAACGCACTCAAAGAGATGAGGATCGGAGAAGATCGCGTCACCAAGGCTCGGGCACAAGTGTTGAAGCGCCAATTTCACAAGTTGCAAATGGAGGAAACTGAATCGGTGAATGACTATGCCATGCGTCTGACTACTTTAGTGGGAGAGATCCGCGCGCTTGGTGCAAAGCTTGAGGAGACCGAGATTGTGGAGAAGTTTTTCAGTTCGGTGACTGATAAATTCACGTACATCATCGGCACGCTCGAGCAGCTTTACGACATCGACGACATGACCATAACGGAGGCGATCGGACGCTTGCGGAAATGGGAAGAGAATGCTCGTGGTTGTCGGAAAAGCAAAGGAGGAGGTGGTGACCAACTCATGTACTCACGCGCAGACTGGGAGTCCCCAAGTAGCAAAGGAAGGCGCAACGTTGGCGAAGGCTCAAGCAACGCGAAGCGCGGCGGACAAACCAAAGAAGCCAAAGGAAAAGGCAAGCCACAAGGTCGTGGTAAGGCGGACCGATCTAAAGAGCGGAAGCCACGGAACTTGGATATGTCCGGGGTCAAGTGCTATAACTGCAACGAGATGGGTCACTTTGAAAAGGATTGTCCGGAGCCTAACAAGCGGGAGATCAAGGCAAATTTGGCGAAGCAGGAAGACGAACGTCCAGGTCTTCTGATGGCCGAAGTTTGTGATCTCATCCAAACGATGGTTGTAAAACCAAACCGGAAGGTGCTACTTCATGAGAAAAAAGTAACACCAAAGTTATCCGGAAGCCAGAACGTGTCGTGGTATCTAGACACGGGTGCGAGTAACCACATGACGGGGTGCAAGGAGAAGTTCCTCGAGCTAGAATATGATGTTCAAGGCTCGGTCAAGTTCGGTGATGGTTCAAATGTGGAGATTTGCGGGCAAGGCTCTGTCCTCTTTGAAGGTCTCACAGGAGAATATCACATACTCACCGGAGTATACTACATCCCACGGCTTCAAAACAACATCATCTCTGTCGGGAAACTTGACGAGAATGGATGCAAGGTGGATATCGAGAACGGAGTGATGACGATCTTCGACAACCTCCAAACGCGTGCTAGCGCTGTGTGAATCGTGACGCGAACAGGCTCAGATCCTCAACCTTGATCAATCTCAACCGGAGTGTTGGCTCGCCAAGAGTGATGATGATTCATGGTTATGGCATGCTAGATTTGGACACGTTAACTTCTACGCCTTGAAGAAGATGTCAAGATGGAGATGGTATCTGGATGCCGTTTATCGACCATGTTGATCGAGTATGTGACGGGTGCTTGGTTGGAAAACAGCACCGCTGGCCGCTCCCTGCTCAGTCTACCTATCGTGCAAGTGATGCACTCGAGCTGCTCCATGGTGATCTATGTGGCCCTATCACCCCAGCAACTCACGGAGGAAAGAAGTACTTCTTCCTTGTGGTAGATGACTACCGAGATACATGTGGGTCGTTCTCCCACGATCTAAAGATGAGGCATTTGAAGCGCTCAAGAAGTTGAAGGCTGCAACGGAGATGGAACACAAGCTGAAGGTTCGCGCTCTACGGACAGATCGCGGCGGCGAGTTTACGTCAAACGAGTTCAACGACTACTGCGAGAAGATTGGCATAAAAAGGTTCCTCATTGCACCTTATACGCCGCAGCAGAATGGGGTTGTTGAAAGACGCAATCGAACCGTCGTTGACATGGCGAGAAGTTTACTCAAGAGCAAGAACTTGCCGGGGACTTCTTGGGGAGAAGCTGTCTCGACGGCGGTCTATCTTCTCAACCGGGCTCCAACGAAGGCAGTGATCGGAAAGACTCCGTATGAAGCAATTTACGGACGTAAGTTTAATGTGTCTCATCTACGGACGCTCGTGCGTGGGCGATGTGAAGACGGCGGAGCCACATCTCTCAAAGCTTGCCGATCGTAGCACCAAGATGGTGTTTATCGGATACGAGAGGAGTTCCGGCACCAAGGCATACCGCTTCTACGATCCACGAACCAAGCGTCTACGGATTTCACGCGACGTCGTGTTTAAAGAAAACCAAGCGTGGAATTGGAGCGCAGCAGCCAACGATGCTCCAAACGATAACATATTCACAGTTGAATTTCCAACTGATGATGATGCAAGGGAAGACGTCCAGGTGGTTGGCAAGACACCCAACCAAGGTGACCACAATGGTAGTGATCATCATGGTGCCGACACCGACGACGACGTGCATGGGTCGCAAGGTGATAGCGACAACGACGCGCACGACACAGGCGGAGATCTCGACAATAAGGCGCATAGTGATGATGACAATCAAGATGATGGTCACGATCACGACGACTACGCCAACGACGCGGATGCCAACGACCCGGCATCTACCACGCTCGAGACTCAACCGTCTTCCTCAAGTGCATCGACGCCGACACAATTTGTGTCGCCTCCTTCGGAAGCCACGACGGATTCTTCCGGGCCTCGTCGCTACAAACCCCTCAAGAAAGTCTACAAGTACGCAAAGCCAGTTACACTCGAGTACTCCGATTTGTGTTTACTCGGAGTTGAGGAGCCGGCGAATTTCGTAGAGACGGGCAAAAGTTCAAGTTGGACGCGCGCCATGGATGAGGAGATGAAGGTGATCGCGAGCAATGGCACGTGGACTTTGATAACCCGACCTTCGAACCAAAAAGCCATAGGTTTGAAGTGGGTTTACAAGTTAAAGAAGGACACGAAGGGTGCCATTGTGAAGTACAAGGCAAGACTCGTTGCAAAAGGCTACGTACAACGTCAAGGAGTTGACTATGAGGAGGTGTTTGCACCGGTTGCTCGAATCGAGACGGTGAGAGTGCTCCTAGCTCTGGCAGCACAAGAGGATTGGAAGGTTCATCATATGGATGTTAAATCCGCTTTCCTCAACGGCGATCTCACAGAAGAAGTGTACGTGGAACAACCCCTCGGCTACGAGAAGAAAGGCAAAGAAGGGAAAAATTACAAGCTCAACAAGGCACTTTACAGGCTGAAGCCAGCGCCAAGAGCTTGGAATTCAATGTTAGACCAAAGTTTGATCTCATTGGAGTTCAAAGGATGTCCCGTCGACGATCCGAAAGTCAATCTACCAAGCACCGAAGAACAGGTGAAGGTTGAAGACACGACCAGCAAGGAGAGTTGGCGTCAAGCTATGGATGAGCCGACGACAAGAAAGACGATCCCTGAAATGCTACAAGAAACGACAAAGGCAATGTCGATGATAAAGATTAAGAGTAGCAGCAGTCGCATTTGGGATCCGGGTCGAGAAAGTGAGGTCATCGTGATTAGGAGGTGAATGTTAGAGTTAATCCCGTGTCCGTGTATGCGTATCCATGTAGGATACCTGTACCTACTCGGTTTGCGTTAGGCCTAGCTTAGCAATATATATACAGGCACCTCCGTGTAATCTAAAACACCAGAAAACGAAGAGATTAAAGAAATAGAAAAGTAACAGGTGTGACAGGCACCTGTGGCTATCACCATAAAATCAGTTTTTCCTCTGTCCTATTTTACAATCGCAAGTTTACGCTGGATTCCATCGAAAGGAGTCGCTATGTCCGCCAAACGCGATCGATCACGTACTGCTATAGCCAGCCAACAATCGATTAAGCTGCGTGCTTGGCTGCTTGTTCGGCTAGCTTGCACGTACATGGTGTTCCTGGGTGGTTTTGATCTAGCAACGATCAAAAGCCAACAGTATGTATATCAGCCATCCCATACGCATCTCCATCTCTGATTTCTTGTGAAGCACCCATTACAAGGTTCTTCTCCAGGTTATTCTAAGGAGCTTTCCACGGTGGTGGTTGAGAAGCCGTAGACATCGGAGAAGCAGAGCAGCCTGAGCAGCGGTGCAAAGTACCTTCCATTGGTGTACAAATGAGCTCACCATGCCCAGGATGCATTTTAGACTTCGGCAACTGCAACCCTGAAAAATGAATTCATTTCGAAGCAACCATAAAGCTCCACAAGGTAGTAGATGCAATCATGTTATCAACAGCAGCTCTATTTTTCTTCTTCCAACGAACAACTATGTCATCAAAAGAACAAGGCATCGGAAAATCGATAATATCAGCATTTATTTTCCAGGTGTTAACAGCCGCAATGCAATCAATGAAAAGGTGTTCAACACTTTCATTCTCAGTACAAAAAACACATGTTGGGTCTGCCACATGGTACATTTTGGCAAGATTATCCTGCGTCAAGGTTTTATTATTAAAGATCAGCCACAGAAATACATGAATATTGGGTGGGATTTTAATTTTCCAAATACAATCTTTAAAGGAGTGAACTACCCCTCCAAAATTTATCCTCTTGTAAAATGACTTGACTGGAAAAAGCCAAAAGGCTCAAGATACCAAACAAGCAAATCAATCTCAACGGAAACACTCCTTCGCGTTCGCTCGTTGGAGCGATCGATTCGATCGAAAGCCCCGCACACTTCGACAGCGTCCCTTGATTTGTGTTAACCCGCTGGCTGCTTTCCAAATCGGGAGACTGCGGCTTGTCGGAAATCGAGCGTTCGCACGAGCGCGCGCGCAATAGCAACGCTCCAATCTCAATTGTCAAAACAACTCCCCACGTAATGATGAGGAAATCTAATAGTTGATCACTCATACATCTTCTAAAAGTTAGCATCAAAATAGACAATTTCAGACCTGAACAATTGAAGAGTCTTGCTGTTGACAAATCACAAAAAGATACCAAAATTTGGTTTTGAGTGAGCATTCACCAATGCAAACATCATGCCAGAAGGCACCACTCCTCCAATTTTTATTTTTATTTGTGAGGGAAACCACTCCTCCAATTGTCGAAAAGGCCCAAGTAATGGGGCCTTTTCAGCAAAGAGAACCGAGCACGGCCATTGTCAAAAGAATATTGGGCCCATCAGTGTTGTAATCATGGCTTGATCTTTGGATTTCTACATTGTCTTCCAGAAGCCAGTAGTGTGACTGATGAATTAGCTAGACATAGTTTTATGAATAAGCTTTCTTGGACTTGGTACGATGATCCTCTTAGCTGACTATACTCTAAACTCGTAAACGATGATCCCAAAGAATGCATTTTCTAGGACGATTGACACGATGGAGATTAACGCATCCCGACAAAAGGCGGCATGCATGCATGCATGCATGCATATGCGCCGCGCGGGGCCGGTGCACCGATGACTGAATAATAGTGTACCCCTACGTTGGTCGCTCGAGAATTACGTTCCACCGGCCGCTACGCTGTCGCGGGCAATGCTACATCTATTGTGATAGGAGAAGGGGGGGGGGGTGCACGTTGGTTCTGTACGTCGTAGTTTGTTGCGTGCGGTAGAACGTAGGTTGAACAGGCAGGCAGGCAGGGAAGGTTCGACAGCCCATGCACCAGTACTATCAAATGTATGCACGCGGCAGCCGCCGGCGGACATGCAACGAGCTGAGGGTCAGGGAGAGGCATGTCGGTCCGGGTCCATAAAGTATAGCTTTGCCGGCCGGCGAGGACGACGGCACGGCGAGGGACCAAGGCCGGTGAGATACTGATATGGTGGCCACGTTCTTAAGAGTAAAGGGGCGCGCGGTCGATGGATGGCGGTGCCGGTGCCGGTGCGTGCCCATCTCCATCGACCATCGGTCGCGACTAAGGCATTGCTGGAATTTAGTCTATTTTGAACAGCCCAATAACTATTTTAGAAATTCCTAATAAATCCTAGAGGCCCACTTAGCCCATTTATGCAAGGCAAGGGATACTACTAAAAGTTTAGTCCCACATTGCTAGTATAGTGGGAGTTGGACCTCCTTATAAGGGGTTCTTTCCCACTTTTACGAAAGCGTGAAACAAGAGGACATCCACGCGCGCTCCTCCTCCGCCGCCCGCCTCTTCTCTTCTCTTCTCTTCTCTTGCGCCTATAAAAGAGAGGTCGCTCCTCTCAGAGAGACGCACCAGAATTTCTTCCTCGACTACTGGCTGTTTCATCATCACGGACGATCCGGTCGCTGACGACGACATGGCAGGCGAGGATACACGTACGTGTTCTTCTCCTTTCTGTTAGAAGTCCTCCTACAGTTCTTGGCTCTAGTTTCTATCCTACGGATGTTAGGTTCTGTTTCGTATAAGCATCTTCATCTAGTTTTTCTGTTAATAAAATTATTCGGTAAATTGCTCATATTTCCAACAGCCATCACATCGCATTGTCGTCGACCCGATTAATTGGCACGTCCTCTCGGTCGGTCGTCCATTCGTCAAGGATGACAGTACGACGTGCGTCTCGTCTCATGATGCCTGCTAGTGATCACTACTCGAGCCCCTGCTGATTGATTGTTCTGATCCCAACAGGACACCTAATCCACTATTACATTTGAGCTCTCTCTCTCACTGAAAAGAAAAGCAGTCACATGATCTATCCAAACCTAGCCAGCTAGTGACGGCAATACTTTTGTTGCCACGGCTCGCTAGTTCCATGGCGCAGAATGTGACAACGAGCTTAACATTAGTAGTAGATTATTTCTTAGGCACACTGAATAATCTGGCCCGGCCGCCGCATGCAAGTTAACAACCACGTACGTACCCTAGCTAGCGCTGCTGCTGCAACGACAAACGACCATTAATTTGACCAACCCGATCATCGAAGCGAATCAATCCATGCATGGCCCGGCCGGCACAACGTGATAAAATTCGATCGGGGGAACAAATCAAATGGGAGCGGTCGAGCCAGGTATGTATGTACGACGCCAACTCCAGCGTGAGGTGAACACGAGGACGCTGGCGTTGCGGCCGTGTCCCCAATGAGAAGCCTCCTGCGCGCCATATCATTGGAAACTGTCCGAGGATCGACCGGCACAATGCGATCGTCTTGTCCGAGACAAATCGGATCGTATCAACTTTGCCAGGCGTATACAATCAGCTAGCAGCTACTGCCAAATTATCAAATTAATTACCCTAGGGTTTTGCAAGCAAACCATTCGTTCATCGGTGGAGTGTACACATGTAATAGTGTGGCTAGTGCCCGTAGTGGCGCTAAAGAAACGTGTAACAAGACACTGGCAGTACGGGACGCATGCGCTGGAACCGACCGACCAAGCCCGCAAGACGTGGGTGTCATTAACTTTGCGTTTCGATCAGTTGAACGATACTGACCTAGTGTACGTCCGTCCTAGTGTGGCGTGTGTGATCGATCGAACGGATTCCGCGAGCTCCCGGGTCAATTTCGATCGATGTTCTCGATGCATGATCAGAGCTACTGGCACTAGACAAGTGCAGCTAGTGCTGGCCGGTGATGGTCCCGGACACTCGGGGCATATGGAAGTACAGTGTGTATCCAGTCCTGGACCCCAGCTAGTAGTACCGCCCGGATTAACCTAATCCATGCACGCCTCGAGCCACTTAAAAAGGTAACCTAGCTACGTAGCTAGCCATGCGACTATATTGCATGCACACTGGAGTCAAACGTACTACCACGAGATCAATCGTAGAATACCACTCAATCAGTGTGGATTTCGAGCGGGTTCCACAGGATTAGTTAGGACACTAACCCAGGATTAGCGCGAGGCTGCCTCCCAGCTGGCTGGCTGCCTACTGGTGCCGGCCCGATCGATGCTTGCGGTTTTAAAATTGGGATTCTTGGAGGCTCATATGGTCCATGTGATTGTGTGAGCTTTCCAGAGGGATACTCTCTCCGTTCCCAGGACGACAGCGACACCCATTTTCGATCTCGTGTCTGGTAAACTCGCTAACGGTTTTATGGGGAGTCTGATAAAATAAGACAGGTAGAATCTAGCTATGTGGGACGATGGACCGACCGAGGCGGCTGTCCTGAGCTTGTCCTTTGATCTGCTCTGGTCGCTAGCCTCTGAATGTGAGAGTTGTGAGCAGAATCTTTGACGTGCAGTTTGACTAGTCATTCGTTTGCTTGATTGGCGAGACTGTTGGAAAGTCTCTGGAGCAACCGTGGATTTTGCAAAGATTTCATTCGATGCCCAAGGTGTGAATTTGGCCTACCCGCAAAAAAAAAAAGTGTTACCTATATACTCCCTTCCGTCTCACATTTATGAATAGCATAACAAACATAAGTTTTGAAATTTGGACATGGTGTATGGAATTATTTTGTCAGATTTTAAAGTGCCATGGCTACACAAATTCCATAGAGGACGAATGAACTTTTTTTTCGACAAAGGGTGGATTTTATTGACTCAAAAAAGCATCAAGACGATACAATATAATGAGCACACATCCGGCCTCTGCATAACTAAGATGCACACAGCCAACTTAACACACACACATGCATTAAAACACATCAGCAACTACTTCCTCCGTCTAGGTGTGTAAGTCATCTTATGTTGCGCACCATGACCAAGGTGAAGGGGAAACGAGAGAACTTAATGTGTTTTTACTAATCAATAACAATGCATGCAACAAACTAACCAATGCATGTCGTGTTTGGTAGTCTCAAATCATTTAAAGCATGCATGACCCACATCTCTTATTGGTTGATATGTCACGAAACAAGAAACGAGATGAGAGTTAATGTACCGCGCCTAAGTGTTTTTGGATTATTTGATTTTCGTAAGATGACTTACACACCTAGACGGAGGGAGTAGCAAAGTCCTAAGACCAAAAGCTATGCGTAGGCGTGGAAAAAAGGAAAAGAAAAAAAAAAGCCCCAAAGCGATCAGATCAGCGATCGACAAACTACAATAGAGACCATATCCGTGTTGGGGAACGTAGTAATTCAAAAAAATTCCTACGAACACGCAAGATCTATCTAGGAGAAGCATAGCAACGAGCGGGGAGAGTGTGTCCACGTACCCTCGCAGACCGAAAGCGGAAGCGTTTAGTAACGCGGTTGATGTAGTCGAACGTCTTCACGATTCAACCGATCCTATTACCGAACGTACGGCACCTTGGTGTTCATCACACGTTCAACACGATGACGTCCCTCGAGCTCTTGACCCAGTAGAGGGTCGAGGGAGAGTTCCGTTAGCACGACGGCGTGGCGACGTTGTTGGTGATGTGATCCGCGCAGGGCTTCGCCTAAGCATTACGACAATATGACCGAGGTGGTAAACTGTGGAGGGGGGCACCGCACACGACTAAGAAACAACTGTTGTGTCTTTGGGGTGCCCCCCTCCCGACGTATATAAAGGAGGGGGGAGGAGAAGGCCGGCCCAAGGGGGGGCGCGCCAAGAGGGGGGAGTCCTACTAGGACTCCGTTCCTAGTAGGATTCGCCCCCCCCCCCTCCTTCCATCTAACGGAGAGGGAAAAGGGGAAAGGAGGGAGAGGGAGAAGGAAAGGGGCCCCCCCACCCCTTGTCCAATTCGGATTGAGCTGGGGGGGGGGGGAGTGCCACCTCCTGTGGCAGCCTCCCTCTCTCCACTATGGCCCAATAGGCCAATTAACTTTCCCAGGGGGTTCCGGTAACCTCCCGGTACTACGAAAAATCCCCGATCTTCTTCGAAACCATTCTGGTGTCCGTATATAACCTTCCAATATATCAATCTTTACCTCTCGACCATTTTGAGACTCCTCATCATGTCCGTGATCTCATCCGGGACTCCGAACAAACTTCGGTCACCAAAACACGTAACTCATAATACAAATCGTCATCAAACGTTAAACGTGCGGACCCTACGGGTTCGAGAACTATGTAGACATGGCCGAGACACATCTCCGATCAATAACCAATAGCGGAACCTAGATTCTCATATTGTCTCCTACCTATTCTACGAAGATCTTAATCGGTCAAACCGCATAATAACATACGTTATTCCCTTTGTCATCGGTATGTTACTTGCCCGAGATTCGATCGTCGGTATTCTCATATCTAGTTCAATATCATTACCGGCAAGTCTCTTTACTCGTTCCATAATGCATCATCCCACAACTAACTCATTAGTCACATTGCTTGCAAGGCTTATAGTGATGTGCACTACCGAGAGGGCCTAGAGATACCTCTCCGATACACGGAGTGACAAATCCTAATCTCGATCTATGCCAACTCAACAAACACCTTCGGAGACACCTGTAGAGCATCTTTATAATCACCCAGTTACGTTGTGACGTTTGATAGCACACTAAGTGTTCCTACGGTATTCGGGAGTTGCATAATCTCATAGTCAGAGGAATATGTATAAGTCATGAAGAAAGCAATAGCAGTAAAACTAAACGATCATTATGCTAAGCTAACGGATGGGTCTTGTTCATCACATCATTCTCTAATGATGTGATCTCATTCATCAAATGACAACACATGTCTAACTTAACCATCTTTGATTAACGAGCTAGTCAAGTAGAGGCATACTAGGGACACTCTGTTTGTCTATGAATTCACACATGTACTAAGTTTCCGGTTAATACAATTCTAGCATGAATAATAAACATTTATCATGATATAAGGAAATATAAATAACAACTTTATTATTGCCTCGAGGGCATATTTCCTTCAGTCTCCCACTTGCACTAGAGTCAATAATCTAGATTACATAGTAATGATTCTAACACCCATGGAGTCTTGGTGCTGATCATGTTTTTCTCGTGGAAGAGGCTTAGTCAACGGGTCTGCAACATTCAGATCCGTATCTATTTTGCAAATATCTATGTATACCTCCTTGACTTTATCACGGATGGAATTGAAGCGTCTCTTGATGTGTTTGGTTCTCTTGTGAAATCTGGATTTTTTCGCCAAGGCTATTGCTCCAGTATTGTCACAAAAGATTTTCATTGGACCCGATGCACTAGGTATTACACCTAGATCGGATATGAACTCCTTCATCCAGACTCCCTCATTTGCTGCTTCCGAAGCAGCTATGTACTCCGCTTCACACGTAGATCCGCCACGACGCTCTGCTTGGAACTGCACCAACTGACAGCTCCACCATTCATTATAAATATGTATCCGGTTTGTGACTTAGAGTCATCCGGATCAGTGTCAAACTCGCATCGACGTAACCATTTACGACGAGCTCTTTGTTACCTCCATAAACAAGAAACATATCCTTAGTCCTTTCAGGTATTTCAGGATGTTCTTGACCGCTGTCTAGTGATCCACTCATGGATTACTTTGGTACCTCCCTGCTAAACTTACAGCAAGGCACACATCAGGTTTGGTACACAACATTGCATTCCTGTTAGAACTTATGGCTGAGGCATAGGGAATGACTTTCATTTTATCTCTATCTTCTGCAATGGTCGGGCATTGAGTCTGACTCAACTTCACACCTTGTAATATAGGGAAGGACCCTTTCTTTGACTGGTCCATTTTGAACTTCTTCAAAACTTTATCAAGGTACGTGCTTTGTGAAAGTCCAATTAAGCGTCTTGATCTCTCTCTATAGATCTTGATGCCCAATATATAAGCAGCTTCACCGGGGTCTTTCATTGAAAAATTCTTATTCAAGTATCCTTTTATGCTATCCAGAAATTATGTATCATTTCCAATCAACAATATGTCATCCACATATAATATTAGAAATGCTACAGAGCTCCCACTCACTTTCTTGTAAATACATGCTTCTCCAAAAGTCTGTATAAAACCATATGCTTTGATCACACTATCAGAACATATATTCCAACTCCGAGAGGCTTGCACCAGTCCATAAATGGATCGCTGGAGCTTGCACACTTTGTTAGCACCTTTAGGATCGACAAAACCTTCTCGTTGCATCATATACAACTCTTCTTTAAGATATCCATTAAGGAATGCAGTTTTGACATCCATTTGCCAAATTTCATAATCATAAAATGCGACAATTGCTAACATGATTCAGACAGACTTAAGCATCCCTACGGGTGAGAAAATCTAATCATAGTCAACTCCGTGAACTTGTCGAAAACCTTTGGCAACAAGTCGAGCTTTGTAGACAGTAACATTACCGTCAGCGTCAGTCTTCTTCTTGAAGATCCATTTATTCTCTATGACTTGCCGATCATCGGGCAAGTCAACCAAAGTCCACACTTTGTTCTCATACATGGATCCCATCTCAGATTTCATGGCCTCAAGCCATTTCGCAGAATCTGGGCTCATCATCGCTTCCTCATAGTTCATAGGTTCGCCATGGTCAAGTAACATGACCTCCAGAACAGGATTACCGTACCACTCTGGTGCGGATCGTACTCAGATTAACCTACGAGGTTCAGTAGTAACTTGATCTGAAGTTTCATGATCATCATCATTAGCTTCCTCACTGATTGGTGTAGGAATCACTGGAACTGATTTCTGTGATGAACTACTTTCCAATTCGGGAGAAGGTACAATTACCTCATCAAGTTCTACTTTCCTCCCACTCACTTCTTTCGAGATAAACTCCTTCTCTAGAAAGGATCCATTCTTCGCAACGAATATCTTGCCTTTGGATCTGTGATAGAATGTGTACCCAACAGTCTCCTTTGGGTATCCTAGGAAGACACATTTCTCTGATTTGGGTTCGAGCTTATCAGATTGAAGCTTTTTCATATAAGCATCGCAGCCCCAAACTTTAAGAAACGAGAACTTAGGTTTATTGCCAAACCACAGTTCATATGGTGTCGTCTCAACGGATTTAGATGGTGCCCTATTTAATGTGAATGCAGTCGTCTCTAAAGCATAACCCCAAAACTATAGTGGTAAATCGGTAAGAGACATCATAGATCGCACCATATCGAATAAAGTACGGTTACGACGTTCGGACACACCATTACGTTGTGGTGTTCCAGGTGGGTGAGTTGCGAAACTATTCCACATTGTTTCAAATGAAGACCAAACTCATAACTCAAATATTCACCTCCATGATCAGATCATAGAAACTTTATTTTATTGTCACGATGATTTTCCACTTCACTCTGAAATTCTTTGAACTTTTCAAATGTTTCAGACTTGTGTTTCATTAAGTAGATATACCCATATCCGCTCAAATCATCTGTGAAGGTCAGAAAATAATGATACCCGCCGCGAGCCTCAACACTCATTGGACCGCATACATCAGTATGCATTATTTCCAACAAGTCAGTTGCTCGCTCCATTGTTCCGGAGACCGGAGTCTTAGTCATCTTGCCCATGAGGCACAGTTTGCAAGCATCAAGTGATTCATAATCAAGTGATTCCAAAAGCCGATCACCATGGAGTTTCTTCATGCGCTTTACACCAATATGACCTAAACGGCAGTGCCACAAATAAGTTGCACTATCATTATTAACTTTGCATCTTTTGGCTTCAATTTTATGTATATGTGTATTACTACAATCGAGATTCAACCAAAATAGACCACTCATCAAGGGTGCATGACCATAAAAGATATTACTCATATAAATAGAACAACCATTATTCTCTGATTTAATTGAATAACCGTCTCGCATCAAACAAGATACAGATACAATGTTCATGCTTAACGTTGGTACCAAATAACAATTGTTCAGGTCTAAAACTAATCCCGAAGGTAGATGTACAGCTAGCGAGCCGACGGCGATCACATCAACTTTGGAACCATTGTCCACACACATCGTCACCTCTTCCTTAGCCAATCTTCATTTAATCCGTAGCCCCTGTTTCGAGTTGCAAATATGAGAAACAGAACCAGTATCAAATACCCAGGCGCTGCTATGAGCATTAATAATGTACACATCAATAACATGTATATCAAATATACCTTTCACTTTGCCATCCTTCTTATCCGCCAAATAATTGGGGCAGTTCCGCTTCCAGTGACCAGTCCCTTTGCAGTAGAAGCACTCAGTTTCAGGCTTAGGTCCAGACTTGGGCTTCTTTACTTGAGCTGCAACTTGCTTGCCGTTCTTCTTGAAGTTCCCCTTCTTCCCTTTGCCCTTTTTCTTGAAACTAGTGGTCTTGTTAACCATCAACACTTGATGCTCCTTCTTGATTTCTACCTCTGCAGCATTTAGCATTGCAAAGAGCTTGCGAATTGTCTTATCCATCCCTTGCATATTATAGTTCATCATGAAGCTTTTATAGCTTGGTGGCAGTGATTGAAGAACTCATCAATGACACTATCATCGTGAAGATTAGCTCCAGTTGAGTCAAGTGGTTGTGGTACCCGGACATTTCGAGTATATGTTCACCTTGTGTAACTATTCTCCTCCATCTTGCAGCTATAGAACTTATTGGAGACTTCATATCTCTCAATTCGGGTATTTGCTTGAAATATTAACTTCAACTCCTGGAACATCTCATATGCTCCATGACTTTCAAAACGTCTTTGAAGTCCCAATTCTAAGCCGTAAAGCATGGCACACTGAACTATCGAATAGTCATCAGCTTTGCTCTGCCAGGCATTCTTAACGTCCGGAGTTGCTCCTGCAGCGGGTCTTGCACCTAGCTGTGCTTCCAGGACGTAATTCTTCTGTGCAGCAATGAGGATAATCCTCAAGTTACGGACCCAGTCTGTGTAGTTGCTACCATCATCTTTCAACTTAGCTTTCTCTAGGAACGCATTAAAATTCAAAGGAACGGTAGCACGGGCCATTGATATACAACAACATAGACATGCAAAAACTTTCAGGTACTAAGTTCATGATAATTAAAGTTCAATTAATCATATTACTTAAGAACTCCCACTTAGATAGACATCTCTCTAGTCATCTAAATGATCACGTGATCCATATCAACTAGGCCATGTCTGATCATCACGTGAGATGGAGTAGTTTTAAATGGTGAACATCACTATGTTGATCATATCTACTATATGATTCACGTTTGACCTTTCGGTCTCAGTGTTCCGAGGCCATATCTGCATATGCTAGGCTCGTCAAGTTTAACCCGAGTATTCTGCACGTGCAAAACTGGGTTGCACCCGTTGTATGTGAACGTAGAGCTTATCACACCTGATCATCACGTGGTGTCTCGGCACGACGAATTATAGCAACGGTGCATACTTAGGGAGAACACCTATACCTTGTAATTTAGTGAGGGATCATCTTATAATGCTACCGCCATACTAAGCAAAATAAGATGCATAAAAGATAAACATCACATGCAATCAAAATATGTGACATTATATGGCCATCATCATCTTGTGCCTTTGATCTCCATCTCCAAAGCACCGTCTTGATCTCCATCTTCACCGTCTTGACATCTTGATCTCCATCGTAGCATCGATGTCGTCTCGCCAACTATTGCTTCTACGACTATCGCTACCGCTTAGTGATAAAGTAAAGCAATTACATGGCGATTGCATATCATACAATAAAGCGACAACTATAAGGCTCCTGCCAGTTGCCGATAACTTTACAAAACATGATCATCTCATACAACAATTTATATCCCATCATGTCTTGACCATATGACACCACAACATGCCCTGCAAAAACAAGTTAGACGTCCTCTACTTTGTTGTTGCAAGTTTTACGTGGCTGCTACGGGCTTCTAGCAAGAACCGTTCTTACCTATGCATCAAAACCACAACGAATTTTCGTCAAGTGTGTTGTTTTAACCTTCAACAAGGACCGGTCGTAGTCAAACTCGATTCAACTAAAGTTGGAGAAACTGACACCCGCCAGCCACCTGTGTGCGAAGCACGTCAGTAGAACCAGTCTCATGAACATGGTCATGTAATGTCGGTCCAGGCCGCTTCATCCAACAATACTGGCGAATCAAAGTAAGATGTTGGTGGTAAGAAGTATGACTATTATCGCCCACAACTCATTGTGTTCTACTCGTGCATATCATCTACGCATAGACCTGGCTCGGATGCCACTGTTGGGGAAGGTAGTAATTCAAAAAAATTCCTACGAACACGCAAGATCTATCTAGGAGAAGCATAACAACGAGCGGGGAGAGTGTGTCCACGTACCCTTGTAGACCGAAAGCGGAAGCATTTAGTAACGCGGTTGATGTAGTCGAACGTCTTCACGATCCAGCCGATCCAAGTAGCGAACGTACAACACCTCCGTGTTCAGCACACGTTCAGCACGATGACGTCCCTCGAGCTCTTGATCCAGTAGAGGATAGAGGGAGAGTTCCGTCAGCACGACGGCGTGGCGACGGTGTTGGTGATGTGTGATGACCCACAAGTATAGAGGATCAATTGTAGCTCTTTTCTATAAGTAAGGGTGTCGAACCCAACGAGGAGCAGAAGGAAATGACAAGTAGTTTTCAGTAAGGTAATGTCTGCAAGTGCTGAAATTGTAAGTAGCGGAGTAGTTTGGTAGCAAGATAATTTGTAATGAGCAAGTAAAGATAGTAGTAACAAATATGCAGAAACATAGCCCAATCCTTTTGAGGCAAAGGACGGGCCAAAACGGTCTCTTATGATAAGAAAAGCGTTCTTGAGGGTACACGGGAATTTCATCTAGTCACTTTCATCATGTTGGTTTAATTTGTGTTCGCTACCGTGATAATTTGATATGTGGGTGGACCGGTGCTTAGGTGTTGTTCTTACTTGAACAAACCTCCTACTTATGATTAACCCTCCAGCAAGCATCCGCAACTATGAGAAAAGTATAAAGAATAAATTCTAACCATAGCATTAAACTTTTGGATCCAATCGGTCCCTTACGGAATAGCGCATAAACTGGGGGTTTAAACTTCTGTCACTCTCGCAACCCATCATCTAATTGCTACTCCACAAAGCATTCCCTTAGGCCCAAAATATGGTGAAGTGTCATGTAGTCGACGTTCACATGACACCACCAAAGGAATAACAACATACATACTATCAAAATATCGAACACATATCAAATTCACATGATTAATTGCAACATGATTTCTCCCGTGAACTCAAGAACAAAAGTAACTACTCATAAATGATAAACATGCTCATGATCAGAGGAGATTTAAATAGAATAATGGATCTAAACATATAATCTTCCACCAAATAAACGATATAGTAATCAACTACAAGACGTAATCAACACTACTAGTCACCCACAAGCACCAATCTATAGTTTCGGTAACAAGATTGAACACAAGGGATGAACTATGGTTTGAGATGAGATGATGTTGTTGAAAATGTTGATGGAGATTGCCCTCCCCAAGATGGGAGAGTTGTTTGTGATGATGATGACGATGATTTCCCCCTCCGGGAGGGAAGTTCCCCTGGTGAAATTGCTCCGCCGGAGGGCAAAAGTGCTCCTGCCCAAGTTTCGCCTCGAGACGGCGGCGCTCCGTCCCGAAAGTCTTCTCCTTATTTTTTCTAGGTCAAAATGACTTATATACCAGAAGATGGGCACCGGAGGTGGGCCGAGGAGGGCACAACCCACCGAGGCGCGCTGGGCTCCTGGCGCGCCAGTGGGTTGTGCCCACCTGGTGGGCCCCCTCTGGTACTTATTTGCTCCAATATTCTGAAAATATTCGATAAAAAATCTCCATGAAGTTTCAGCTTGTTTGGAGTTGTGCAGAATAGGTAGCCTGACATAGCTTTTTCAGGTCTAGATTTCCGGTCAATAACCAATAGCGGAACCTGGATGCTCATATTGGCTCCTACATATTCTATGAAGATCTTTACCGGTTAAACCGCATAACAAGATACGCTATTCCCTTTGTCATCGGTATGTTACTTGCCCGAGATTCGATCATCGGTATCCTCATACCTAGTTCAATCTCGTTACTGGCAAGTCACTTTACTCGTTCCGTAATGCATCTTCTTGCAACTAACTCATTAGTCACATTTCTTGCAAGTCTTATAGTGATGTGCATTACCAAGAGGGCCCAGAGATACCTCTCCGATACACGGAGTGACAAATCCTAATCTTGATCTATGCCAACTCAACAAACACCTTCGGAGACACCTGTAGAGCATCTTTATAATCACCCAGTTACGTGTGACGTTTGATAGCGCACTAAGTGTTCCTCCGGTATTCGGGAGTTGCATAATCTCATAGTCAGAGGAATATGTATAAGTCATGAAGAAAGCAATAGCAGTAAAACTAAACGATCATTATGCTAAGCTAACGGATGGGTCTTGTCCATCACATCATTCTCTAATGATGTGATCCTGTTCATCAAATGACAACACATGTCTATGGTTAGGAAACTTAACCATCTTTGATTAACGAGCTAGTCAAGTAGAGGCATACTAGGGACACTCTGTTTGTCTATGTATTCACACATGTACTAAGTTTCCGGTTAATACTGTTGGGGAACGTAGTAATTTCAAAATTTTTCCTACGATCACGCAAGACCATGGTGATGGCATAGCAACGAGAGGGGAGAGTGTCCGCCCACGCACTCGTGAGACCGAAGCGAAGCGTTATAACAACGCTGTTGATGTAGTCAGACGCCTTCACGATCCGACCGATCCAAGCACCGAACGACGGCACCTCCGAGTTCTGCACACGCTCAGCTCGATGACGATCCCGGACTCCGATCCAGCAAAGTGTCGGGATGAGTTCCACAAGACGACGGCGTGCAGGACGATGATGATGCTCCACCGACGCAGGGCTTCGCCTAAGCTCGCGACGATATGACTTCACCGGCGCAGGGCTTCGCCTAAGCTCATGACGATATGACTGAAGTGGAATATGGTGGAGGGGGCACCGACACGGCTAAGGAACGATCCATAGATCAACTTGTGTGTCCATGGGGTGCCCCTGCCCCTGAGATATAAAGGAGGGAGGGAGGAGGAGGCCGGCCCTTAGGAGGGGGCGCCATGGTGTGGAGTCCTACTAGGACTCCCTAGTCCTAGTAGGATTCCACCTCCTTGTTGGAGTAGGAGAGGGGAAAGAGGGGAGAAGGAGAAGGAAAGGGGCTGCGCCCTTGTCCATTCGGACCTGAGGGGGCGCAGGCCTCCTCCCTTTGGCCTTTCTCCTCTATTCCCTGTATGGCCCAATAAGGCCCATATACTCCCCGGCGAATTCCCGTAACTCTCGGTACTCGAAAAATACCGAATCATTCGAACCTTTCCGAACTCGAATATAGTCGTCCAATATATCGATCTTTACGTCTCGACCATTTCGAGACTCCTCGTCATGTCCCCGATCTCATCCGGGACTCCGAACTCCTTCGGTACATCAAAACTCATAAACTCATAATATAACTGTCATCGAAACCTTAAGCGTGCGGACCCTACGGGTTCGAGAACTATGTAGACATGACCTAGAACTATTCTTGGTCAATAACCAATAGCGGAACCTGGATGCCCATATTGGTTCCTACATATTCTACGAAGATCTTTATCGGTCAAACCGCATAACGACATACGTTGTTCCCTTTGTCATCGGTATGTTACTTGCCCGAGATTCGATCGTCGGTATCCAATACCTAGTTCAATCTCGTTACCGGCAAGTCTCTTTACTCGTTCCGTAATACATCATCTCATAACTAACTCATTAGTTACAATGCTTGCAAGACTTAGGTGATGAGTATTACCGAGAAGGCCCAGAGATACCTCTCCGACAATCGGAGTGACAAAACCTAATCTCGAAATACGCCAACCCAACATGTACCTTTGGAGACACCTGTAGTACTCCTTTATAATCACCCGATTACGTTGTAGACGCTTGGTAGTACCCAAAGTGTTCCTCCGTAAACGGAGTTGCATAATCTCATAGTTATAGGAACATGTATGGGTCATGAAGAAAGCATTAACATACTAAACGATCAAGTGTTAAGCTAACGGAATGGGTCATGTCAATCAGATCATTCAACTAATGATGTGACCTTGTTAATCAAATAACAACTCCTTGTTCATGGTTAGGAAACATAACCATCTTTGATTAACAAGCTAGTCAAGTAGAGGCATACTAGTGACATACTGTTTGTCTATATATCCACACATGTATTATGTTTCCGGTTAATACAATTCTAGCATGAATAAAAAACATTTATCATGGTATAAGGAAATAAATAATAACTTTATTATTGCCTCTAGGGCATATTTCCTTCAGTCTCCCACTTGCACTAGAGTCAATAATCTAGTTCACATCCCATGTGATTTAACATCAATAGTTCACATCTATATGTGGTTAACACCCATAGTTCACATCGACATGTGACCAACACCCAAAGGGTTTACTAGAGTCAGTAATCTAGTTCACATCGCTATGTGATTAACACCCAAAGAGTACTAAGGTGTATCATGTTTTGCTTGTGAGATAATTTTAGTCAACGGGTCTGTCACATTCAGAGCCGTAAGTATTTTGCAAATATCTATGTCTACAATGCTCTGCACGGAGCTACTCTAGCTAATTGCTCCCACTTTCAATATGTATCCAGATTGAGACTCGAGTCATCTAGATTAGTGTTAAAACTTGCATCGACGTAACCTTTACGATTTAACCTTTTTCACTTCCATAATCGAGAAACATATCCTTATTCTACTAAGGATAATTTTGACCGCTGTCCATTGATCTACTCCTAGATCTCTATTGCACTCCTTGCCAATCTTAGTGGTAGGGTATGCAATAGATCTGTACACAACATGACATACTTTATAGAACCTATGGCTGATGCATAGGGAATGACTTTCATTCTCTTTCTATCTTCCGCCGTGGTCGGGTTTTGAGTCTTACTCAATCTCACACCTTGTAACACAGGCAAGAACTCTTTCTTTGACTGTTCCATTTTGAACTACTTCAAAATCTTGTCAAGGTATGTATTCATTGAAAAACTTATCAAGCGCCTTGATCTATCTCTATAGATCTTGATGCTCAATATGTAAGCAGCTTCACCGAGGTCCTTCTTTGAAAAACTCCTTTCAAATACTCCTTTATGCTTTGCGAATAATTCTACATCATTTCCGATCAACAATATGTCATTCACATATACTTATCGAAATGTTGTCGTGCTCCCACTCACTTTCTTGTAAATACAGGCTTCACCGCAAGTCTGTATAAAACTATACGCTTTGATCAACTTATCAAAGTGTGTATTCCAACTCGAGATGCTTGCACCAGTCCATAGATGGATCATTGGAGCTTACACATTTTGTTAGCACCTTTAGGATTGACAAAACCTTCGGTTGCATCATATACAACTCTTCTTTAAGAAAACCATTAAGGAATGCAGTTTTGACATTCATTTGCCAGATTTCATAAAATGTGGCAATTGCTAACATGATTCGGACAGACATAAGCATCGCTACTGCTTGAGTAAATCTCATTGTAGTCAACACCTTGAACTTGTCGAAAACCTTTCTGCGGCAAGTCGAGCTTTGTAGATAGTAATACTACTATCAAGATCTGTCTTCCTCTTGAAAATCCATTTATATAATATGGCTTGCCGATCATCGGGCAACTCCATCAAAGTCCACACTTTGTTCTCATATATGGATCCCATCTCAGATTTCATGGTCTCAAACCATTTCGCGGAATCTGGGCTCATCATCGCTTCCTCATAGTTCGTAGGTTCATCATGGTCTAGTAACATGACTTCTAGAATAAGATTACCGTACCATTCTGGTGCAGATCTTACTCTGGAAGACCTACGAGGTTTTAGTAGCAACTTGATCTGAAGTTTCATGATCATCATCATTAACTTCCTCACTAATTGGTGTAGGAATCACTGGAACTGATTCTTGTGATGAACTACTTTCCAATAAGGGAGAAGGTACAATTACCTCATCAAGTTCTACTTTCCTCCCACTCACTTCTTTCGAGAGAAACTTCTTCTCTAGAAAGGATCTATCTTAGCAACTAATGTTTTGCCTTTGGATCTGTGATAGAAGGAGTACCCAACAGTTTACTTTGGGTATTCTATGAAGACGCACTTTTCCGATTTGGGTTCGAGCTTATCAGGTGAAAACTTTTTCACATAAGCATCACAACTCCAAACTTTTAAGAAACGACAGCTTTAGGTTTACTGTTAAACCATAGTTCATATGGTGTCGTTTCAACGGATTTAGATGGTGCCCTATTAAATGTGAATGCAGCTGTCTCTAATGCATAACCCCAAAATGATAGTGGTAAACCGATAAGAGACATCATAGATCGCACCATATCCAATAAAGTGCGGTTACGACTTTCGGACACACCATTATGCTGTGGTGTTCCATATGGCGTGAGTTGTGAAACTATTTCACATTGTTTCAAATGAAGACCAAACTCAGAACTCAAATATTCATCTCCGTGATCAGATCACGAAACTTTATTTTCATGTTACGATGATTTTCCACTTCACTCTGAAATTCTTTGAACCTTTCAATTATTTCAGACTTATGTTTCATCAAATAGATATACCCATATCTGCTCAAATCATCATGTGAAGGTTAGAAAATAACGATACTTGCCACGAGCATCAACACTCATTGGATCGCATACATCGGTATGTATTATTTCCAATAAGTCAAGAGCTTGTTCCATTGTTCCGAGAACGGAGTTTTAGTCATCTTGCCCAAAAGGCACGGTTCGCAAGCATCAAATGATTCATAATCAAGTGATTCCAAAAGTCCATCAGCATGGAGTTTTCTTCATGCGCTTTACACCAATATGACCTAAACGGCAGTGCCACAAATAAGTTGCACTATCATTATTAACTTTGCATCTTTTGGTTTCAATATTATGAATATGTGTATCACTATGATCGAGATCCAACAAACTATTTTTATTGGGTGTATGACCATTGAAGGTTTTATTCATTTAAACAGAACAACAATTATTCTTTGACTTTAAATGAATAACCGCTCGAAAACTATTTTCATTGGGTGCATGACTATGAAGGTTTTATTCATTTAAACAGAACAACAATTATTCTTTGACTTTAAATGAATAACCGCTTTGCAATAAACATGATCAAATCATATTCATGCTCAACGCAAACACCAAATAACATTTATTTAGGTTTAACACTAATACCGAAAGTATAGGAGTGTGCGATGATGATCATATCAATCTTGGAACTACTTCCAACACTCATCGTCACTTCCCTTCAACTAGTCTCTGTTTATTCTCAGAAACCCTGTTTGAGTTACTAATCTTAGCAATCGAACAGTATCAAATACTCGGGGCTACTATAAACACTAGTAAGGTACACATCAATAACCTGTATATCAAATATAACCTTGTTCACTTTGCCATCCTTCTTATCCACCAAATATTCAGGGGTAGTTCCGCTTCGGTGACCAGTTCCATTGCAGCAAAAGTACTCGGTCTCGGGCTTAGGTCTAGACTTGGGCTTCTTCACTCGAGCTGCAACTTGCTTGCCGCTCCTTTTGAAGTTCCCTTCTTCCTTTGCCATTTTCCTTGAGACTAATAGTCTTGTCAACCATCAACACTTGATGTTTTTCTTGATTTCTACCTTCGCCGAATTTTAGCATCGCGAAGAGCTCGAGAATCTTTTTCGTCATCCCTTGCATACTATAGTTCATCACGAAGTTCTACTAACTTAGTGATGGTGACTAGAGAATTCTGTCAATCACTATCTTATCTGGAAGATTAACTCCCACTTGATTCAAGTGATTGAAGTACTCGGATAATCTGAGCACATGCTCACTAGTTGAGCGATTCTCCTCCATCTTTTAGCTATAGAACTTGTTGGAGACTTCATATCTCTCAACTCGGTATTTGCTTAAAATATTAACTTCAATTCTGGAACATCTCATATGGTCCATGACGCTCAAAACGCCTTTGAAGTCCCGATTCTAAGCCGTTAAGCATGGTGCACTAAACTATCAAGTAGTCATCATATTGAGCTAGCCAAACGCTCATAACGTCAGATTCGCTCATATTGAGCTAGCCAAACGCTCATAACGCCGCATCTGCTCCTGCAATAGGTCTGTCACCTAGCGGTGCATTAAGGACATAATTCTTCTACGCAGCAATGAGGATATACCTCAGATCACGGATCCAATCCGCATCATTGCTACTAACATCTTTCAATACAATTTTCTCTAGGAAACCATATAAAAACATAGGGAAGCAACAACGCGAGCTATTGATCTACAACATAATTTGCAAAATACTACCAGGACTAAGTTCATGATAAATTAAAGTTCAATTAATCATATTACTTAAGAACTCCCACTTAGACTGACATCTCTCTAGTCATCTTAAGTGATTACGTGATCCAAATCAACTAAACCATGTCCGATCATCACGTGAGATGGAGTAGTTTCAATGGTGAACATCACTATGTTGATCATATCTACTATATGATTCACGCCGACCTTTCGGTCTCCGTGTTCCGAGGCCATATCTGTTATATGCTAGGCTCGTCAAGTTTAACCTGAGTATTCGTGTGCAACTGTTTTGCACCCGTTGTATTTGAACGTAGAGCCTATCACACCCGATCATCACGTGGTGTCTCAAAGACGAAGAACTTTCGCAGCGGTGCATACTCGGGAGAACACTTCTTGATAATTTTGGTGAGAGATCATCTTATAATGCTACCGTCAATCAAAGCAAGATAAGATGCATAAAGGATAAACATCACATGCAATCAATATAAGTGATATGATATGGTCATCATCATCTTGTGCTTGTGATCTCCATCGCCGAAGCAACGCCATGATCACCATCGTCACCGCGCGACACCTTGATCTCCATCGTAGCATCGTTGTCGTCTCGCCAACTATTGCTTCTCGACTATCGCTACTCCTTAGTGATAAAGTAAAGCAATTACATGGCGTTGCATTTCATACAATAAAGCGACAACCATATGGCTCCTGCCGATTGCCGATAACTCGGTTACAAAACATGATCATCTCATACAATAAAATATAGCATCACGTCTTGACCATATCACATCACAACATGCCCTGCAAAAACAAGTTAGGCGTCCTCTACTTTGTTGTTGCAAGTTTTACGTGGCTGCTACGGGCTGAGCAAGAACCGTTCTTACCTACGCATCAAAACCACAACGATATTTCGTCAAATAGACTCCGTTTAACCTTCTCAAGGACCGGGCGTAGCCACACTCGATTCAACTAAAGTGAGAGAGCAGACACCCGCCGGTCACCTTTAAGCAACGAGTGCTCGGAGCGGTGAAACCAGTCTCGCGTAAGCGCACGCGTAATGTCGGTCCGGGCCGCTTCATCTCACAATACCGCTGAACCAAAGTATGACATGCTGGTAGGCGGTATGACTTGTATCGTCCACAACTCACTTGTGTTCTACTCGTGCACATGACATCAAGGCATAAAACCAGGCTCGGATGCCATTGTTGGGGAACGAGTAATTTCAAAAAATTCCTACGATCACGCAAGACCATGGTGATGGCATAGCAACGAGAGGGAGAGTGTCCGTCCACGTACCCTGAGACCGAAAGCGGAAGCGTTATAACAACGCGGTTGATGTAGTCGACGCCTTCACGATCCGACCGATCCAAGCACCGAGCGTCACGGCACCTCCGAGTTCTGCACACGCTCAGCTCGATGGCGATCCCGGACTCCGATCCAGCAAAGTGTCGGGATGAGTTCCACAAGACGACGGCGTGGTGGACGATGATGATGCTCCACCGACGCAGGGCTTCGCCTAAGCTCCGATGATATGACTTCACGGCGCAGGCTTCGCCTAAGCTCGCGACGATATGACCAAGTGGAATATGGTGGAGGGGGCACCGACACGGCTAAGGAACGATCCATAGATCAACTTGTGTGTCCATGGGGTGCCCCTGCCCCGTATATAAAGTAGGAGGGAGGAGGAGGCCGGCCCTTAGGAGGCGCGCCATGGTGTGGAGTCCTACTAGGACTCCCTAGTCCTAGTAGGATTCCACCTCCTTGTTGGAGTAGGAGAGGGGAAAGAGGGGAGAAGGAGAAGGAAAGGGGCTGCGCCTTGTCCAATTCGGACTGAGGGGGGCGAGGCCTCCTCCCTTTGGCCTTTCTCCTCTATTCCCGTATGGCCCAATAAGGCCCATATACTCCCGGCGAATTCCGTAACTCTCCGGTACTCGAAAAATACCGAATCATTCGAACCTTTCCGAACTCGAATATAGTCGTCCAATATATCGATCTTTACGTCTCGACCATTTCGAGACTCCTCGTCATGTCCCCGATCTCATCCGGGACTCCGAACTCCTTCGGTACATCAAAACTCATAAACTCATAATATAAGCATCATCGAAACCTTGCGTGCGGACCCTACGGGTTCGAGAACTATGTAGACATGACCTAGAACTATTCTTGGTCAATAACCAATAGCGGAACCTGGATGCCCATATTGGTTCCTACATATTCTCTGAAGATCTTTATCGGTCAAACCGCATAACGACATCGTTGTTCCTTTGTCATCGGTATGTTACTTGCCGAGATTCGATCGTCGGTATCCAATACCTAGTTCAATCTCGTTACGGCAAGTCTCTTTACTCGTTCCGTAATACATCATCTCATAACTAACTCATTAGTTACAATGCTTGCAAGACTTAGGTGATGAGTATTACCGAGAAGGCCCAGAGATACCTCTCCGACAATCGGAGTGACAAAACCTAATCTCGAAATCGCCAACCCAACATGTACCTTTGGAGACACCTGTAGTACTCCTTTATAATCACCCGATTACGTTGTGACGTTTGGTAGTACCAAAGTGTTCCTCCGTAAACGGAGTTGCATAATCTCATAGTTATAGGAACATGTATGGGTCATGAAGAAAGCATTAACATACTAAGCGATCAAGTGTTAAGCTAACGGAATGGGTCATGTCAATCAGATCATTCAACTAATGATGTGACCTTGTTAATCAAATAACAACTCCTTGTTCATGGTTAGGAAACATAACCATCTTTGATTAACAAGCTAGTCAAGTAGAGGCATACTAGTGACATACTGTTTGTCTATATATTCACACATGTATTATGTTTCCGGTTAATACAATTCTAGCATGAATAATAAACATTTATCATGGTATAAGGAAATAAATAATAACTTTATTATTGCCTCTAGGGCATATTTCCTTCAAATACAATTCTAGCATGAATAATAAACATTTATCATGATATAAGGAAATATAAATAACAACTTTGTTATTGCCTCTAGGGCATATTTCCTTCAATCCGCACCAACTGAGGGAGTCCTGGATTAGGGGGTGTTGGGAGCCCCCAATAGAGAAGGACGATGCGGAAATGTATGGTGGGAATACAAACAGGCCTGGACAGAAGAAGTAGACGAAAGACCTCTAGGCTGTGTCATCATTCTCAATCCTGAAAAGAGAGCGCACATCCTGAGGAAGGCGCGTCATGCCACCATAGAATATATCCATGAGCTTATCAAGCACTTCTTCTTCCAATTACTTTGTGACGATTTCAAGGAAAAGTGAATGATTTCATTCAAGAAAAGAATCATATGCTCGATTCGTCGTAACAAGAGGGATAAGAAAGTCTCAACTCCAATCGAGGGAGCATTTACTATTTGGAAGTGTGCGAACGTAGCTGGTGGATCGGGGAAACAGGAAATCCTTGTGGTAATGCCGTGGGAATAGGAGTTGTTAGAGCGAGGTATTGCAC